>SJYQ01084880.1:1012288-1051490 GCA_006410935.1 Redunca redunca
AAAAAAAAAAAAAATCCTTATTGGTAAGTTATATTAGATTAAAAGATATAAACAGCTCATCTTTTGAGTTTCAAAGACAGATGAAAACTCATTTTTCATTATACTTTGACATCCTCATCATAGTACTTATGACAATTATAACTAATTTATTATTTGTATAATTATTTATTAAACATTGATTTTTTTCCACTAGACTCTGAACTCTATGAGGACAGAGATTGTATCTATTTTAATCTGCACTGTATTTGGAATACTGTAGTAATAATATTAACAACAACAATAACGTGTTAAATTTTATTGAGTGTTTAGGGTTTGTCAGATCATTTTCAAGCATTTTATATATATCATTGTAAAGTTCATTTAATTATATTTGTTGTGTTAATAAGTCTATGCATAAGGACTTAAATTTATAGAATGAAGTACAAAAGACTCTTTTGCCAAGCAGAATGGGGCCCAGGTTGAAAGGGCCTGTAGAGATCAGATACTTCATATAAATGATTAAAACTAAGAGGCCACAGATGGTCAACAAGTGTATGAAGAGATCCTCACTGTCACTAATCATCAGGAAAATACAAATCAAAATCATAACAAGATGTCGTCACACCTGTCAGAACAGCCATCATCAAAAAGAACACAACGACAAATGTTGGCGAGGATGTGGAGAAAAGGGAACCCCTATACACTGGAGAAGAAAATGGCAACCCACGCCAGTATCCTTGTCTGGAAGATCTTCTGGACAGTGGAGCCTGGTGGGCTGCAGTCCAAGGGGTCGCAAAGAGTCGGCCACAACTGGGCGACTAACACTATACACTGTTGGTGGAAATGTAAATTGTTGCAGCTGCTGTGGAAAACAGTATGAAGGTTTCTCAAAAAACTAAAAATAGAACTACCACATGACCAGCAACTCCACTTGGGGAATATAGCCAAAATTTTGTAGTTACTACAAATGGAAAAGTAACTTTTTAAAATTGTATTTTAAAAGTGTAACTTTAAAGTTGCTTCATCAGAACATTTTGTAAGTATGTGCACATATACTTATGTTGTATTTGATACTAATTTCAATTGTTATCTGTCATTATAAATCTAGAAAAAGTTTTGAAAAATCTAGTTGAGGTTTTAAACTTCAACTTGATTTTCTCTTTAACGAGCATGAAACATCTGTAGAGTTTGCCATATGGAAGTGCCTGCCTTTACAAGTAGTCTTTTTTCTAAAAAAAAAAAAAATACATTGGGACATGTTTTGGCAAATAAAATCATGATTAATATAAAATCATTAATCAATAAATACAATGCTTAAGAGAATACAGAATTTTGATCCAGTGGTTAGGGAAGACTACTTTTGAAATATTAGTGTCTTCTCACTAACTTCTTAAGAATTGTAAATTTTAAAAAACCACTTTAGATTTTCAGAGTGAAAGTTTAAAAATGCAAAAACAGTAAAGAGGTCAGCTGATAAGTAGCTTTTGTTGAGCAACTCTCTACATTCTACAACTCTGATAAGTAACAAATACTCATGCAATTATGGTTCTAAAAGTTAGGCCAATAAGAAAGTACTCCACATACACAGTATAGCTGAGTTGAATAAGGACCTCAGAAGCAGCTCAGCTCTTGCAAGTTTAAAAGCAATAGACTCTTGAGGTGAACTAAAACTAACATGTTCTAGTACATCCCTTCATGCCATAAAATCCACACAACGCCATTTGACTTTTATGTGAGATCCCAAATACATTAGGGCATCTGCTTCAAGTAATTATAAGATGAAGACAATACACCCATTATTTTCATTAAGTTTCCCAATCAGACTTTACGCTATGACTCCTTTCAACAATCCCATGATCTTAAACGTGATACCCCACCTTGCTAGAACATGATGCTTAGAAATCAAGCAAAATTGGCTGACCTAGCGAAGGATGAAGGACTCAGTCCTCGTTTTGTTTCAAAGAACTTTTTCCATAAAGAAATGAATTCCATTGACAGCCCCTTATTCGTAGGGTCCTTCCTCTCTGCCACAAGGGCTGAGGAAGGTTTCTAACACTCTTTTGCCACCCTCTTGGCTGCACTCTGATTTCATGACCTTCGAGTTAATCCTTCTTTTCTTCCTATTAGCAAGTGTAAGTGGGCTGACTTCAAAAGAACTGTAACAGGTCACAAGGTTTAATGGGCATAGAGATAATCATCTAAATTACATTTCTAGGTCTGATGGGCTGGACAGACTCAGAGGGTGACTCTACCAGCAAATTTGCTGTTAATCAGCCAGGTTGGTGGGTCTGAATGAAGCCTTTGCCTTCCTCCCTGAGGGGCTGGGTCGCATTGACTGATGAGTAAAGGCAGCTGCATTAACTTTCTTCTCCCACAAAATGTGTCATGTCCCAGAAGGACATGAAAGTCAAACGTGGCCACAGCTCAAACACTAGACGCACTCTTTTCATCTCAGTGGAATTATCTGCCCTCTACTTGTAGACGGTGATCCTGAGCACAACAGTTGTTGCTGATTTTCACGATCTGTTAACACTTAGGAATTTTTACATTAAAGAACTTTTTTCCCCTACATTTGTTTCTTGTAGCATCTAGGAAAATGCCATAACCTACTGTGTGTGTGTGTGTATATATATATATATATATATTTTATTGCTGCATGATTTTTAACTTTAACAGGAAGAAGAGACATGGAATGACTCTAAAGATAAAAGGAACCAAAGTAATTTTGCCTCTTAAAATTCAAAGACAAACATCCCTTTGGAATTGGCAGAGGGAAAAATATACGAGTTGTTTTTACGATGCAGGCTCATCCAATCTGGTTACAAATTTCATTGTCTCATGGAGAAAAACAGCAGGCTTTCCTCTGATAGAGTATGGTGTGAGCATATATGTTTAACTAAACCCCCCAAAACAATGAACTGGAATCATTTTAAATCAATATGCTGAATATAAGAACAAATATGATACAGTATCTCTCATATGTATAACATTTTATAGTTTACAAAAGGCCTTTCTATTCATTATAATTTTATTCTCAATTACAATCCAATGAAATAGGCTGGGGAAAATATTATTATCTTCATTTTAAAGATCATAGCAATTTTCTGTTAAGTGCCATTTCAATGTCATTAAGATAGTAAGTGATACAGTCAGCATAAAAAACTGGGTCTTTCGATGCCACACCCAATCCTTGTGCATAAATGAGTAACATTTCATAAAATGTGGTCTTCTGGTGGAATGCACTAGTGGCTTAAAAAAAAAAAGATATTCATCAATAAAGCCTTCTTGGCAGAGGTGGTAGGTAAATTAGGTTTACACAATCAGCCTTCTAAAGTGAAAAAAAGTAAAATACACTGAATTGATTTAACAAGAAGGATGTTACTATGTCAAAATAGCTACATATATTATGTTTCTAAAACCTTGGATGGCTCTGAATAGCACAGAGTGTATAAAAGCCACAAATATAAGAAGTCATATTTTGGTTTGATGCTGAAGTGACCACGTTGAAATTTAATAAACAAATGGAATACAAATGATTTAAGTAAAATCCCAGAATAAAAAGAAATATTGCACTTTAATAAATGCCAATATTAAAATATTTTGAGACCTTTTTCTAAATTATAAAAATTTTACCTTCCCCATTCACCCACATACCAAAATAAAAGAAAAAGAAAGGAAGAATTTCGAAACTTCAGACTCAGTGGTGGTTAATTACACAGAGGGCTGAGGTAGGAAGGGGATGTACTATGAACTCTGTGGTAAGGTCTCTTGAGACTGGGGACAGAATGAAAGAGAAGGAAATTAGAGTGTGGAGGGTATTAATTTCTAAGAAAAGGACTTTTTAATAAAGTACAGATTGGTTAGATGATTACTAAACATGTCATCGCTCTCTGATGACTGAATACTAGGAGGAATAGGGTGAAGATTATTTGAAGATATTAGTACAATAATATGTCACCAAACATGAATCTGGTTCATTAATGAGAACAGCCTTTATTTTCAATTTAGAAGTTTCAATTTTTTAATGTTTAATAAAAAGAAGTGAACTTTGGCTTTTAAAAGTTGTTTTTTTGTTTGTTTGTTTGTTTGTTTTTTATCAAAACAGATACAAACAAACAAAAGGAAACAAGAAAAAGAAAAACTGCTTATTGGATTCTCAGGAGAAGCTTTTATCCAAAACATACTACTTTGTTTGGTATGTCTTTTACCTGATATTTGGTGAAGTTTTCCTTTTGGTCTTGGTTCCTTTTAGTCTGCATAGATTTGAATTACATTTAACAAGGGCAAATAAAACTAAAAACATAATTATTCATGTTATCAAAGTAATCATAGAAATACTGTCTGATATGTAAGCAAAACATAAATGCCTTTGACAATTTTGGGGAATCAAGAAAAACAAAGGAAAACACCTTTGTTCAGAATCACTTACGGGAAAGGTCAGGAAATATTAAGACAATGAATAAAAACACATTGGTGCCATATGCCATTAAACAGAGCAATCAATATAAGGTTGAAAGTCAAACTTATGGGATGCACCACTAAAGGGGTTTATTTTGTTCCCTGGAAAAACAATATCCCTGGTGATAGATATCACATAGAAATTAGTCTTTTCACACACCACAACAGAGTATTCTGAGAAGCAAAGAAACTGTTTGTTATTATACAAATAAATGGACAATGAAAAAAAAAAAGAAAGAATTGTACTGAAAAGAGAATGCATCTGAGTTGTGTAATCCTAAAAGCAGGTCCTTTTTATATGAGAAGGAATGGCATATGTTTGAGGAGTTTTCATCCTCAAGTCTAAGAATTACTAGAATAAGGAAAAGCAGTGACAGGAGCGAAAACTAACAATAGAACTACCATGTGACCCAGCAATCCCACTCCTGGACAGATAACCAGAGAAAATCACAATTCAAAACACACATGCACCCCAGTGTTCATAGCAGCACTATAACAACAGCTAGGACATGGAAGCAACCTAAATGTCCATCAACAGAGAAATGGATAAAAAAGATGTGGTAATACAGAGAGTAGAATATTACTCAGCCATAAAAAGGAATGAAACTGGATCATGTGTAGAGACATGGATGGACCTAGAGACTGTCACACAGGCTGAAGAAAGTCAGAAAAAGACAAACAAATATCATATATTAATGCATATATGTGGAATCTAGAAAAATGGTATAGATGATATTTGCAAAGCAGAAATAGAGACACAGACGTAGAGAACCAACATATGGACACCAGGGGGGAAGGGAGACTGGGGTGAATTGGGAGACTGAGCTGACACATATACACTATTGATACCATGTATAAAATTGATAAGGAGCTTCCCAGGTGGTGCTAGTGGCAAAGGACCCACCTGCCAATGCAGGAGATGCCAGAGATGCTGGTTCTGTCCCTGGGTTGGGAAGATTCCCTGGAGGATGTCATGAAAACCCACACCAGTATTCTTACCCAGAGTGGACAGAGGAGCCTGGTGGTCAACAGTCCATAGGGTTGCAAAGAATCAGATATGACTAAGTGAGTTAAGAACATAGCACACATAAAATAGATAAGGGCTTCCCCTATAGCTCAGCAGTAAAGACTACCTGTAATGCAGGAGACACAGGAAATGTGGGTTCGATCCCTGGGTCAGGAAGATCCCCTGGAGGAGAAAATAACAACCCACTCCAGTCTTCTTGGCCTGAAAAAATCCCATGGACAGAGGAGCCTGCTGAGCTACAGTCCAAAGGGTTGGAAAGAGGGGGAAATGACCGAGTGACTGAGCACAAGCATGATGAAATAGACAACCAATGAGGACCTACTGTATAGCTCAGGGAACTTTACTCAGTGCTCCGTGGTGACCTAAGTGGGAAAGGAAGCCAAAAAAGGGGTGATACATGCACATGGACGGCTGATCACTTTTCTGTACAGTAGAGACTGACTCAACAGTGTAAAGCAATATATCCCAATTAAAATGTTTCTAAAAGAAATAAAGACACTGAAGGCAGCCAACTATGGCCAGAAAGTGAGTGCTGATAAAATGGTCCCACCCTCTCTGGGGGAGGGTATCACACAGTGACACTTAAGAAGTTAAGGTCTCAGTAGAAGTGAACTAAAGAAGTTACTAGAGTGAAGGTGAATTAGATGGCAAACTGTGGGTCTAATCCTCCAAATCTACTTTGGCACACAGCCCCTTTAAACTCTGGGCCAAGTAGTCAGCAGTGGGACTGGCCCGTGGCATTTGGAAAAGCGAGTGATCAGAGTCTTAATGAGCCCCTTGATTCAGACTTGTGATGTTCTAAACTTTTGCTCTGTGGTATTTACACACACACAGTGGAAAAGAGAATAGCATCTTGCAGTAAATTGCTGGGATATCCTTCTAAGTTCCTTAGTGAGGTTTTTAAAAACTCATTTCATCCACCCCACCCTGTGATGCATGAATTCTTTCCTTAACATTGCCACCAAGTGGCCAACAGTCTATGTCTTGGAGAAGGAAATGGAGTCTATGTCTCAGATACTTTGAAGAGAAACTGATTGCTTCTTTTTAAAAAATTATTTTTATTGAAGTAGAGTTGATTTAAAATGTGTTATTTCTGTTGTCAGAGAAGGCAATGGCAACCCACTCCAGTACTCTTGCCTGGAAAATCCCATGGACAGAGGGGCCTGGTGGGCTGCAGTCCATGGAGTCACTAAGAGTCGGACATGACTGAGTGACTTCACTTTCACTTTTCACTTTCATGCATTGGAGAAGGAAATGGCAACCCACGCCAGTGTTCTTGCTCGGAGAATCCCAGGGACGGGGGAGCCTGGTGGGCTGCTGTCTATGGGGTCACACAGGGTCGGACACGACTGAAGCGACTTAGCAGCAGCAGCAGCAGCAGTGATTCAGTTATACAAATACATATATCCACTCTTCTTTAGATTCTATTCCCACATACATCATTACAGGGTATTGAGTAGAGTTCTTTGTGCTGTAAGTAGGTCCTTATTATTTATCTATTTTATATATAGTAATATAAGAGACATTATTTTGCCGACTAAGGTCCGTCTAGTCAAGGCTATGGTTTTTCCAGTAGTCATGTATGGATGTGAGAGTTGGACTGTGAAGAAAGCTGAGCACTGAAGAACTGATGCTTTTGAACTGTGGTGTTGGAGAAGACTCTTGAGAGTCCCTTGGACTGCAAGGAGATCCAACCAGTCCATTCTGAAGGAGATCAGCCCTGGGATTTCTTTGGAAGGAATGATGCTAAAGCTAAAACTCTAGTACTTTGGTCAGCTCATGTGAAGAGTTGACTCATTGGAAAAGACTCTGATGCTGGGAGGGATTGGGGGCAGGAGGAGAAGGGGACGACAGAGGATGAGATGGCTGGATGGCATCACTGACTCGATGGATGCCAAGTCTGAGTGAACTCCAGGAGTTGGTGATGGACAGGGAGGCCTGGCGTGCTGCGATTCGTGGGGTCTCAGAGTCGGACACGACTGAGCGACTGAACTGAACTGGACTGAACTGAATATGTATATGTCACTCCTAGTTTATCCCTCCCCTCCCTTTCTCCCTTGGTAACCATGTTTATTTTCTACATCTGTGACTCTACTTCTGTTTTACAAATAAGTTCATTTGTATCACTATTTTAGATTCCATATGTAAGCAATTGCTCCTTGAGGGCACCTACTGATATTTTATTCTGTCTTCGGAGAGCTACTGGGATGGGATGCATCCACCTACACTGTGATCAGTGATAACAGGAGTGACGGTACCAAGAGTGGCATCCAGACCAGAGGGTTCTCATGGTGTGACACTGTGGCTTCTTTTACTTTCCTTGATTCCTGTTTTCCTCTTTAATCCTCCTGCAATAGCTCGGTTCTCTAAGTTATCAGGTATGTTTTGGATAAGCTCATTTTCCATTTAGGTTGACTAAAACTGATTTCTGTTTCTTGCATCCAAGAACCTTGCTTATTAAAGGAGATTATGAGGTAAGGCAGTGGGAAATGGAGGTGGGGGAATAAATAATGAATTTGACGTTAAAGATGTTGAATGTGACAGAAGGTAGGTTATTTAAGTAAAAATGATTCATATGCAAGTTGGAGAAGTGGGCAGAGTTCATGAGGAAAGTTGAGATTGGAGGCAGGTATTTTCATCTTTACATTTAAAGTCCTAGGACTGGGGGAAATATTCACAGAAGATGAACCCTATGTGGAACTCATCCATCTCTTGTGAAAGGTATTCAAAACTTCTTTGGGTATTGTTTCTTATCCATACTCAGCTCTGAGCTTTGGGTGACTGAGCTCTTACTAGTTCTAGAGATAGATCTCTTTGGGGTCAGCCAATCAACAGTAAACAGTTGGGTAAAAAATCATAGATAATGAGATTCATGGAGATTTTTCAAGAACTTTGAGGCATGGGACATGAGGACATGACCAAAAGTTCCCAGGTGGAGTCTGGGGGAGGCTACAGACCAATGAGATGGAGAGGAAGCAGGTGACACCATTTAAGAACTGAGTCAAGACTTCACCTGAAGTAAAAAATATAGGTATTTTTTTCACTTATATTAACTAGTAAATCCTCTTTATTTTAAAATTCAGTTCAAATTAGGTTTTTAACATAAGTGACATAAGTTGTTTTAACTGCTGGATCCCTTCTTCTCAACTCCCAGTCTTCCTCCCCACACATATTAAGTTTGTAATTTGTAATGTGAGTGAAGTATGTTATATCAGAAGATATAAACTGATGGTCCATGAGTTAAATCTGATCACAGCCATTTTATTTGTTTGTTTCTTTGGCTTGCAGAGGACCTCTTTTTAAAAATTATTACCAATATATAAAACCTGTTGGGGGGCTCTTCCATTAAAATCCAAATATTTCATTTTTTCCTTTTGAAGACTCAGGAGATCTGACAATGCAGAGTCAGAATTCCAAAACAGAACATTCATCATGAACTGAGTAGTTGATATTCACTTTGTATAAGGTATATTCTTTCTTTTTTTTCTTTTTTTAAAATAAATTTATTTATTTTAATTGGAGGTTAATTACTTTACAATATTGTATTGGTTTTGCCATACATCAACATGAATCTGCCATAGGTATACACGTGTTCCCCATCCTGAACCCCCTCCCTCCTCCCTCCCTGTACCATCCCTCTGGGTCGTCCCAGTGCACCAGCCCCAAGCATCCAGTATCATGCATTGAACCTGGGCTGGCGACTCATTTCATATATGATATTATACATGTTTCAATGCCATTCTCCCAAATCATCCCACCCTCTTCCTCTCCCACAGAGTCCAAAAGACTGTACTATACATCTGTGTCTCTTTTGCTGTCTTGCATACAGGGTTATCATTACCATCTTTCTAAATTCCATATATATACGTTAGTATACTGTATTGGTGTTTTTTCTTTCTGGTTTACTTCACTCTGTATAATAGGCTCCAGTTTCATCCACCTCATTAGAACTGATTCAAATGTATTCTTTTTAATGGCTGAGTAATACTCCATTGTGTATATGTACCACAGCTTTCTTATCCTTTTTCACAGTCCCTGCTACTTCCTATTGCCTCACACTTGGCCTAATTCTGTCTTGCATGTTACCTACTTCTGAAAGGATGTGTTTGTAACACTTCATGGTCAGTGAGGTCTGTACCAGGCCTCTTAAGTACTTCACTTAAGTAAAAGACAAATGAATGTGAACAAAAAGCAGTGAAACTGCCAGTCTTAAAAGAGGAACTAACTCACACTTGGAAGCTTAATCATACTCTTTATATAAGGCTTACAGGAACTTATCTGGAGCAGAACATGGTTTGATTATGAAAAATCCAAAGTTTTGACAATAGACACTTTTATTTCATGGCTGAGAAGGTTTCCTCATTTGTCCTCTATGGCAAAAATACCTTGGTAGGTTAGGAGAAGCTAATTGTACAACAATAAATATCATGAGCTTTAAAACCAGACAGACCTAAATTTAAGTCCCAGGTTTTCCCCATGTTGGCTGTGATGATAGTGTTCATCATATAAGGTTGTCATGTAAAAAAAAAAAGTGATAAAATAAGCCAAGAACAGGAGATGGTATGTAGGCATTTAATATGATAGACTGCTCTACTGCATGAGGTTATTCCAATAAGGTATAACAGTTCTGATTGAGATGAAGAGTTTCAACCTGTAAGGTATAAATAAGAACTAATTTTATTTTTTCTAGTAACTACAACTGTCATGCTCTGTTGACTAACCTGTCCCTTGTCTTCATGGGCCTGGATCCCTTAATTATATTAAAGCTCTGTATCATTACACCTCAGTTATTGTCAGTTATAAAAAGTCTCATTTTCATTAGAAAGACTTAAGCCTATTCACTAAAAACTAATTTTTAGTTTTAGTTTTTGCAGCTCCTACAGCTTATAATGGACTTAATTCTAAGATGGCCCTTACAGTTTTTGGCCCCTGGTATATATACAGGTTCTTCCAATTATTCAAGAAAACCCTAATCTAGGTGTTTTGTAATAACATCCCAAATCGGTTGACACTAAATTAGGGAAATTAAATCTGGGTTTAGAAATCAGAGACAGGGAAGACAGAGACTGAGAGAGAGAGACAGAGAGAGAGAGAGAGAAATCCTACTAGTTGTGAGAGATTTCCCCATTTCTGGCTCAGGAGATGATGAGAACCACACAGCAAGGAATGCAGGCAGCCTCCAGGAGCTGAAAGAAGCCCTCAGAACAGAAACTTCAGTCCTACAGTGGCAAAGAAGTGAATTCTGCAATGACCGAATAAACGTAGAAGTCAACACTTCTGCAGAGCCTTCAGCCAAGAGTTCCACCTGACCAACACCTTGGTTTCAGCTTCGAGTTTCTGAGCAGAGAACCCAGTCATACTGTCCCTGGATTTATGAACTACCAAACTGCGAATGAGTAAATGGATGTTGTTTTAAGCTGATGAATTTGTGATAATTTATTGCATAGAAATAAAACTCTAATACCAGAAGGCTGGAAGTAGTTGATGGAATATGTTCCCTCCCAGCTTTCCTAAACTCACTCCTCTTGACTTGAGTTAGGAGGAAGGAGAAACAAAGAGAAATCTTTTCAGCAGTCATCACTGGTGACCTAGCTCCTTGTCTACATGATGTGGATGGAAGTTGTTGTTATAGGTCAGTTGCCCAGTCATGTCTGACTCCTTGTAACTCCATGGACTGCAGCATGCTAGGCCTCTCTGTCCCTCACCATCTCCCAAAGTTTTCCCAAGTTCATGTCCATTGCATCAATGATGCCATCTAACCATCTCATCCTCTGATGCCCTTATCTCCTTCTGCCCTTAATCTTTCCCAGCATCAGAGACTTTTTCAATGAGTAAGCTGTTCATATCAGATGATGAAAATACTGGAGTTTCAACTTCAGCATCAGTCCTTCCAATGAGTATTCAGGGTTGATTTCCCTTAAGATTGACTGGTTTGATCTCCACGCTGTCCAACAGATTCTCAGGAGTCTACTCCAGCACCTCAGTTCGAAGGCATCAATTCCATTGCCCTCAGCCTTCTGGATGGAGGGGGATGGAGGTAGCCTTGAATAAATGCTGATGATGAAGCAGTTGCCTGGAACACAGAGTCTCAGCCACCTTTTCCAGCTGATACTGATTTAGAAACACAGGATGTCTCATGATGGGTCTCTGATGAGCTTCTAAAATCCAGTACTTTTCTACCTTCTACAGCTTCAACACTGGGGGCTATGGCTTGGGACAGACATATCTCCAGGCCCTGAGATATACCCCCTTGGAACAGATACAGTTCTAGGTCCTTTTTCTTTCTTAGGCTCTGAACCCTACCAATTGCAATATTTCAGAAAGTTCTTTCTCCTAATAATACAAGGCCATTCTGCAAGCCATATAACTAAGCAGGCATCCAACCAGGTAAATAAACACCTTTCTCTCCTTGAAATCATTTCCAAATTTTCAAGGTGATAAGAAGAGGTGAAATCATAAACCTCTTTCTCCAGTTGAAGCAGAGGGAAGTGGGTAGGCTTACTTCTTGACAATGCATTCCCCAAGGTCAATTTGTCTCTTTCTCAGTCCCCTCATATCTCTCTTGATGCTGCATATATGAAAGTCTGAGGTTAAGAAGGACTTCTTACTGAGACATAAAGAATTTAGAAACTTTGCATTATTTGGTTACCTTCAGGGGCAGGAATGATGCCAACACTCTCTCTGTGTGTGTGTTTATGTGTCTGTGTGTCTGTGCATACTCAGTCCTGTCCAACTCTTGGAGATCTCATAGACCATAGCCCGCCAGGCTCCTCTGTCCATGGAATTTTCCACGCAAGAATACTGAAGTGGGTTGCCGTTTCCTATTCCAGGGGATCTTCCCAACCCAAGGATCAAACCCGTGTCTCTTATGTCTTCTGCATTGGCAGGTGGATTCTTTACCACCAGTGCCATCTGGGAAGCCCTGATGCCAACACTGCCCTCCTACAAATGTAATGATGCATTTTAACAGTTTGGAAAGGTTGTGCTCCTAGGACATAGAGCAATTAGCTTTAAAAAACAGAACATATATTTTATATTTAGCTTGGAAGTATCATTTAATTTTATAAACATTAATTAAGAATCTTTCTAAGCTTCCCAAGTGGATCTTTCTAGAATCTCTCTAGGCATTGTATTAAGTGGGGATGATAAAAGATCTAGAATTTGCCTGAAGAAACTTACTCAGTTTGTATGCATGCACACAAACATCCATGCACACATGTGCATGTGAAAGAGACAGATAGAATGAGAAAGACAAAGAGAGGTAGAGAGATGGTAGAGAAACAGAAAAAGTTCCAGGAATAGGTTGCTAGTTAAGTACAGTGTTATAAGAAAGATGCCCACACAGATTTCACCATCTTGAATAATACTGTGATAATGGGTAGGAGAATTCATTGCATTTAAAATAACACTTGAATGAGGCTGTGAGTGCTCCTTCTGGTGAAAAATAAGAGTTAGGTTCATTAAAAAATACATTTAAACTAAACATTTCAAGATTTAAACATTACTCTGCCGACAAAGATCCACATAGTCAAAGCTATCGTTTTTCCAATAGTCCTGCATGGATGTGAGAGTTGGACTATAAAGAAAGCTGAGTGCCGAAGAATTGATGCTTTTGAACTGTGATGTTGGAGAAGACTCTTGAGAGTTCTTTGGACTGCAAGGAGATCAAACCAGTCCATCCTAAAGGAAGTCAGTCCTGAATATTCATTGGATGGACTGATGCTGAAGCTGAAGCTCCAATACTTTGACCACCTGATGCAAAGAACTGACTCACTGGAAAAGACTCTGATGCTGGGAAAGATTGAAGGCAGGAGAAGAAGGAGACCACAGAGGACGAGATGGTTGAATGGCATCACTGACTCAATGGACATGAGTTTGAGCAACCTCCTTGAGATGGTGAAGGACAGGGAAGCCTGGCAAGCTGCAGTCCATGGGGTCACAGAGTTGGACATGACTGAGTGACTGAACAACAGCAAAGGACTTTGGGAAGGTCATGAACAGATTGCTGTATTTAAAATGGATAACCATGGAAAACTTATGGTATAGTACATGGAACTCTGCTCAATGTTATGTGCCAGCCTGGATGGGAGGGGGGTTTGGGGGAGAATGGATACATGTATATGTATGGCTGAGTCCCTTCACTGTTCACCTAAAACTATCACAACATTGTTAATCAACTATACCCCAATACAAAATGCCTATGGTATTAAAAAATAAAAAAATTAAATTAAAAAAGATTTAAACATGTGTTCTCCCTTAAATTCTCTCTTGGCATAATGAATCTAGCTTCTTCTAAGGAGCTAGACTATGTTAAGAGCCAAAGGGAAGTTTGGTCTAATGCATCCATGTACTTTTGTTTGTGTTTTTTGATAAAGAAAAACAAAACAGAACATGAACAAACAAATACAAACTTTTGATCAAGTCAGAGGCCCTCTTTGATCTCTCCCAGAGAAGGATCTTAATGCAAAGTGACCATCCTTCTCTACCCATGGATCCTCAAGAAGTTTAAAAAATCTTAATTTTACTCTTCAGAAGGATGAATTTCACAGAGGAGATTATTTTATGTTCTTGTTTGAATATAAAATTTAAAATTTATACCATTTTTATTATTATACCCAATAAAAGTGAAACCTTTATTCTATGGGTCTGCAAAAGCAACTTTTGAAGTCAGATGCATCTATCAACATACTTATTAGAGGCCTTTTTTCCCCCTACAGTTCTGGAAAGAGTTGGAAAGCCAATGTCAACATGGTTTAGATATTCATAATTGTTTACACATGTTTCAGTAACAAAATATATTTGGGGGGGTTGGCGTTTTACTTTAGGATTTGAGGCAGCTGGAAATTATTATCATTATGGGCAAAAGTGTACTAACTAGATAATGGTGTTAAAAAGAATACCATATTCCTGGAATATTCTTTCTAATATGCAGCACCTATTATTTTATTAAGTTGAGTTTTTAAAATATGAATTGGCTGTTGTCCAGTCAGTTATACACAAAGATATCTAAGGCAATAGGTTCTCAGAAATAGTATTAAATAGAAAATGACTGTGGTTTACTATTAGTAATATTATTATTGTTATACAGAGAAACCTTAATAATCTTTTTAAGGACTAGATAGCTAATATTCCACATATTGCAAAGACAGATTTTTATTAAATATTTAAGAAATGGGGAAAAAATAAAAAGAAATGGGACATTGTTGTCAATCATGATACAAGGTATTCAATACCTTGAAAATGTGTACAAATTCTTTTCATATTTGCTTATCCAGGGGGGAAAATGATGATTAATAAGGGATTCTGTGACTCTCAAACTTGAAGTGTTTCTTCTAAGGAGCTAGATTGTGTTAAGAGCCAAAGGGAAGCTAGGTTCAAAGGAAATTCATCTAATATTTGTGCTCTGGTTATGAAAGGGGGTGAGAGGCTGCTCATTAGCGGCATGTCGCCAGTTGGCAGGAGGGCTGTGGGCCAGAAGGACGAGTTAGTGTGATCACAGATGGAGTTAGCACGGGAAAGAGGATGCCAGAATGTCCCAGGCAGTGCATGCTATTTTCAGGGCTTTACACGAATCATTACTTTTTCATTCTGTGCCAGTATTGACACAGACAAATGTATTTGTTGACTGCCTATTGAAGAGTTGCAGACTACCAAAATAAGTCTCATCCTTGGAGACATCACTCAGAAAGGATTTTTAAAAAATTCTGATTTATAACTACCTCTAAATATAACGTCTCCCTTTCATCAAAAAGATATTGGTTTTATATCAAGAGAATGCCACTAAGACTTAACAAATAAGACTACAGAATGGCAGAACATATAGTCCAAAGATGTAGAGACCTCCTTCTATTCAAGGAGAGTGGTTAGCAAATTTGCAATCGATCATTCATTTTATAAATTTAGAAATAGCAAGTTTGCATTAGAGACTTTCCTAAGGATGGAGAACTGGTTCAACTCAGGAACTAGGTCTAGGTCTGGATTCCAATAGCTGTTCTACAAAGGGTACAACTACTCGCTGCCAGGAGAGTTGATTACCAGCCCAGGGGTTTGAATCACCACTTTGCACTGACTAGAAATGACACTTGGTAAATTACTGATGATAAACCTTGGCAAGGTATTGAGATTTACTTGTATCCAGGTGAGGAGTTAGACATCCAAGATCCCTCCAACTCCAAAGTTCAGTGTGATGTTGGAACACAAGATTGACAAATGTCATAAAAATGAATATAACTGCTGCCCACAGAGCTACCAGTCAATTCTGTCACTAGAGACATACTCAGCTACTCACTCTTGTCCACTTGCATCTCCCCATTTACAGTTTTGGCCACTGAAGCCCTTCTCCTGACATGTGTTGTTCCAGGGCTTCCCTCTTCAGGACCACCCCACTTTATTCATTATATCTTCTGTTAAGAAGGTTTTTTTCCAAGTTCTATTGAGATAGTCATGATAGTAGTCATGTATGGATGTGAGAGTTTGGCTATAAGGAAAGCTGAGTGCAGAAGAATTGATGCTTTTGAACTATGGTGTTGAAGACTCTTGAGAGTCCCTTGGACTGCAAGGAGATACCACCAGTCCATCCTAAGGGAGATCACTCCCAGGTGTTCATTGGAAGGACTGATGTTGAAGCTGAAACTCCAATACTTTGGCCACCTCATGCAAAGAGCTGACTCATTTGAAAAGACCCTGATGATGGGAAAGATTGAGGGCAGGAGGAGAAGGGGACGACAGAGGATGAGATGGTTGGATGGCATCACCAACTCAATGGACATGAGTTTGAGTGGACTCTGGGAGTTGGTGATGGACAGGGAGGCCTGGCATGCTGTGGTTCATGGGTCGCAAAGAGTTGGACACGACTGAGCTACTGAACTGAACTGAACTGATTGAGATATAATTGGCAAATTTCTGAAGGTTCGCTGTAACCTCACTCATCAGATGCCTTTTATAGAAAAAAGAATGACTATAGGATGCAAACAATAACCTGCAAATTAACATTTGGAGCAAAGTGTTTTGAAAAACATATACTGAAGTAATTTAGCAATCTAGTTTTGGAGTGGAGTAGAGTGGCTAAGATCATAGCATGTAAGTAGCAGAGCTCTACAACTGGAATGCCTGGGTTCAAAAACAGTCTCTGCTACTTCTAAGCTGTGTGACATCGGGAAAGGTCTCTGGACTTCCATTTCTGCATCAGTATAATGGGAATTATCCAAGTTTCTACCTTGTGTTTTGCTTTGAGTTAATAAACTAAACAATTAGAATAAGACCTGGCACAAAATATGTGGTTAAAAAAAATGTTAACTACTGTGCATTTTAAATATACTTGAAATAGACAAATCTCTCATCTGTGAAGAGTATTGATATTTGGGAAATATCAAAGTCATTTGGAACAAAGTCTGATTTTTAAAAATGTGGGGGAAAGTTTAGAAGTTTGGGTTGAAATTACAATGTATATATAGAATAAGACTCGTTTTCTCATTTAACTTATTATCAGGTATAAATAAGTTTACTGGCTTTTGAAATGATGGTTTTCAAAATGATAATCCTTCTTTTAAAAGCAATTATGCATACTAAAACATTAAATTACATCATGGTTATACTTTGTGCCTGATGACACAAAGGCATACTCCTTGTCCTTTGTTGTTCATTTTTAAAAATGGCAAGGAGAACACCGATTTCCTTATCTTTAACAGAATCTACCAGAAGGATAGTGCCATGTTAGGAAAATAAATACTTCCTTTCTTTTTGTTGAAACCTGTTTAAATTCTCAGTCTCTCAGTTGAGATTGGGAAGAAGACAACATACAAAATTAATCATGCAACTATCAAAATTAAAACACATGTATTTTCAATTCTGGAATTTTTGTTTTAGCATTTTCACTACAAAATTTATAGTATAATTTAGCATGGGTGATTTGTTCTACAAAGCCCTTCACAGGTTTATATCTTGTTAAATCTAAATTTAAATATAAGCAATTTTAAAAAATCTCCAATTCATTCTGCTAGACCTCAATAGAAAAAATTATACAGCTTGTATTAAACTTTCTTCCTATACCAATCTTGAGACATATTTTATTGATCTGCTATTTATATTTTGCAAACACATAAATTGAGTTCTTCCTGTGCCCAAGGACTATTCAAGCTCATCACCATATTAACTCAGGTTTTCCTTAAAGCCACCCTAGGGGGTCAGTACTATTATACTGCTGACAGATGAGTAACTTTTCATAAGGTCTCCAAACATGCACATGACGAACTGCAACTCAAATCTAGGCAGCATAAATAATGTTTTGATGAAAATATTTAAGAGTGGCTATTTCACTTGATGAAAATGTTTCCCTCCCTATTATTTCTAAAACCTTTGAAATCTGGGTCTCTGAAGTTTATCAGGAATTTAATTTTCAAATAACCTATCAGGTCAAGAATTCCACATGCAAAATTTATTTTCCAAATCCTTAGGTCTGGAAAGATCATCCTGAAGCATTTGGGAGGTGATAGGGAGGAGAGGCAGAGGAGGTGAACCCTCTCCACAAAAGTCAATGAAAGTCTGCACCACATTGTTAAACAATGAGGTTCTGAAGAGCTGGGGGGGCACTGGGGGTGGAGAGGTCTGATCTGCTTTGAAGAGTGAAGTCATGCTCAATGTTTTAAACTCATTAGTCCTGCCTTAGGAGAAAAAATAAAATGGATGCGGGTAAGAAAAAAAAAAAGACAAATTAGCAGCATTTTCAAAAGAAGTTAAATATGTCAGGCAGTCAAGTGTCCTAATTCTGCCTCGAGGGAACATGTGTCAAACCAGCTTGTACTTCTGCAATTGGTAAAACCATCTGCAAAAAATATCCCGTCCCTCATTCCTGTTTCTACAACACACGCCTATGGAAGGAAATGTTAGAGTTGCTCAACTGCATGTGGAAATTTTCCTGGCATTACCTAATTGAGATGTGGGGCCCACCTTTCTTTGAACAACAACAACAACAAAAACCAGTTTGTTATAGCCTGCAGAAAGAAAGCATATCAATGGCTTGGAATAATGAGGATAATAGAAATTGCCCAAATGATATATTATTAAAATTTCCCCTAGGACCACTATGACCTACAGCTCATAACCACAGATATTTACTTCTAAGCCAATATTAGATTTGGTGGCATGTTGCTTTGAGAACTATTAATAATTGCCAATTCTCTGCGCTTATAAAGATTATTGAAAGACCATCCATAACCCCAAAATGTACTATAATTCTAGATACTAATTTCATCATTAGAACTACAAGTCAAATAATATATGCCAATAGTACAGTTGCTGGGCCAAAGCAGGTGCTCAATAAATTGAATTACAATCATGAACCTTTATGCTGGAAATGAAATTGTCCTTTTTCTGCTTGTTGCTGCTAGTGATCTTCTGCTTCAGATTATGAGTTACTAGCATAAGTTTTTTTAACCTGGGCTTTTTCATATCTGAAAGTGTATACAGCATTGGGTGAGACTGTACATGATTCTTTGAAACAAGGGCTCCACGTTTTCATGAGAGATTCAAGAGGGTACCTGCCTTCTCCAAAGGTTAAGAACCACTGGCCCAGAGACATCATTTGTCTTCACTTGTCTTACACAGAGCCAAACTATGTTGTTTGATGAAGCCAAAAATGTGTTTTCAAAAATGGGACTTCCCTGGTGGCACAGTGGATAAAAATCCACCAGCCAGTGCAGCGGTCAAGGGTTCAATCCCTGGTCCAGGAAGATTTCACATGTCATGAAGCAACTAAGCCCATACGCTACAACTGCTGAACCAGCACTCTAAAGCCCACAAGCCACAACTACTGAAGCCCATGCACTTGTGCTTGGGGCCTGTGCTCTGCAACGAAAGAGCCATGACAAGAAGCCCACACACTGCAGTGAAGAGTAGCCCCTCGCTGCTGCAACTAGAGAAAGCCTGCATGCAGCAACAAGGACGCAACACAAACTATCCTCCCCCTCTTGCTTTCAAGAGGGAGGGGGACTGATTAGACTGTTCACCCTAGTACCTAAGGTCTCTCCCCTCTCTTACCACCACCCTTGTTATCCAGGTCTATACCTTTGCTAGAGTTAATCTGGACTTGAGAAATGGATAAGAAAATGGAGAAGGAGACATCAAAGATCTAGGGATCCTCTGGAGCATTAAAACACTCCCCCCCAAAGAATGGGACTTGGGAGTTATCAAAAAGGGACTTTGTTTAAATGCTTCTCTTTTAACTACAGTCTCCTTCTAAGTTGCAGATGTCACATTTGAAATCCGGTTACTCTAACAAAATATTTTATTTAGAAACCTCCCAGGTTTTATTTTTTTTTCTATTTCCCCATCCAACTCTGAAATCAGACTATTCTTAGAATGCCAAAACATAAACTTCAAACGAACATGAATGTATACAGCAGAAGGATGCACTCAGGGAAACCTCTGGATGCTGTCGGAAGCCAGGAAGATCTGATTCTCTTGTAGAGGGTCTTGGCGCTGCTGCGCTAACGGTAGTAAAAGTTTGTTTCTTCTTGTAAAAGAAGCAGATGTGACTTGGAGAAACATGGAGAACAGATGTGCTGAGCAAACGTTTTCATTTAAGCGGTAATTTATCTGACTGTAAGTTACATTAACTCATGAGGTGAGTGTTTAACATAACTCGTTTTCACCAACTCAGAAAGATAATTTATAGAAGCACTAAAAGAGATTGTGAATTAACATAACCCTCTCATCTTTGCCTGCTTTTGCTTTTTTTTTTTAGGAAAATGTATAGATTTTTTTGTCCCTATTTAAAAAATTTTTAACTTTTTATTTTATATCCAAGTATAGTTGATTAACAATGTTGTGATAGTTTCAGGTATACAGCAAAGTGAATCAGTTATATATTTGTCTGTTTTTTAAAAAACTACTGCCACACAAAATTCCCAAACCTTCAGTGTCTATGAAGGCTTACCAGGCACTGAGGTGGCCCTCTGCACTCACAATGTCTGGGTGTACAAACCGCTCGTGAAAATAACAGATCATTCCCCTTGGTGCTACATGGACTCGTGAGAATACTAGTAAAGAGTTGCTGAGGCTTAGAACACAGAATTTGAAACAACTGCAGAAGGCTAAGTGTTGAAGTCAAGGACACTTAACAAGAAAGAATGCCTACAGTCAGGGTCATTGCTAATGAAATGGATGCCTCTGCCGTAGATCCTTCTGAGGGAAGTAGACGATGAGGGCCACTTGGCACAGTGGGAACCATGCCTACAATACACTCTACTTTTAGCTGCCAGGAAAATGTTTGAAGCACTTTTAAATTTAGAAGGATAAAAATGAACTTGTAGGTCCAAGAAAAATCTCTACAAAGATGGCTTTAGAGAGATGAATATTAGTACCTTCATTTATATATATGTGTGTGTTAGTTGCTCAGTTGTGTCTGACTCTTTGTGACCCCACAGACTGTAGCCTACCAGGCTTCTCCATCCATGGGATTCTCCAGGCAAGAATCCTGAAGTGAATTGCCATTCCCTTCTCCATTATATATGTTACATATATATATATAAACACAGTTATAAAATATAATTTTAAGTATTTTTCATGAAAGAAGGGAATCACAAAGGCAAAAGTGCAGAATCCATGAACTTCAGGAATGCAAGTGTATGGAACAGCCTGGGTTACTCACTGTCCTTTCTAAACTCTCAACTCCTTCTTGCTTCCCAAGTCCTTTACAATTCCAGCAGTTTCTCAGTACTACTGGCTCCTCCTTCTTTCGCTGTGCTTTCTTCCTGTTCCTCCTCCTTTATACAATGGCAGGTAAGCCGTTGAGGGGGATCGGACCAAGAGTTTTCATGGTGACGATGATGACAATGATGATGCTGATTCAACACTGACTGAGCACTTGCTCATACTAGGCTTATGATAGAACTTTGCACTAATTAGCTAACTGAACCCTCAGATTGACGTGATAAGATAGGGTCTATTACTAGTTCTCTTCTTAAAGGTAAGGAAACCTAAGCTCAGGGGAGCTTATATGCCTTGCACTGGGAGACACTAGTGCAGTGAGGCAATGTGGACAGTTAAAAGCAGATTTGGGACCACAGTCAGGGTTCCCTGACAGTGATTACAAGCAGGAACCTCGAAGTCCATGGCTTTTAACCACTGCTGCTGCTGCTGCTGCCAAGTCGCTTCAGTCGTGTGCGACTCTGTGAGACCCCAGAGACGGCAGCCCACCAGGCTCCCTCATCCCTGGGATTCTCCAGGCAAGAACACTGGAGTGGGTTGCCATTTCCTTCTCCAATGCGTGAAAGTGAAAGTGAAGTCGCTCAGTCCTGTCCGACCCTCAGCGACCCCATGGACTGCAGCCTTCCAGGCTCTTCTGTCCATGGGATTTTCTGGGCAAGAGTACTGGAGTGGGGTGCCATTGCCTTTGGTTAGGTAAATGATCTGAGATACTTTGCTGAGATGCAAAATTTGCTCTGATAATTTCCACAGAGAAAACTGACAGGCATTCTATTTATAGGACAAGAGAAAATACTCTGACTTTGACAAAGGAGACATTCTCTTCCACATGTTTAAAAACTAAATGCAGTATTCACTCATAGCTTTCAGGAACCTACTAATTTTCACTGATTGTCGGCTTCCATGACAGAGAGATAGCATAGAAAGTCACTGGAGGTGGAAATTTACACTTGAAGAAACTGTGATGTCTGTGAGAAATGTCAACCAAAATATAAAGCATTTAATATAAAATCTAAATAAATATAATACAAAATACAAATTAATATAAACAGAAGTCAATAAATGTATAAATAAATATAAAAATATAAAATACTTAGCTTAAGATTTAGTTTCTTCTTTAGAAGGGGATGAGAAGTAGATAATAAAATCACTTACATTATCTAACCTGCTTGTGAGGATTAAATGAGTCTAAAAGTTAGGATTTTTTTTCACTTTGATAAATGTGTCATTGAACCATTGTCAAATTGTCAGCTCCACAGTACAGCCTTTTTACTATTATAAAGTATGCATGAATACATGTTTTAAAATTTTGAAAAAAACGCACTGTGGAGGTTTTCAATAGAAATATTAAGGTAGTGAGGTGTGTTAAATAGTGAAAGTGATTAATCAGAAATTGCTCTAATTGTATAATCAAGCATCACATTTTTAAAAAGCCTGTGCACTGGAAACCACTTTACCAATTAGTAGCAATAATAGTATTCTGGCTAAGTAGAATCCTAATATGTAAAACATTATAATCTGATCTAAATATCAGACACCAATGAAGATAGTCAGATATTAGGATATATCTAGTAAGATATTATATACTAGCTTGAAACTTTCTTCACAGGTATACTTTCAAAGGCAAGACTGATACTTGATATTACGCACCAAAGTAAAGATTATGAAGACTTCAGAATTTTTCAGTGACTCTAGAACAATATAAAATGTATCAACTGTAGGGAATTCTCTGACAGTCCAATGGTTAGGACTCCATGTTCTCACTTCAGAAGGCCCAGGTTCAATCCCTGGTGGGAGAACTAAAATCAACCAGCCATGCAGCTGGCCAAAATAATAATATTTTGAATAAAATTAAAAATTATCACTGTACATGACCACAGAAACAAGTTTAGTTAACTAAATTTTAACAGGTTGAATTCTGGCTGAATGAGTGTTAAGTGTTAAGTGTGTTAAGTGTTAAGTGTTAAGTGTGAGGAGGGTTTTAGATTCTACTGTCCAGGTCCAGAGTAACCATTAAGAGGACTGATTTGAGTCAGATTCATATTCAAATTGCACCTTTGCCACTAATTACGTATGTTACTTAGAAAGCCTGGGTAAGCTTCTAACTCTTCTAAAGTCTTAGTTACTCTATGTGTTAAAAAAAGGGAAGAGATAAAATATCATCTGCTTAAGTCTGTGGAAAACACTGAGTAAGGTAGGAAGATAAAGAGCTTAACACGATGCCTGGCACATAATAAAAATTCTATAAACATGACCTGACTACTCCATGCTCTGCGGCTGCTGCTGTCAGCGTCTTCCCCCACAGCACATGGCAAATTTCTAACAACTCAGGGCAGAGCAGATTTAAACAGTTGCTGGTTGGGGGCATTTCAGTACAACACACAGACTCTATTGTTGGAAAACTAAATTGCATTCCTCTGGTATGTTGAAGTGAACAAGGTAACTAAAAACCACTAAAATGAATATTTAATCAATACTGCAACTGTGGAAATGAACAAAGGTTTTTATTCAGCAATGATTGTTAAATGCTCTTCTCTTTTTTAATAGATATTTGCTAAAGCAAAACAACTATCACATGAGTTGTTTTATAATAATCTTCTGTGATGTTATTAAGATGAAAAAATAAATGGGAAGATTATAACGCATTTCCAAATGCTGTAACTGAAGTCATTCACATAGTATTTAAATAACTCAGCATCTAGATTGCTACTTAGTGTTTTTGTAAAATGAAGCCGCAAATACCAGTTTTAAATGGGTGGCCAAATGCTGGACAGATCACTTTTTTAAAATGGTATTTTGTCTTTCCTTGGTATTTTCCCTTTTTTTATTAATTGCAAATAATTTTAAAATGAAAGTTGTTTCTAGCAAACAGATCCATGAAATATAGTCTCCTATGCTTTTGTGATATGACCTTTCTATAGATTTTATTTATGACTCTACTCTGGCACAACACTTTGGGAGCAAAATGTATGTGAGACTATAGATCATCTATACAAATCAATTTCTGTGGATGCTATATTGTTATCCATGTCAAAAATTTTGATTTGGTAAGAGATATTAAATGAAATATTTCCCCATATGTATTTTAATTTCCTTGGAACATAAATATATCTTATTAATTCCTGCACATGACATATTCCAGCAATAATAAGGGTTTATTACTTTCTAAATCTTTCTTCCTAATGGATAAATCAAAATGAAGTAGTCTAAGTATGTTAGTTGACTTTTTATGTTTCATTAAGAATCATGTTTTCTATAATTGAATGTGTATTTCTGATTATAATTACATTAGACAGAAAAGACAGCAAATCAGTGAGTAGAATAAAGAGCTGTCAGAGTCCTATCACCGACTACAAAGATGATTAAAAGTATAAGGATGAAAAGAGATAAGAAACATTCTTCAACAGTCAGCATTGAAGGATTACCTTTAAACTATTCATACCTCTAATAAATCCACTACAGATTTACTAGCCTTATTAGTAGAAAGTAGAGAAGCAGGACCTCTTATTAATATACATCAGTGGTTCTCAAGTGGGGCCAATTTCGCCCCTCAGGGGACATCTGGCAACATCTGGAGATATTTTGGATGTCACAGCTTGGAGAGGGGTGTGCTACGGGAATCTAGTGGATAGAGGCCAGGGATGGTGCTAAACATCCTATAGTGCACAAGACACTCCCCCAAATGAGGAATCACCCAGCTTCAATATCAGCAATACGAAGGTGAGAAGCCATGGTCCAAATCTGGTTTCTTAATATCAGCCAAGCAAATTAGCCCTTTCTCCCTCACTGATAATAACCAAACTAAGAGTCGCCTCTCTGACTGTTATATGCAAATTCCAAATGGCAATATAATAAGAAGCAGACACTAAACTCAAATACAGAGCCCATGGAGGGAAAAATCCTACCTCTGTCATTGATTCCCCCTCATTCCCAAGGCCTCTCATGCCTAGTCAAGTGTCTAAAGCAATCCACATTATTTATTCATTATCTGTTCACTCATTTTATGGTTTCTAAAAGGAAGGTTAAATAAAACCCAGTGCTTATTAGACACTTTTCCATGTTATATACTAGAGTACTGCTGTGGGACCACACATAAACTTTAAATTAAGACCTTCTGGAAAGGATTCCTATAAATGACTGAAATACTTTTCTGCAATCATCAGTAGAATATGTCCCACAAGAATTTTCTAATATTTTTCTTTATATTATAATAACACATTCTAAATATGATCTATTGCCTAAGGTAATTGTATAATAATTAACTTGTTTATGATCAATATACTTAAGAAGGGAGGAATGTCTGGGACTATATTACATACTTTCCCACTAAATGTATTTTTCTTATATTATTGAGGTATAGTTTATACCTAGTATACATAATTTATATATAGCCAAACATACTTATAAGTAATATNACCTTTTAGGTAACCACTATGTTGATTTCTATCACTGTAGATTAGTATTGACTGTTCTTAAACTTCATATAAATGAAATAAAGTATGTCTTTTTATTTCCGGCTTCATTTTCTCAACATAATGTTTTGGAGATTTATCCATGTTTGTATGTATCAATAATTAATTAATTTAAAAATGTCTCAATAGTATTACATTGAATTTATCTATTGAACTTTTTCCAGGTTTTAGATTTTATAAACAACTTTTAGATATTATTCAATTGATAATAAGATTTATTGTGCTTAAAAGAAATGAGTTATCAAGCCATAAAAGGGCATGGAGGAAACTTAAATGCACATTACTAAGAATGAAGCCAGTCTAAGAAGGCTACTGCTGCATGATTCCAACTGTATGACATTCTAAAAAAGGTAAAGCTACAGAGAGAATGAGGAGAAGAAAATGGCAACCCCCTCCAGTATTCTTGCCTGGAGAATTCCATGGACAGAGGAGCCTGGCAGGCCATGATCCATAGAGTCGCAGAGAATCAGACATGACTGAAGCAACTAAGCACGCATACACAGAGAGAATGAAAAAAAAAATTAGGACTGGCAGGAGTTGGTGGGCAGTTGGGGAGATGAGTAGGTGGAGTACAGAAGACTTTCAGGACAATGAAAATCCTTTGTATGATTTCATAATGTTGGATATGTGTCATTATACATTTCTCCAAACCCACAGAATGCACAACATAAGGAGAGAATCTTAAGGTAAACTATGGACTTTTTGTGATTATGACGTATCAATGTAAGTTTGTCCCTGGTAAAAAATTTACCAATCTGATGTGTGATGTTGATAAGAGGCCATATATATGTGAAGCTGGAGATATATGGGTAATTTCTGTACCTTCACAAACTTTAAATGATACAATAGACCAGTTAGACCTAATTGATATCTATAGGACATTTCACCCCAAAACAATGAATTTCACCTTTTTCTCAAGTGCTCACGGAACCTTCTCCAGGATAGATCACATCCTGGGCCATAAATCCAACCTTGATAAATTCAAAAAAATTGAAATCATTCCAAGCATCTTTTCTGACCATAATGCATTAAGATTAGATCTCAATTACAGGAGAAAAACTATTAAAAATTCCAACATATGGAGGCTGAACAACACACTTCTGAATAACCAACAAATCACGGAAGAAATCAAAAAAGAAATCAAATTATGCATAGAAATGAATGAAAATGAAAACACAACAACCCAAAACCTGTGGGACACTATAAAAGCAGTGCTAAGAGGAAAGTTCATAGCAATACAGGCATACCTCAAGAAACAAGAAAAAAGTCAAATAAATAACCTAACTCTACACCTAAAGCAACTAGAAAAGGAAGAAATGTACCTTCTCATTTATTGTAAACTTAAAACTACTCTAAGAAATAAAATGTTTTAAAAATAAAAAAAAAAACAAACAAAAAACAGAAAACAGATTGCTTGTATGTGTCTCTTGATAGATCTATGACTTCATTTATCTTGGGTATGTAGCTAGTAGCATTGCTGTGTCATAGGATATATGTATGTTAACTGTAGTAATACTGTTAAATGTTTCCAAAATGGGCAAACACTTATATTCCCAGCAGTGTATGAACAAAAAATTGTTCCACATCTTCTCCAACACTTTGTATCATTAGTTCTTCTAGTGTTTTTCACTGCAGTATGTGGATAGTGGTATGTCCTTATCATTTTAATCTACGTTCTCCTGATGACTGATGGGGATGACCATCTTTTCATATGCTTCTTGTCCACTGGGTTATCCTATTCTTCTGAAGTAAGTGCCTTTCCAAGTCAGCCTCATTTTTGGACCACTTTCTTGAACCCCCTAGCTCAGGAGAGCTGCAAATGTGAGGAAAAAAAAAAATCAGCTGGCACCAGCCAACCAAGAGGTTACCCAGCGGTCTGGCTGCCAAGCTCCACTGTTGCCTTTTCCCGTCACTCATCCCACCTAAGTATTCCTGGTTTGTGTAAAGGGGGCTTCTCTTCACCCTCCTCCTCAGGGTGGTTCTTCCTGCCAACTGACCAGATCAATACGAAACTCTGGGCAACAGTAGCACCTCCTCTGCTTGTTTATTCTTTCTCCTTGGGCTGAGGAAGAGAGTTCATGCCAATGTTAGCAGGGCCTAATGCCTATTTGACTAGACAACTGTAATCAGGCAGTGGGGGAAATGGGCAAGCTCCAGGGGTCCGTATCCTCACTGAAGTCACTATGGACAGGTCTGCTCCTCAGCAAAAAACACGGCAGTCGGCGGTTGCAGGGCAGGGAGCTGAGCCGGCAGCATCGGCAAGGACTGGGACTGCTCCCCCTTCCACAGCCCCCCACGCGCCACTCTCACTGTGTCCACCCACCCTGGCACGAGACCACCTCAATAGCAGTGTGCTTTAATCACAGGGCTTTGCAATACACCATGGGTCAATGAGATGTCTTATTTTATTAACATCTAGGAAACAAGGAAACCCAAAGGAAACTTAAAAAGCATCTAATTCAATTCCTCATCTGCTCCTTAAGAGATGGATTTCCAGTTGATGCTTGACTACCTCCTGGGTCAGAAAAGTCCCTACAGCAAGAGACCCCACTCTGCCAGAAGGCAATGTAACATAACATGGACTTTGGAATCAGGCACACTCAGATCTGAATCCAAGCCCCACCACTCACTAGCTGTGTGACCTTGGGCAATATCTTTAACCTCTATGATCTTTGGGATTTCTCTTCTGAAACTGAGGCTAAGAGTAGAATTCAATCCACAAGGATGCTGTATGGATTAAAGAGACTACAATTAACGTGAAGCATTTAGGACACAGCCTGGCACATAATAAACGACAGTCAATAGAATCTATTTAGGGGCAGTTTTGACCTTTAAAGAACTCTTTTATACAACGTGGATCAAAACTCCTACACTGGAATCTGAGTTAACAGCTTCTGGAGTGACATCAAATAAACTCTTTTTAGTTTCCAGTGGGAGGGACAGCCCCAGTGTCACAGGATTGGGAAGCATGTCTGGGGAGGGTAAACAGGCGAGGTTAGCAGAACCATAAAATACACTGACAACTAATGAGACATGAGGCTGAAAAAACATATGGACTAACATGAGGGAAGTCAATGACCATGGGAGGGGGCGCTTGGGGCATTTTTGGCAAAGCGTATGACAGAGTGTGCTTTAAGTTGATGAAGATCAAGCTTGTAAAAACTGAACTGGAAAAGAGTCAGTCAGATATGAGGAAACAAAGCTAGGGACTATTTTAGAATCTGAGTCAACAAGTAACAAGAACTGAACCAGAATAGTGTCATAAGAAGGACAAAGGATAAATCAGAGATAAGTGAGACAATCATGGGGATTTCAGCTCTGCAGTGTCCCTGCTCACGGGATCATCTCCATTCCTACTGACGCTTCTCTAGATACTCATCATGTATGTAATTACAATTAAACCTATAAGGGCTCTCCAAATGATAGCCAGGAAGGAATATACACTCCTGAAATCTGTGTTTGTTAAAATATCCAGGATAAGGACTTTAAATTTTTATAAACACTTAGAAATTGAAGAATTTTCATATCGATCTACTAATACCCATTAAATGGGTTTTGCATATTGCAGAGTAATGAATGAGTCATTTACCATGTTTTACTTTTAGAGTGGAATCAAAATGTAAACCTATGCCAATACTTGGTGGGTATCAATTACATTTCAAAAGATACAGCAAAAATTCAACAGTACAAATGTAACTGGTGACAAATTAAAAGCAAAAACACATTTTTTCATGTCCTAATGTAGAAGTTTTATTTTCCTTTTCAACCTTTATTATATATTTACTCCATATAAAAGTCAGGTTTACTAACCAATAAAAATGTAGTCACCCACAGAGACTTATAAAAATTAAAATCTACATTAAAATGAAATCTATTCACTTTTTAAAGTGAAAATGACTGTTGTTTGTAACCATAAACATTCCGGAAAAATATAATTCATACTATTAGCTTTCCTTCAAGGATGATTTATCCCCAGTTAGTTTCTATTTAAAATATGAGAGTGAGATAAGCAAAAACAAAAAATAGAGACACACACCAAAGAAGGTGAGAATATTTAGTTTGGAAATAACTACACACACTGCATACACATACTTAGACAAAAACACATCTCCCTCCAGGTTTTGGTTTCCTCCCTCAGGAACATTTTTGGTGTGGTTCTATTATTTGTTTTCCCAGTTGGAAAAAGATTGAGGGATAGCAACCCTATAAAGCAAAATGCAAAGCAGACAACTGAAAGGAACCTAATCTAGAAGTCTTCTCCAGAGTCTAGACCTGTGTTTCCTCAACTGTGTTCCACAGAAGAATATTAATAGCTAGTGCATTAACAAGACATCAAAAACGTTTGAAAATACTGGGCACTACATATCCTTCTTTTGAAGAGGACCGTATTTAAATAAGTACATGGGATGTTCAGGGAAGTCCTACAGCCAGGAAACCTACTTTATTTTGTTTAACCCACTGCTTCATAACCATGCAACACTACTCTTTCCCATCTTTTCTTTTTTAAAGTATACCTACTAATATCTTTCAGAATACTAGTTCTGTCCTGCTTTAGACCAATCTTTATGCCACTGTGAAATTCCCTTTGAGTTGCTAGTAGTTCATACATCACAGGTATATATTTTCTTGAAAAACAAAAGTCTCAGCAATGAGTACCCTCATAAAGTACTGTTAAATTCTTTTTGTTATTTTTGTTTTAGACTACATCACATAGTTCGCGGGATCCTAGTTCTCCAACCAGGTATTGAACCTGGCCCCTGAGCAGTGAAAGTGCAGTATCTTATCCACTGGACTGCCAGGGAATTCTCATGTTAAATTCTTGAGAAGAGATGAAATGGTGGTGGGTAGAGGAGGAGAAAGAACAATCCATGTCACCCCTACATTTAAGAAAATATGGTATCATCTTACTCACTCAGGCCCATTTGGCCATTTTTATCCTTTATTAACTGACTATGCTTCATGCTACCTCTAGCATATCAATCACTGAGACATGACATAGTTGCAATTATTCTAAGTGGATTAGTACATATGGTAAGAGTATCAGTGACAACTTCCCTGGAATTACTTGTAGCCAGGGTATATGATGTAAGCAAATATAGAAGATTATACATAGATTTCTAAAAAAGGAAAACCGAGGAAAGAACCACCAAATAAGACAAAGTCTCTGGGTAATGTGCGCCCTCCTCCAAAGTCAACAGGACTACAGAATGGTATGTGCTGCTCACAGGAGCAATTGCAGCCTTTAGAAATGATTAGGGTACAAGAAGTGAAGAAATATATCTACTCAAGAAAATTTCATTTCATTCATCTGGTATCCCTTTCATAAAATAGTTTCATAAATTTTCCTCTCATTCTTTAAAACAAATTCCACTGAATCTAGTTTAAAATGTCAAAGTAGTTCCAGGGACAAATCCAAGAAATACAGCACAATTTAAAAAAGAAATGTAAAACCAATTTCACAACTAAGTGTGAGCACTCAGACTTTTTTTTCAATATTAACCACAATAAATCCACTGCACACTCTCAGTGCAGGGAATAGCCACCACATTTAAAACAAAATCACTCATAAACAAGGTGTCTTAGATACCTGGCTGGGACTCTTTTTTGAAATGAGACCACAGTTGCTTGGATTTGAAAGCATACATTTTTCCCCCCTATTAATTTTCATTTGACCTTTTTTTCACCTGGGTAAAAGGATCACTCCCAATTCAACACATGTGTAAATGTAAAATCCACTTACTTGCACAAATCCGCATGCTGTGAAGTCCTCAAACAAGGGCAAACTTGGACGGTCTTCTCTATAGATGGTGAGTTTGTATGTGGTCAGGGTCTCACCCTGAGTTGGAGATTTATCCACCACAAGCACTGAGATTTTGTTCATCCCTAAACCCAGAGAATAGTTGGCAAAGCTGGAGAGAGAACAAGAAAGAGACTGAGAATGAGAGAAAGAATCCAAATTGATTCATATATCAGTATTTTGGGGTCAACAGTTTGCATTAAAAACAGATAAGATCTGCACCATTTCATAAGAAATCTAAAATGTGAAATATTTTAACTTATGTTTCATTGTGCTTTGGTATGCCAACATTTATCCAGCCAAGCAAGTCAAGTCCCTACCAATTACAGGGAAGGGCACTAATATTTATTAACCACCTGTCAAGGTCATACATTATCCCATTTAATACTCAGAAATCCATACAAAAACTAAGGCTGTTCCCATTTGAAATACGGTAGAGTATGGTAAAGTCAGGGTTAGGGTCCAGGTTGGTCTGCCTTGAGTCCTCTTTTCTTTCTATTATACTGTTTTAGCTCACAGGAATGTTGAGTGCATTTCTGTCCCTACAGCATGGGAAAATGAGTATGTTTCTTGTCATGGACATGGCATGTCATAAGGTTCTATCTTCTGTTCAAATGATAAACCAAAGAGTTGGTGACTCTCAAAAGGAAAAAAATCTCATGAGACTAGGAAAGCTAGTGTTACCATGTCCACAAATTTTATCAAGTAATCAGCACCTGAATATTCAAAAACTTGAGGAGTTAGGTTGGGATAGAAGGAGGCTACTGTCAGGAAGGATTAATTCTTCAACAATCTAAAAACATGAAGATAAGAATAAACTCAGTTTTCCCTCAGTGAATCTTCTTTAATATTTCATATCACAAGATCCTCCGTCATTACAACATCGTTAGAAAGATTAAACAGGAACATGGTTAATAGGTCATCAGAGCACTTATGTGTTATTTTAACCACATGGCATCTGTGAAGCAGAAGGATTTCACTCCCTGGCAATCCTCCAACAGATACTGTGCCTCGGGTCTTCTGAACCGTCTTCAAAAGTTGTCTCCAAGGTCTGCTTCCTGCTAAGATGTCTACCCTCAGCCCCATCATCACCCTCATACCTTGGTCCTGCCCGTTCCTGCAGGTACACCTTGCACTGACTCTTAGAAGTCTCTGCTCCAACTGTCAGCGTTACCACATCAAATGGGACTTCAGAATAATAATCTTTGATCTTCGGGTTAAATTCAGGATTTAATTCCAAACGCGGATGTGTGAAGATCTGCTTGATATGACATTGTGCATCTTTATCTGTTTTAAAAAAAACAGAAACAATGACAAAACACAACTGTGGCATAAATAAATGTTTAAAAATCAAATACGATTAAGGATTTGAAAATTTGTCTGCATAACTTTGGTAATCGCTGCTGATTTTCCATTTGGTACTCTGGTGATAGCTGATTTGTGGCTTCACCTGGATCTTCTATTTGCCAGATTTTGTAGACTTTGCCTCATGTAACTGTTGTTGACTTTAGCTGATGTTGTTTGCTCAGCCTTTAAAAATTTTAAGGCACAGCAAGTCAGAAAATGTCTCTCCAGTGGATTGATAACATTTCATAGCACTTAGAACATCTATCAACAATACGTGAACTGTGAACTTTCAGATGTTCAAGCTGGTTTTAGAAAACTCAGAGGAACCGGAGATCAAATTGCCAACATCTGCCAGATCATCAAAAAAGCAAGAGAGTTCCAGAAAAACATCTAATTCTGCTTTACTGACTATGCCAAAGCCTTTGACTGTATGAATCACAATAAACTGTGGAAAATTCTGAACGAGATAGAAATACCAGACCACCTGACCTGCCTCTTGAGAAACCCATATGCAGGTTAGGAAGCAACAGTTGGAACTTTAACAACAGACTGGTTCCAAATAGGAAAAGGAGTACGTCAAGGCTGTATTGTCACCCTGCTTATTTAACTTATATGCAGAGGACATCATGAGAAACACTGGGCTGGAAGAAGCAGAAGCTGGAATCAAGATTGCCGGGAGAAATATCAATAACCTCAGATATGCAGATGACACCACCCTTATGGCAGAAAGTGAAGAAGAACTAAAGAGCCTCTTGATGAAAGTGAAAGAGGAGAGTGAAAAAGCTGGCTTAAAGCTCAACATTCAGAAAACTAAGATTATGGCATCTGGTCCCATCACTTCATGGCAAATAGATGGGGAAACAGTGGAAACAGTGTCAGGCTTTATTTTGGGGGGCTCCAAAATCACTGCAGATGGTGATTGCAGCCATGAAATTAAAAGACGCTTACTTCTTACAAGGAAAGTTATGACCAATCTAGACAGCATATTAAAAAGCAGAGACATTACTTTGTCAACAAAGGTCTGTCTAGTCAAGGCTATGGTATTTCCAGTGGTCATGTATGGATGTGAGAGTTGTACTATAAAAAAAGCTGAGCGCTGAAGAATTGATGCTTTTGAACTGTGGTGCTGGAGAAGACTCCTGGGAGTCCCCTGGACTGCAAGGAGATCCAATCAGTCCATCCTAAAGGAGATCAGTCTTGGGTGTTCATTGGAAGGATTGATGTTGAAGCTGAAACTCCAGCACTTTGGCCACCTGATTTGAAGAGCTGACTCATTTGAAAAGACCCTGATGCTGGGAAAGACTGAGGGCAGGAGGAGAAGTGACAACAGAGGGTGAGATGGTTGGATGGCATCACCGAATCAATGGTCATGGGTTTGGGTGGACTCCGGGAGTTGGTGATGGACAGGGAGGCCTGGCGTGCTGCGGTTCATGGGGTTGCAAAGAGTCGGACACGACTGAGCAACTGAACTGAACTGATAACATCTATCGGGCAACTGTGTAAATGGGGGGAGATGATTCTGTGGGATAACAGAAGGGTACCACCAGGGAATGAGGAAAATTTCTTGATGGGAGTGTCATTAAACTGCTGCTGGATTGATGTGTAGCTCAGAAGCAGTAGGGTGGAGAAAAAGAACGTGAAATCTAATATCATGCCACACACTTAGACAGGAAAACCCCTTCATACTCTGGCTACCTTAACCTAAATGCCCTAAAGTAGTGCTTTAGAAAGAAGCAAAGTGCTATTCTCTGCTCAGTTTTATTACAGAACCTAGTGTATTACTTCATGGGCTTCCCAGGTAGGGCTAGTGGTAAAGAATCCACCTGCCAATATAGGAGATAAAAGAGACGTGGGTTCAAGCCCTGTATTGGGAAGATGCCCTGAAGGAGGGCATGGCAACCCAGTCCAGTATTCTTGCCTGGAAAATCCCATGGACAGAGGAGCTTGGCAGGCTACAGTTCACACATACAATCCAAAGAGTAAGACACGACTGAAGCAACTTCGCATGCATGCATGCACGAGTATTACTTCATATCATTGATTCTAAGTCACTTTTTAAGGGTTTCTATTTTTTAAGAGCTCAACTTTTACAAAAGTATCTTAGTGAGAAAAAAATAAATATATATCTCTAGGCACATATACCAGCCACCACTAAACTAGATATATTGTGTTCATATTTGAATTAAACAAATTACTCAAAAGGAAATGTTTTTAAAATAAAAATATTAACAAGTGTTTTTTTGTGCCAGAAAGTTTTTTATAGTCAAAAAATTTCAGTAAAGATAAAAATAGGAAATTCTATAAAAATCAGTAAAATGAAAATGTCTTTTGTTGCCTTTAAGTAAGATTTTCAATGATATTTAACAACATAGCAACAAAAAAGATAACACCAAATTTGCCATAGGAAGCTATATACCTGAACTTAAAGAAAAAGCCTATTATTCTATTAACTGCTGTCTCTTCCTTTATTGTTATATAGCTATCACTCGATTTCTCTAAAATCAAATCTAATGAGTTGTCTTCAGTTCTTTAGAATTTTCCCATCACCTCCATAATCTAGACCAAGCTCCCAGTATAGCTTACAAGGCATTTCCTAACCATTCCTTGGCTTCTCCCTCTCATCTCCCATCATATTCTAGACTTCGTGATTCAACAATATGAAAATTTTTATATTTCTTTTTCAGACAAGGAGATAGATATACCACCAAGATTATAGGTGTTTTATTCTACATCTGAGAACTAGGTGTCAGCTTAACTCCCATCATGCCCTTAAATGATGAAAGTGAATACATTTCATTCACATTCTATGGCTGTTTTCTCAACTGGAAGAAAAGGAAAAAAGGAAAAAGAACTACTTGAGGGGAAACGTTGTTAAACTGCCATTGGACTGATATGTAGCTTACAGGCAGTAGGGTGGAGCGAAGAATGTGAAAAAGCTACTCAGGTACAAATTAGGAATAATATTACAACTCAGTTCAGTTCAATTCAGTTCAGTCGCTCAGTCGTGTCCGACTCTTTGCGACCTCATGAATCGCAGCACGCCAGGCCTCCCTGTCCATCACCAACTCTGGAGTTCACTCAGACTCACGTCCATCGAGTCAGTGATGCCATCCAGCCATCTCATCCTCTGTCGTCCCCTTCTCCTCCTGCCCCCAATCCCTCCCAGCATCAGAGTCTTTTCCAATGAGTCAACTCTACGCATGAGGTGGCCAAAGGACTGGAGTTTCAGCTTTAGCATCATTCCTTCCAAAGAAATCCCAGGATTGATCTCCTTCAGAATGGACTGGTTGGATCTCCTTGCAGTCCAAGGGACTCTCAAGAGTCTTCTCCAACACCACAGTTCAAAAGCATCAATTCTTCGGTGCTCGGCCTTCTTCACAGTCCAACTCTCACATCCATACATGACCACTGGAAAAACCATACTCAGGTACAAAGAGAAGTTGTTTCTTTCTCAAGAAGAAACAACTACTGAGGTACAAATTAGGAATAATAATGCAGTACATATATTGTAATTTCATTGTTGGGAAAAAGTCAATAAAAATAACTAGTCAATTTGGTTCAGTAACTCAGTGAATTCAGTACATACTTGCTTGATTGATTTTACTTATTACCAAAGATCGTATCTGGGTGATGAAGGTAGACTGCATCTATAATAATGATTCTACTAGCTCCTAAAGTGTTTTATAATAAAGGAGAAAAAAATGAAAGGATAAGGGTGAGATTGTGTTATTAGATTTCATCTTGAAAAGTACCAGAGCTTTTTATTCAAATTTAAACATTTATTAATAAGACATTCATTTTTTCATCAGATTTTTTTTTTTCTGGCATAGTCTATGTTCAAGGCACTGAGATGAGTACAGTAAAAACAGGCCCTTTGGGGTCATGAGATCTGATTCTGTTGGAGACTGTGAACCCAACGTAACACTTTAAATAAGTTGGAGTTCAAGGATATGGAATGTGCTTTCAAGATTACCATTTCCTAGGCAGAAAGGGAATATAAATACATACACTATACTTTTATTGTTGAATCCAGATAGCTGAATAACACGGTGGAAGATTTTTTTTCAAAATAGTAATCATAGGAAATGTACTTTAATTCTATATATTTTAATAAAATAGTCAGTGAGAGTTAATTTCCCTGTAGTTAATACTTTGACTTAATAGTGAACATTTTCAATGCGGCCTGCTCATGGTGGTTCAGATGGTAAAGAATCTGCCTGCAATGCAGGAGACTTAGGTTCAGTCCCTGAGTTGGGAAGTTCTCCAGGAACAGGGCATGGCAACCTACTGCAGTATTCTTGCCTGGAAAATCGCCATGGACAGAGGAGCCTGATGGACTATAGTCCATGGGGTCACAAAGAGTCGGACACAGCTGACTGAATAAACACTCTGCCCATTTCAACACTGAAAATCAGACCTAGAAGAGAGAAACTGAGTAATCATTTTCTTAAGCAAGAAATCATTTTCTTTAGCAAGTGCTTATTTTTGGTTTCATCAGAAACTGTTCACCTCTGGCTTAAGTGCTGCATCCTAGACCCCTGCTTGAAAGCTGATTTCATCCTGACATCATCTTCAACTGAATCATCAGTGTTGCTGCCGACAAACACCTGGTGTTTCCTTGGCATTCTTCCCAATCCAGTCCCAACTTGTCTCAAGCGAGCTTACCTTAGCTCTGCAGAGAACCCAGTGTGAGGCAAAGTGGGAAGCAAGCTGCTGAACGTATTTGGCAAGTATTTATGGGAAAGCTGTTTGAAGTCTTGGTTGCTTTTAATGGATTTCTTTTAACCGCAGAATTTTGTTGCCCTCTTGAGGGATAATTGTAACTCATATTAAACACAAAAACAGCCTAGACACTGAAAGATAATCCCACCTGTTCTAAGGCATCATTGAGCTATTTTTTTAATCTTAAATAAAAGTAGTAAGATTAATTTTGAAGTCTCAGGTATGACTAGTTTTTAAGCAACACAGAAATCTGAGCAAAGTTGAGCTTATTTAACATGTTCACATCCTCTATCCTATGTTACCTGGGAACTGAGAAAAAATGACATTATCTTGTATCATTTTTCCACTTCATAAATGAGGAGACAAAAACAAAAGAGGGGAAGTGGCTTTCCTGATCTAACCCAGAGCCTGGCACACTAGACCCTCAACAAATGTTTATTTTGATCTTGCACCTAGTTTTCTCAAAACTAGTCCTTTTCCCACCACACACCAGGTACCAACCAGTTTCCCAGGAGAAGTGAGTAGTATGTACTTTTCTAAAAGTGGGAGATTGGATGGTAAGTGCAGAGAGGGAATGGTGTAAGTAATACCTGTTACTTTTTCCTGGTTAGCAGCACTTCATTCAAAATGGTATTTTTTTCTTTAGAAAGCTTGTTGATTCTGTTAAACCACATTTTGTATCACCTGTCAGCCTATATTGATTTTAATGAAAGCATTAAAACATAATTGCATTTTAGAAGAGACAAATTGAATTAGAAGACTTTTATTTATAATAAATTAGACCTTGGCCCATAAATTTTATTGTTTTCACCTTTAATGATTTATCAGAGTAGATTTTTTTTGGAAAAGGCTAAATTTTCAGTGTATGTTTTTATATATACATGTGTGCTAAGTCACTTCAGCCATGTCCGACTCTGCAACCTCCATGGACTGTAGCCCTCTAGGCTCCTCCATCCATGGGCTTTTCCAGGCAAGAATACTAGAGAGGGTTGCCATTTTCTTTTCCAGGGGATCTCCCCAACTCAGGAATCTAACCCAGGCCTCCTGCATTGCAGGCAGACTCTTTACCATCTGAGCCACCTTAAAGAGCTCATTACAGAATGTTATATTTGTAATATTACCGATTATACCTTGATAAAAGAAATTCATGAATTTTAAGAAAAAAATAAATTGAAATTTGGCTTAAAAACTTTTAATTGTTATAAAGAAAACCACACTTAAGTGCTATCCATTGCATCAACAACCTGACAGAAACAAATCACTGTTGGATGGTGACAATCTTAAAAATCAATACACACAGAAAATGCCAAGCTCTTCCATTTAAGTGGTTCCCACAGCAAAGTATCAGCACTGTTGGGGCCCCTCAAAATAAGTTTGGAAGTTACTGTTCTTAAATAAGCAAAGATACAATATAATATTTCATTAAAAAAAATGGAAAGTAAAAAAAAAATTATGCAAAAGTGACAAATACTGACTCATTTGGAAAACACGTAACTTCTGAAAATTTACACAAAATACATTATCAGCCTAATGATCTCCAAACATGATGATTTATGGAAAGCAGAGCTGTGCCTAACTATTGATTATGATTTTCAAATACTTTCATTGGAACTCACCATTATGGCAATGTATTTCTTTGGTTTCATTCATAATTTGTGGAACCACAGCTAAAAAAAGAAATGTACATTTAAAAAGGAA
>SJYQ01084880.1:1051496-1087626 GCA_006410935.1 Redunca redunca
TAAAATACAGAGAATACATATCCAGGTGTCTGAAACACAGGTTAATTGAATGAAACATATTTTATTATTTAATTGTTATTACATCAGAAAGCACTTCTAAGTTCAACTGAAAGCTATAGTAAGAACAAAGAAGTGATTGGGTAAAAAATAACAGAAAAATGATAAGTTCACATAAGAAAATATTAAGAGAGAAAAATGAATGGTCTAAATGCCATTCATTGCCTGAAGGTGACCTATCAAAATTTCTCTTGTTCTATTATGATCTTACAACTATAATTTCCCAAATCACTAGAATCACATAAATTCCACCCAGTTGGTTCCACTGACATTTACTCTAAGTTTCTGAATTCAACCAAACTTTTATATAAAAAACTCCTAAACAGAGATTGATGGGACAAAATAAGAACACTCAGAGTGCTTAAAGAAATCATTTAAAGATTTTAAAACTGGTGGGAGAGAGAAGAGTAGTTCAACATCAGTTCTTCCCTGAGCTTAGTGTTTCATTTTACTAAGCCAGTGATTCTCAATCTCTACCGTGCCTCAGAAGCATCTGAAGGGCTTGTTAAAATATAGGATACTGGGCCTTAAACCCAGAGATTCTGATTCAGGAGATCTGAACTTTCTAAGCTTTCCAGATGATGCTGATGCTGTTTGTCTAGGAACCATACATTCAAAACAACTGTATTGGATTAAAACTTGATTTGTAATAGGAAACCTTTGATTTTTTTAAAAAAATGTAGACATGTGTACTTTTCATCTTCTTAAAATTATAAATATTCCTTTTCATGTGACAAAAAGCTCAGATTTTTTTAGAAGAAAAAATATAGGAAACAGGTAAGAGAAAATCAAAGTCACTATTAACTTTCCTTGAGGTTCATGTGGCATGTAGTCAAACGTTTCATTGAATAATATATCTTAAACATCTTTCATATATAACTATTTTCTTATAATATTAGTGTGGATTTATATTTTATTGGATGACTATAAGATGGATAGATAACTTCACTGACTCAGTGGACATGAATTTGAGCAAACTCTGGGACACAGTGGAAGACAGAGGAGCCTGGTGGGCAACAGTTCATGGGGTTGCAAAGATGGACCTGACTTAGTGTCTCCATTATGAATAACAACAACTAGCTTAATCCATTCCACTATTAGTGCAATAATGGTAGTTGTTATTTTTTCCTTTATAATTTATGCAATTAAATTTTTGTGTACATTCTTAATTATTTCTTTAAAATCAGTATCTAAGAGTGAAATTTATGGCATATATTAATAACTTTTAAAGCATTTCTTACATGTTGTTAAATGGTCCCTTAAAAAAGATTGCTCTAATTTATACACCCATCAGCAACGAGAATGCTCATTTCCCTACACTCTCCCCAGCTCTATTATCTTTAAGAGGAAAAAAAATCTCTCCAAATTTGAGGGGAAAACAGCATTTTTTCAGTCTAGTTTTAATTTTTGACTTCTAATAAAGCTAAACATTTTTTATGATTTTGGCCAAACAATACTTATTTTCATGTTGAAAGAAACAGGAGGACATCTTTTACCTTTTTCATTTTCAATTGTATCAAATGGTACTCGTGGTTTTTTAATGTCTCCATCCTCTGTGAAAGAATTCCTGCAAATGCAATATCAAACAACCCTGGATCAATGTACTGAACAAAATTCATGGAAATTGCATCTAACACACTATCTTTTTTTTCCTGTGTGAACACAGTTATTTTGATGAACACAAAGGAAAACATTCTGAATTTCATTCCTCTAAACTGGCAATCTTGTCTCAAGTGAAATGGATGGAAATCTCATCATCTCTAATCAGCAGAAGCAAAAAGTCACTCTTTGGTCCAAAAGGGAACAATCTCTGATAGCCTAGGTCCAATAGAAGTGATTCAGGAATACACATTCTTATTGGAATCTGTTTGGCTAAAATTACAAAGTCTTGTAGCAAGAAGCTTTGGAAACTCTGAGGCACAGACTGAGAACATCCACATAATCTAAGAAACTTAAGCGTACCATGCAGAAAATGACCTGTCTTGCCAAGGCCTCTATCCTTAAACTCTGATTAACAGGGATGAATATTAAGGGTTAGATATATCTTGGTGTGTTTGCCTCAGTTTTCTGTTGTATAACTAAATGCTCAGCCAGATTGCCCTTTAAATCCTCAAATTTAGGACCAAAATAATCTAAATGGCAGATAGAAAAACTGTTGGTCCTTATGACAGAGAATACCGGGTAGGATGTGACTTGACTTCGCTGTGCTGTGTTGGGAGGCTCCATTTCTACTGCAGTGAAACAGAGATAACAATGCTGGCCTTACTTCACAGGGATGCTATGAAGATTCAATCAAATGCTTTGTGTTATTTTAATTTTATAAAGATTTATTGTCCCAGATATTGTATGGGACACTGTGGTAGAGATGAATAAGGCATTTTCAATTCCCTCAAAATATAAACATTAGATAGAAAATTAAGAAGAATCAGGAATTAAAACTATTGTTAATGATGGAAGGTGTGATAACTTTATTGCAGTTTTATTTCAAGTCTTTTTACCCTTTAGTATATGCAATGATGTAATCGGGGTGAAAAATAACATGTCGAGGACTTAAAAATACTTTCCTCCTCCCAAGGAATGAAGAAATAGATAAAGCAAGGATGGGGTCAGATACATTTACCATAAGTTTGAGTGCCAGGCCAAGGTGAAAAAAAAATTATTTCGTATGAAGCAAACACTTTAAGTAAAGCACATAAAAGATACAACCCTGAAATGCATATAAACTGAATTTTATAAAAGTTACTGTATCAAGGGAATGAAATGTTTTGTATATTAAGGCATCCCCCAAGTGATTTCTTGTGTAATTTTTTGAATAACTTGTTTTGAAAATGTGGATTTTCATAGAAAGCATGTGATTAGAGCAAATTACACCTGCTACTCTATTTCCAGTGAAGTGAAAATTAACAGACAGTACATACACATCGATTTTAGTGTTTTCATTCTGTTCAGATTTCCACTCATTCTGTTAGGACCCCTGGATTCTGAGCCTCGGGGCACAGACAGAAGTGTCACTTTCTCTAAATGTTGCTTTTCTATTCGTCCTCACCTTGTTGCTATAAGTGGATGATGTTTATTTAAAAGGGTGAAGGAAGTCATTAAAACCCACAGATAATATAGGTATGTAAAACTGGCCTTTAGAGTATGAAAACTAGAGGTGACCATTGTGAAGACAGGGGCAATTATGAATGACATCTGACCTTCCCGTCAGCATGAGACCCTGGTATAAAGAATAAGACCAGAAAGAAGAGGCCAGGATTGTAGTTCCAACTCAATTAGCTGCTCGGCTTGAGCAAATGACCCATCTTAGCATCTCAGTTTCATCATCTGACACCGATCCTTCTTGTGATATAGCATGAATGGTAATTAAATATATACATATATACTCACTGGTAAATTTGAAGATAATTAAATTAACTAGTCTTTCTTAAAATGGCCTAGAAATGATTTATCTAATTGTTTCTTGATAAAGATTTCAAGTTTGCTTATCACAGTGTTAACTTATATAAGTCTTTCAAACTTATCTTGCTTTTCCTATAAATGAAAGAAAAACATTTCGCCCTTTTTAGATGTAAAGTGACCTTTGGATGGTATAGGAGCAGGAAACAGAAGGGGGAACAGAAAGTATATTAATACTTAACTACTTATCTGCGATGCAGCATACCACACGCCATGCAGTATATGAAGCTTATCTGATATAATTTTGAAACAATTCTTGGTAGGTTGTATAATCCATAATTTACAGATATGGAAACTGAATTGCAGAGAAAACTCTTAGCTGCTATAATTAATAAAATCTAAAGCTGGGATTTTTTAATCCAAGTCTGTTTGATTCAAAAAAGTCCCGACTTTTTCTAACTATATTTAACAGTGACATTCAGTAAATTGCATTGTTGGAAAGAATCAGTTAGGGTTAAAATTAGGTTTAAATCCAATATTCTGAATTTAAGACAAGTCAATTGCTTAACCGTATAACAAATGTGGACCTTGAGAGAAACTTGGGGAATAAACCTTCCAAGCCTTGCATATCTCAAAGGAACTTAACTTACTCAAAGTTAAAAACAATACTTAAATAGACTTCCTGGTAAATCAAGTCTGCTCTTCCTCTGTTGATAATGATGAATGAGATAGTCTTGGATTGAGTGAGTGCAAAGAACAAACAAAGGGACATTGAGCTATGTTATTTAAAACCTAACTTTCAAACAAACAAAACCTTCTATCAATCCTATTACTTCAGAGTATTGAGGGAATAAGGCCAACCGCATAAAGTTGTGGCAACTAAAGTGAGTTCTGGACCTGGGAGACGTGCTAAGAATTCTTCAACTATGTGATTATTTGTATTTTTGAACTATAAAAAAAAATATATATGTTCCTCTAGGATTGTTTTCACTGTCTCCTGAGGCAGAAGGAAATAGGAAAGTCGGTGGAATTGAGGCCGTTCATGAGGGTGACTTCAGAGACACCGACGAGTGTGGCACGGCCATCTAGTCTTTGATCCCTCTAGGTGGTTGGGTTTACTTCTGTTTTCCTGGCAATAGACAAGTCAAATACTTTACTTAATTCCATCATATAAAAGGGAAGTAGACTTAGCTGGCACCATGGGCACTGCCTCTTCCTCCACTGACTGGGGGTATTATTATGTTCACTGGAGCAGGAGACTCTTATCCCCTCATTACTATCTCTCATTAGAATGGAAGTGGATGGGGGAGGCCAAGGACCTTTTCTCCTGGCCAAATGCTCCTCTCTGAGATTCCATCTTTAAAAAAAAAACAAAAAACTCTAATCTTGTGGTAGAGACAGACATATTTATAAATTTGGATATGTTTTGTCCAGAATAAACTCATGCCTCAAAAACTCTAAATGAATGTTCATACCATCCTGGCCTCCACTCTGACGGATAGTTCATAAAACAAATCTCACCTAATTCTTTCTGTCTGATGCTCCTGAAATTCAAGGATATATATCACAGGATGAAACTAGCTTGAAACTTTTAATTTTAAACTTGACTTTTGAGTGGAGTCAAGTCTTGCTGGTTTGAGAAACTGTTGGATATATTTTTGTTACAGTGTTTGAAGACCACTAGAATCATTATGGTTTCAATGTTTTAAAGAAGCTTATTTTCCAGAGCATGAATTTTTGGACACACTTCTTTTTGTTGCTTTCTTTAATGTAGGCAATGCCTTTTGAAATCAATCTTTAGAGATTTTTGGGGTTGCACAATTCAAATTTGTGGCTCTCTTACCATTCCAGCGGATGTAGCTCTGCCTTTTTATTCAGGAGCTGAAATTGTTCAAATACACTTAAAAGAGACCAGTATTGAGTCAGGATGGAACCAGGTTTTCTCATAGGACTTGCCATACCATAAAATTCACGAATCAGAGATTGAAATCCAGGAGTGGTAGATGGGAAGAGCTGAGAAGGAATATTCAAGATCAGAATATCAGAATAAGTGATGGAAAAGAAAATATAGTATTACTTGGGAAGGCTTTATATTTATTCAGATACTTTAACTAGGCATTTATTTAAAAATATATTATCAGTACCATAATTTAATTTTCTGTGTTAGTGTCAATGTAAATGCCACTTTTTATAAGGAACTAATTTTGCTGATGTTTATATTTTTGTGGGAGACCTGGGTTTGATCCCTGGGTCGGGAAGTTCCCTGGAGAAGGAAACGGCAACCCACTCCAGTACTCTTGCCTGGAAAATCCCATGGACGGAGGAGCCTGGTGTCCATGGAGTCGCAAAGAGTTGGACACGACTGAGAGACTTCATTTATATTTTCAAATGGGCTGAATTTTATTTCTCTTTTCATTGAATGAAAACAGCTGTCTCCTTTCTATAGATACCCCAAAACAGCTGAATAACAGAGTTAGGTAGCAGGAAAAATAAGATGAAATCCTCTTGGATTATGTGTCTTTTAAATGTCAGGGTCAGAGATAATAATCCAACCAAAAATAAAAAATCTATGGTCATCCTCTTTCTACTCTGAGAGTCAGATATTAATGTTTGCCTTTTCTCCTATAAAATAACTTTTCTATTCTTCACATTGTGCTAAGAGAAGTTCTTTACTTTCCTAATGTCTTAAATTAAGAATTCCTGAAGGATGAGGCCAGGTCTCTCTGATTATCTTTGTATGGTATTGAACCAAACTGTCACAAATGTTAACACTTACTGTATTTAAATTAATTAAAATAATCCATCAACTAAGTTATCTTTTGAGTAATAAGCTTACTTTGAATCCTCTAAAATATGGGGTTAAGTAATAAAAGCAAGTGTCAAACATTCACTAATTAAGTTGGTTAAAATTCATACATGTAGAATCTGAATACAAATTTTTAAGTAAAAAATAAATATTTTATCCAAACAGATTAATAATAAATTATTAGTAGACTTTTAAAAATGCTACTTTAAAGAAATGCTTTCTATAAACAAACCTTACATAGAAAAATATGAATCCAATATAAATTATCTATATAAGGGCAGAACCAGAAACAAAGCAAGTATGAAGCATACAGATATATGTGTAATAAATTATCCATTGATATTGATCAATAACAGAATCTAGGAAAATACATAGAAAATAAAATAAATGCCATTTATTCCTTCAGACTGAAACCAGTAAAAGTTATAATTATTAATATTTACATTTTTTCCCTTTGGAGTTTGCTATAGAAACTACAAACAGGTACTTTTAAAAAATATTATTATTTTATTGAATAATGTTTACTTTTAGGGGCATAATAAGCAGAAGGAAATTTTGGATACATGTAAATGTCCCAAAGCAAACAGCAAACTTCTTTAGGAAAATGTTAGCATTTCCCCCTTAAGAATTAGCAAAGCCTCCCAGCTATATTTATTCCACATTCTTTTACCTTTAGTAAGTCATGTATCTGCATACTGTTAAAGAATATGCATTCTGCTCATCTTAATCTTCATATCTCTAAAAAGAAGCTTACAAATATTTCTGTTTCTTAAGGAAATATTTTCTAGTTTTAAGTCAAAAATCAAGTAGCTCATGGCTGATCTACTACAATCTCAGTAATCAAGAGGAATCAAAGGTCACTTTTGCTTTACCAGTTGGAATTGTCCCAAACTCCCGAGTTCCTTTATAAAAGTCATAATTGAGTTAATCTCCTCTAAAGACAGGCACCGATTTAGTTCTTTTTGATAATTTTCACCCTATAACAGGGGGAAAAAACACAACTCTTAAGCAATTGTTCCAAAGTCAAGCTATGTTTAGCACAAGTCAAAAACCAAATTTTAAACTCTATAACAGCTGAGCTAATTAATTCTCAATAATACAGCAACTTCAACTCGTTGAAATGATGTCAAAATACAAGAAAACTGCATGTTTGACAAAAGAACCTGAAATAGCTCAGTAGTGCTTTGGCAGCAAGGTTGGGAAGTTGGGCCCAGAAGGACAGAATAAGTGTGACAGTTTGGAAAGGCAGGAGGTCTTTTTTTAGCCTTCAAGGGAACCAAAGATCAGAGCAGGAAATTTACACGTGAACCTCATGTATGTCACACAACCATTTTCACATTTCACGGACTCCAGTAAACAGACTTACCCCCACCCCCATTTTCCTCACATTTATTTTTTCTAATGCATCCCTGAGAGCAAAAGATACACATCTTACTATTTTCTCCGGGTCAAGTGGTTCTAATGGTTTTAATGACAATCCACTCACTAAGGAAGGAAAACCGGGAACTCTAGGAATGAACCAAAGAGACACATGTACCCCAATGTTCATCGCAGCACTGTTTATAATAGCCAGAACATGGACACAACCTAGATGCCCATCAGCAGATGAATGGATAAGAAAGCTGTGGTACATATACACAATGGAGTATTACTCAGCCATTAAAAAGAATACATTTGAGTCAGTTCTAAGGAGATGGATGGAACTGGAGCCGATTATACAGAGTGAAGTAAGCCAGAAAGAGAAACACCAATACAGTATACTAACGCATATATATGGAATTTAGAAAGATGGGGATGATGACCCTGTATGCGAGACAACAAAAGAGACTCAGATCTATAGAGAGAACTCTTGGACTCTCGGGGAGAGAGAGAGGGAGAGGGTGGGATGAGATGCGAGAATGGCATTGCAACATGAATACTATCAAGTAAGAAACGAATCGCCAGTCGATGTCCAATGCAGAATGCAGGATGCTTGGGACTGGTGCAAGGAGAGGACCCAGAGGGATGGTATGGGGTGGGAGGTGGGAGGGGATTCATGTTTGGGCACGCTTGTACACTCGTGGTGAATTCATGTCAATGTTTGGCAAAACCAATACAGTAATGTAAACTAAAGTTAAAATAAAAAAGAAAAAATAAAAATAAAAAAAAAAAGATCTTAGGGAGAAAAGAGTCTATAACATCTTAACTCTCAAAACCATCTCTCTGTAGAGCACCATTTGTTGGTGAGACCTTTCACATTCTACTTTTCCAAATTTTCCAATTACGGTTTTAAAACAGAAAGATGCAGAGAAAACAATACTATACCTAGATTACTAATCTGTACAGATTTTTTCATACATCAAGAAAACTTGTACTAACAGATCACAAAAATTAACCAGTCTTACTCTGAAGCACTATTCCCTAATCATCATCTAACCAAAAATGTTAACCAGATGTAACTGCTAAAAAAAAAAAAAAAAAAAAGAGTATTATAACTTCAGTCCCTTGATTTTAATCCAGAGCACTAACTGTTTCCAAAAGGTTCAGGTATTCCTTAACAGTATTCTATAATACTTAAGATGCATCATAAGAAAAAAAATTCCCTTGGGAATTAAGAGCTGATTTACCTCATTTTCAACCCATAATTTCATCATAGTCAGTCATTCACATACTTAGCAGACACAAAAATAATATTGATCCTTATATCAGAAAAATATTAAGAGGTTTATATAATAGGCACAAATCAATTTCAAATGAATTATCAAGTTGCTTAACTGCACAGTAAAGAAAATGGTACTTAAAGATGAGTTTAAAATACTTGTCAGTAAAGAATATGCACTTACCTTAGCTACAGCTGATCTATAAAGTCTCTGAAATATCTTAGAAAATATGGAAAGGGAAGACTCATTAGACAGGAGAAAACTGAAAGTATCCTTTAAAATAAATTCTTCTGTGTTTTGGTCCTCAAAATCCATATCATCATCATCTTGAAAATTTAAATGCTCATGCACCTGTGGAAGAGTTAAATAACAGCAAATATTTTTTGTTGACTTACTTTTAATGCAGTGGAATCACTTTTAAGACATGAGTCATTTCCCATTGGATTATAGATCAGAACTGACATCTAGTGGTCCTTTTGGAGGTCAACAATTTTATAAAAATCTAAGTACTGTTCTTTCAAAAATATGATCCCCAGGTGGTGCTAGTGGTAAAGAACCCACCTGCCAATGCAGGAGACTTAAGAGACGTGGGTTTGATCCCTGAATAGGGAAGATCCCCCGGAGGAGGGCATGGTAACCCACTCCAGTAGTCTTGCCTGGAGAATCTCCTGGACAGAGGAGCCTGGTGGGCCACAGTACACGGGGCAGCAAAGAGTCGGACATGACTGAAGCGACTTAGCTCACGTGCAAGTAAGAACATTACTGTTTTATAGAATCAAATCAGTTTATCTTAAAAATATTGATGAACTTGTGTTCATAGAAATAATATATAATACCTCTAAACAATAAATTTTTTAAAATCATAATGTAAACTATTAGATATGTGGGTAAAATAATGAATAAATGACCAATAAAAGATGTAGATTCATAAAATTTAGAATTTTAGGGATAAATCTTTGAATCGACCAAATGTTTGAATCATGTATGATGCAATCATTCTCCTTGTATAATAGTCTGAAAACCAGTCAATACAGCATGAAGTCAAACTCTTGTTGAACGTAATTTCTTTTCTTTTTTTATTGAAGTATAGTTGATGTACGATATTATATAAGTTGCACATATACAATATATGTGTGCTGTGTGCTCAGTTGCTCAGTCATGTCTGACTCTTTGTGATACTCTGGATTGTAGCCCACCAGGCTCCTTTGTCCATGGGGTTTCCCTGGCAAGAATACTGGAATGGGTTGCTATTTCCTACTCTAGGGTGTGCATAAATTTTATTCTGTTTCTCTTGCCATATCATAAATTATCTTTCTATAGACTAACACAGTCAACTTTTAAAACCTTCTTGCCACTAAGGGAAATTCTGGATTAAAAATATGTTGGAGGAGATGATATGAATGAGTTAATTTAAGATGAAGTAAAAGAATCAGAGTGTACAAAAAACATGCTTCAATTTATATATATTCATACAAATATTGAGAACAAATATTTCAAAAATTCCTATGGTTTTAAAATTAAATTATAGGCCAGTTTTAAACTAAATATCTATATGTAAAGAATAAACGAGTTAACATTTTTATAAACCCATGTGAATAAGCTAGGTAACCTGCTATTTTTTATTAACTAGATGTCTATTTTCCTGCATTAACACATACTCAGCTTTATGCCACATTTACTTCATAAATAGAGGTTGAACCATAAAAAAATAACGTGTGTTTGTTCAACAGGAAAGCAGAGTGGGCATTGGAACTCAAATCATAGACTCTCCATATACTAGTTAATTCTTTGAACTACAGCAAGAACACTGGCGTGGGTTGCCATTCCCTTCTCCAGGGGATCTTCCTGACCCAGGGGTCAAACAAAGCCACATCACTTGTGTCACCTGCATTGAAGGCAGAGTCTTTACCATCTGAGTTACCAAGGAAGCACACATATAAGTTTTTTGTAAGTTTGATGCATGCTGCATTTACTGATTGGTTACAATGAATGAAAACAACAGCACACACGCACACACACACACACACCCTTCAGCTTCCCAAAAGGAAGCTCCCGTGAGCACTATGGCATACTCACCTGAAGTACTACAGGGGACCGGACACTGCCGTAACCAATATCAAAAGTTAAAAGCTGAAAACATAATCTGCATCTGAAATAAAAACACAAGGTAACAATAAAAAGAACGAAATAGTGCCTTTTGCAGAGAGGTGGATGGACCTAGAGATTGCCAGGCAGAGTGAAGTAAGTCAGAAAGACAAACACCATATAGTGTCACTTACATGTGGAATCTAGAAACACGGTAGAGACGAACTGATCTGCAAAGCAGAAATAGAGTCACAGATGGAGAGAACAAACTTGTGGTTCCCAGGGGGGGAAATGGGGGTGGGGCGAACTGGGAGCTGGGGATTGACATATATACATATTACTATGTATAAAATGGATAATTGATGAGAACCTACAGTGTAGCATAGGGAGCTCTCCTCAGTGTTCTGTGGCCCCTAAATAGGAAGGAAATCTGAAAAAGAGTGGATGTATGTATACGTACAGCTGATTGACTTTGCTGCATAGCAGAAACTAACACAACATTGTGAAGCAACTGTACTCTCATAAAAATGAAATAAAAACAACAGATGGTAACAAAGATACAGTATATTTGCTATGTTTATTATTTGGTACTGTATCATTAATAATCACTGTGGTTAAATTTCAACATCTATACTGATTACAAAGAGCAGTAGCTTAGATAATCTAAAATTAAATACAATGTATCTTTGGATTTGGAGCCTGTTTCATTACCTACAGAAAATATAGTATATAAAAAGTATTCGTAACATATTAAATGACACAATCAAGTTGACTCCATAAACACACAATATGGGAAGGGAACCTCTCCCACTTCTCGATGCTAAGCACTCTTATTCACATAGAAAGCATGATAAAACTTATATGGAGGCACCTCCTTTTCTTAACATACTAGATTTAACATTTCCCTAAAAAAAGGCATTAAATTATATTCAAGTAAACTGGATGAGATGTGGAGATAAGAATTATTGAATTTTGTTAATAAAAGTATATAAATAAAAATATAATTAGTCAATGGAAAGCATATATGATAAAAACAGTTGCTTGAAAGGGGTTACAATTTAAAAAATAATTTAAATATTAACTGTGCTTTATTTTTTGTCACCACTGTTTAAATACTGTGAGTCTTTAACATACTCTGAACTTTTGGGGTCTACAAATTACAAAAACATAAGTTTAGAAGTTCATATTTTATATTATATAAAAATTTCCAAGTAGCACCTACTTGTGATAATTAAGATACATTTTCATTAATAATCAGTTTGTAGAAGGTAGGTGGGGTTTTTTTTAACATTAAAATTTGCTTCTACCTTTGGAAGATCTTCGGTCCCAGAGCAGATGTTTCACTGAATACTTCAGCTGCTAGTAGGAGTTTGCTAATGGCTTCCTTCATGGTATCAAAAGCCTGAAGAGGTGAACTGGCTCTCAGGAATGTCTCAAAAAATGTTTGCAGCTGTGAACAAAGAAAAGGATTCATATGTTTAAAGGACAATTTCAATTTGTCTATCATTTCCAAATGAACAATGTGAAAGATCTCTCTTTGACACACTCAGAAAAACTCCTTGAAAAGGAAAATGTGATCATCTAAGACATATATAAAGTATACTGAAAGAGTATATAATATATGTAAGGTATATTATATGATAAATATATATTATCACATATTATACAATGTGATATGTATTATATACATTTAAAAACATATTACAAGCCTTCTGATGGAATGTGAGATACCAAAATATCTCACAATTTAAATTATTTTAAAGGTGCTTACTCCATTTTTCTTCTCATTCCATGGCATCTAACCATGGAAAGTGAAGTACAAGTATCACAGAGCTTGTGATCAAAACTGCCAAGTTGAATTTGGGATGCTACATCTAGGTAAACTTGGACTTGCAACTCACTTTGAATTTTTGTGTCCTTTTTTTTAAAATGAGTTACAACCTACCAACAAGAGAGTCGCCGAATCAGAAGAAAGTCACTGTAAAATACGAAATTTAAGTCTAAGCTTTTTATTATTATCCCTTTCCTGCATTATTTTTGTATGAGAACAAAAATAACTACATCAAAATTGCTTCTTCTTCTTCATGGTGTGGGAGCTCTAGCCAACCAGAGAAGAATCTAAGAAAGTCTCAGTGTCCTGAAATTTTCATTTCAGGCTTTGTATGACCGGAGAGAATGGGGCCTCATTACAAAAATGGGCAGGATGTTAGGTTTATGCCTTCATAGAAACACATAGCTATTTTTATTTGCTTAAATATTGAAACAATCACAACCACAAAACTATATCTTCAGAATGCTTAACACTAAGGCTCAAGTCAAACTTTTTAAAAAGTATAAAATAAACCTCATATTGATTCATAAACTGTCTCTGGGTAAGCATACACTTTCAAAAATGAAGAACAAAAAATATTTTCAGAAAAAACACGCAGCAGGTATACTATTAATATTTTTGGAAGAACAGACTAAATTTATCTAAGCTGTGTAAGACTGCAAAGTGAAGAACTTTTGTTGCTCTAATAATGAAGATACTGGCACGAATCACATGAGGGAGATGGTAAATGTATCTTTAAAATATACTAGCAAAATTCCCCCAAGAGAAACAAATGCTGACTTCATAAACTTTTCCCAGCTGAAAAACAGAAACATAATGAGATGTACACTTTAAGACCCTATAAACACATCATTAGCATTTGGCAATTGGGATGTTTTTCCTTCTCTAAGGACTAAGGAAAATGAATGCAGTAATTGTATGATCAAAAGAAAACAAATCCAGGCTAACACTGAAAGTATCAACACCCTTGAGTCAAAACAGAGTAACATGTTTTTCCAAATAAAAGTAACTCATTACATTTCACTCAGTTCACCATATTACATAGAAAGGGTTACTGATAATATTATTGCATTTTTCCATTTATATGTTTTCTGAATATCACAGGGTCAAGGTTAATAATTTAAGAAGGCTGGAAACATTTGTGTAACACATAGGATATGTAAGATTGATTATCAAAGTATATCCTCCATGGTGAAAAATAATTAGCAAATTAATGTTTAGGGTTGTATTATTCTTCTACTGTGGAAATGTGTATTTCTTAATTTTTGACTATAATTAATTTTTCACCATGTGGAAAGCACTGTGTGCTGAACTTTGGAGGACAAGGTACTTAGCACAGTAGCCTCTATAGATTTAGAGGCTAAAAGCCTCAGGTTCAGCTTTGATTCTGTGCCTGTTACTAGTAAATCGTGAGGCCTTGTGAGTTTACTAACAGTAACTTTATAGACGTATTGCTAGGATTAAATCAGAGAATGGACTCTCACATAAAGTCTACCACCACCCATCAGACATCAAATACTCAGTACACATTAGCTTCTTTTATTAATTAAAACAAAGGTCCACAGCCTTCCTTCAAAGATGAACATTTAAAAAGTATTTGATAAGCCTTTCAATAAAACATATTTACAAGAGAGAATATAGAGACATGGTGGGTAAATAGATCACATCACTGATATGTGTCCCAGCAGAAATGAGAGCAGAGAACTGAAGGACCAAAATCTTTCCTCCCATTTCCCTAAAACTTAGGGACTGCTAAGAGGAGGATTACCCTCAACCTACAATCATGTAGCAGGGGAACAAGACACAGCTGCCATTACAAACAGAAATGTGGAGCGGGGAGATAGTAGTTACATTTAAAAAGCACAATTTAAAAAAAGAGGCTTCTTTCATTTTTCTATTTGTTCTGTTACCAGTCTTTGTCTCTGTATCCATTTCCTTCTATTTCATTACATGCATTTCCACTTACCTAACTCCTTCAAGTCAAAGAAGATTTTAGATGAGTCATTTCTTTATTTAGTACAGTGGCAAGCAAACTACACACGTAGGAAGTAAAAGCAGACTTATGCAAATACTTCTTTTTTTTTTAATCATCAACTTTCAGCAGGTTGTCCAGAGAGGGCAGAATAGTTATATCAATTACTGAAACTAAGTGGAAGAATTCTTTGAGTGTCTGCTCATTTTGTTATTTGTTATACTAACTGTATTTTCTTGGTCAAATACCTGAGTTCTATGCATCTCAATGTGTTCACATGTAGAAAAAGAGAAATGTGCTTAATGATCTCATGAGACAATGTCAAATCTGAAATTATTTGATACTAATTCCATTCAAAGTTATCAGAACCCCAAAAACACTTCTCACTCAGGAGCTTTCTTAACCCAAGCACAAATGTTACTTGAAATAACATCTTCACCTTCACTGCTAAGTTAAAGTCAGCCATGAACTCAAATATCATGGAGACATCCTTGTCTCTAGATCAAGACTTTTAATAGATGTTTTTATATTACCTAAACATGAGACTATAAGATCCCAGGGAAAGCAGTGTCTTGGTAGCAAGGTAAAAATGAATAAAAGAAGATCTTAAAATGTTTCAGAAGACATGAAGCTGTTTTATGAACTATAAATTTTCCTGCTGCTGCTGCTGCTGCTGCTGCTGCGTCGCTTCAGTCGTGTCCAACTCTGTGCGACCCCATAGATGGCAGCCCACCAGGCCCCCTCGTCTCTGGGATTCTCCAGGCAAGAATACTGGAGTGGGTTGCCATTTCCTTCTCCAGTGCATGAAAGTGAAAAGTGAAAGTGAAGTCTCTCATTCGTGTCTAACTCTTAGCAACCCCATGGACTGCAGCCTACCAGGCTCCTCTGTCCATGGGATTTTCCAGGCAACAGTACTGAAGTGGGGCGCCATTCAGTGCAAAAATGAAATACAAATTTAATGCAAAATAAATTATGTACAAAATGACATTGTAAGATCAGGGCTGTAAAACCAGGCAGTTAAAGCATCACCATTGGTTTGTACTTGTGTAAAATTCAAGCAATAAACCAATAAGGTATTTATAATTTTCACATCTATCCATTCAAGGAACTTCCTGAAATATTTTTAAATGGTTCGAAATAATCAACTAAAAATGGAAGGACAAGAGAAACTGAGGATGAACTTCAAAATATTTGTAGGAAAACTTCAGTTAGGTTTTTGATATCTTAAATTATTTCTAAACTGCCCTTATATGCATCTTATTCTCCGACTCCACTTTTCACAGCCCCTCCCGCACTAAATTCTGGGCTTCACCCAGCTGATTTCCTTGATCCACCCATAAGGTCTTCAGCAGATTGTTCTCGGTGGCAAAAGATGCTATGCCAAACTTGCCCACTGTCCGTGGCGGTGCTCTCACCACCAGTCCGTGAGATCTGTCGAGGCAGACACTGTACCATTTTATCTTTGAGTGGCCAGTATCTAACACAGGACAGGTAATAAGTAAATACTGTTGAGTAAATAAACCTAAGTACAATATTACAGAAACCACAGAGACTTTGATAAAAGAAATAGCTCACTGAAGCTTCTGGATAACATAATTATTCTCCCTACAACAACATGTGTATCTCTCATTTCCATCTCATGAGAGAGGGAAGATGAGCATTCTTCTGGTGACCTGTAATAAAATCTTTGAAAAATAGAACCTCACAACTGTTCAAGAGAATTTCTAAGATAAGAAAATTTAATATGAGTTAAAACATGGGATGAAAAATTAACCAATATTAGAGGGTTCTTTTTTTAAGTCATGTTCTTGACTAACTGGGAAACTCAGGCAGAATGTTGATATTTCAATATTTTGAATTTTCAGTAATTAAAGTTTACCAGAATTTCTCTATATTAATGTGGGAGAGAGGAGCTTTCATTTTCTCAAAGAAGTATATTAGTACTTAACATTTTGCACCAACAAGCATATGAGAAGATCTCAATATCACTAGTCATTAGCAAAATGCAAATCAAAACCACAATGAGATATTACCCCAGATCCATTAGGATGACTACTATCAAAAAACCCATAAAATATTAAGTGTGAGAAAGGATATGAGGAAATCAGAACCTAGAGCACTGTTGGTAGGAATGTTAAGTGGTACAGACACTCAGGCAAAACAGTATGGAGGTTCCTCAAGAAATCAAAATAGAATTATCATCAGTTCAGTTCAGTTCAGTCGCTCAGTCGTGTCCGACTCTTTGCGACCCTATGAATCACAGCACGCCAGGCCTCCCTGTCCATCACCATCTCCCAGAGTTCACTCAGACTCACGTCCATCGTGTCCGTGATGCCATCCAGCCATCTCATCCTGGGTCATCCCCTTCTCCTCCTGCCCCCAATCCCTCCCAGGATCAGAGTCTTTTCCAATGAATCAACTCTTCGCATGAGGTGGCCAAAGTACTGGAGTTTCAGCTTCAGCATCATTCCTTCCAAAGAATTATCATAGGAGGCAGAAATTCAAATTCTGGATACAGAGCCCAAAGAATTGGAAACAAGCTCTTAAAGATTTATTTGTTCACTCTTGTTCACAGCAGTATTATTCACCTAGCTAAAAAGTGGAAGCAACTCAAGTATACATCCATGGATGGACAGACAAAAGATAGTACAGACAGACAATGTAATATTGAAAGTAAGTGAAACTGTTAGTCGCTCAGTCGTGTCCAGCTCTTTGAGACCCCATGGATATAGCCTGCCAGGCTTCTCTGTCCATGGAATTCTCCAGGAAAGAATACTGGAGTGGGTTGCCATTCCCTTCTCCAGGGGATCTTCCTGATCCAGGGATTGAACTCAGGTCTCCTGCACTGCAGGCAGATTCTTTACCATCTGAGCCGCAAGGGAAGCCCAGTGTAATATTATTCAACCTTAAAAAGGAAAAGACATACTGCAATTCAAATGAACCTTGAAGATATTATGCTAGGTGAAATAATCTAGTCACAAAGGACACTGTATGATTCCACTTATATAAAGTATCTAGTCAGGTTCCTAGAAACAGAAAATAAAATAGTGGTTGCCAGTGGCTAGGGGGAGGGGAAATGCAAAGGTGTTTCCTGAGTATATAATTTCAGTTCTGCAAAAAATTCTGGAGACTGATTGCATGTGTGTGTTAGTCCCTCAGTCGTGTCTGACTCTGTGACCCCATGGACTGTAGCCCACCAGACTCCTCTGTCCCTGGGATTTTTCAGGGACAGAGGAGCCTCCTCCATCCATGGGATTCTTCAGGCAAGAATACAAGAATGGTTTGCCATTTCCTTCTCTGGGGGATCTTCCCAGCCCAGGGATGGAGCCCAGGTCTCCCACATTGCAGGCAGACTCTTTATTGTTTGAGCCACCATCATACAACAATATAAATAGGACTGAACCATACAGTTAAAATGGCTAAGATAGTAAATTTTATGTACACATTGCATGCATGCATGCTCAGTTGCTTCAGCTGTGTCCAACTCTTTGCGACCCTATGGACTGTAGCCTGCCAGGCTCCTCTGTCCATGGGATTCTCCAGGCAAGAATACTGGAGTGGGCTGCCATGCTTTCCTCCAGGGGATCTTTCCATCCCAATGATCGAACCCATATCTCCTGCATCTCCTTCACTGCAGGTGGATTCTTTACCAATGAGCCACAGAGGAAGCCCTTATGTATACATTATCACAATTTAAGAAAAAATTTAAACAATACTGCAGTTTCCACAGCCTCACTCCCTCCAACAACCATGTTTAAACACTTGCTAATTTTGTACCATGGAAGTCAAAAAAAGTACCTTTTTAATGGTTATAAATTATGCAAAAGAAACAAAATAAAAAATATTTCCTCCCTTGATCCATTTCTCAGCTCCTGCAAATAGTGGAAATGGTTTCCATCTCTATTCCATTTCCTCAGAACCACTGTTTTATTGAGAAACAATAATTTAACCTTGAAATTTTGTTTAGTAGGAAAAATACCACATAGCAAGCTTTAATGCTAGTAGGCACAATCCAGAATAAAGGATTTTTTTATAAAAAATATAATTTTTTTATTTTTTATAAAATCCTTTCATAAAAGGATTTTTTTATAAAATAAACACATTTTCTGGGTTGGCCAAAACATTCATTTGTGTTTTTGCATACATCTTTGGACAGACCTGAACAAACTTTTTGGCCAGCCCCAAATGACCAGTAGATCTTAAAGGATTTCAACCCTGAATATTCATTGGAAGGACTGATACTGAAACTGAAGCTCCAATACTTTGGCCACCTGATGCAAACAGCTCATTTGAAAAGACTCTGATGCTGGGAAAGACTGAAGACAGGAGAAGGGGATGACAGAGGATAAGATGATTGGATGGTATCACCGCCTCAATGGACATGAGTTTGCGCAAACTCCAGGAAATGGTGGAGGACAGGGAAGCCTGGAGTGCTGCAGTCCATGGGGTTCCAAAGAGTCAGACACGACTGAGAGACTGAACAAAAAATATGATGGAATGCAAAGTCTAAGGAATGATCATTTCGAGTTAAAAGGCAATATCACATAAGTGATCAGATGCAATTTTATCCATGATAGAACTAAGGACACAATTAAATACATGAAATCTAGAATCTATGTTCTTTTCCAAATTAAAAGGGGAATAAGTATGCATTCAAATCTACTTCTTTTTAATACACTGGAATTTAAGTATATAGTTCTTGATCAATATTATTATTCTGTCTTTTACAAAATCAGCTAGGATCTCTGTCTTACTCTGACCTAACCATTCTCTTGCCCTAGCATTTACCAAACTCTTATAATGTATCTGAAGGAATCTGAATACCTCAGAAATAGGCAGACATACAAATCTTAAATAATTTATAAAATAAAAAAGTAAAATTGTTTTGGAAATGCACCCCTTAGATGGATATGACTTCTTTTTATTAAGTTAGTTGAGTCTTTGTATCCACTGCTTCCTCTGATAGCTCAGCAGGTAAAGAATCCACTTACAATGCAGGAGATGCAGGAGACACAGGTTCGATCCCTGGGTCGGGAAGATACCCTAAAAAAATCCAACTCTCTCCAATATTCTTGCCTGAAAAATCCCAGGGACAGAGGAGCCTGGTGGGCTGCAGTCCAAAGGGTTGCAAAGAGTCAGGTAAGACAGAGCAACTAAGAACTTTTGTATCCACTAAGACAACAAGAGAAGGGGATGAGAGAGGATGAGATGACTGAATGGCATCACCAACTTGATGGACATAAGTTTGAGCAAGCTCCAAGGGTTGGTGATGGACAGGGAAGCCTGGAATGCTACAGTCCATGGGGTTGCAAAAAGTCAGGACACGACTGAGAGACTGAACTGAACTGAAGACAATAGTATTTATTGCTAGAATGAGAAGGGTTCAGCATTAGTGCTGATATTATTTTCAGTGTAACCATGGAGAATATTTGTTCACACAAATATCCAGATGTAAATGGAAGGGTTTACTTAGAGCAACATGACTTGACTCCTTGAGCTCCCTCCAAAGTATATTAAAAGAACACACAATGATTTATCATGAAATATTTAATTGCGTTAAAAAACTGAAAACAATCTGAGTTGTGGAGGATTTGTCAGTTATTGATTAACATCCTTACTTAAATGTGTCTGTTTCAGGGAGGGGTTGCAGAACTTTTTGTAAAAACCATATTTAAGTGTGTCTGTTTGGGGGAGCGGTTGCAGAATTTTTTCACTCTGGAGCAATCATCATCATAATATTAGGGATAGATGAGTGCTAGGTTTTTCTTTTGAAGAGCAGAGGGGTGTCCATGCAGGGATGGGGGCAAAAATCACCTGCTTTAGAGGCACAGTTTCAGCGAGATGAAATTTTAGGAAGGTGTACATGTGAAAGATGAAATTATCGGCATTGATTCTCTTGAAACTATCTCTGGGCCTGTGAACCTGGAGAGTCTTCATGGCTCCCCAGAAGCTCACAATATCCCACTTGAGGATCACAGCTCTGGACGTGTCTGGTCCACAGGACGCATCTGCTGCCCATCAGAGGGCTGTGACAGGAGATGTAGTGCTGGGAGCATTCTGGGCCTTAGCAAGAAGTCTCCTCCATGTTTTAAAGGGGCATGATTTGGGGGGGGGGCGGAATCTGATATATAAAAACAGAAGGAAAAGAGGAAAAAAGATGGGAGAAAAGGAGAGTAAAAATGACTAAATTACAAACCTAAGCACTGATGTAAGCACTGATTTCATTTCATGCACATGTGGTATTTGAATATAATTCTATATTACACTTAATAATACTCACTAACTCTAGCCAAGCTGACACCATATGTCAGACACTGTGCGTTTCTCATGCACTGTTTTGTTTATAATCATGGCAATACTATGAGGTCGATGCTCATTATCTCCATTTTACTGATGAAGAAACTGAGGCTTGAGAACACAAGTAATCTGCCAACGTTTTTACAGTTAAGAGGTAACCAACATGAAGCCAATTTCATACTGAAGCAATCTGCTGCTGCTGCTGCTGCTAAGTCGCCTCAGTCGTGTCCGACTCTGTGTGATCCTATGGACTGTAGCCCACCAGGGTCCTCTGTTCATGGGATTCTCCAGCCAAGAATACTGGCTGCTGCTGCTGCTAAGTCGCCTCAGTCGTGCCCGACTCTGTGCTACCCCATAGACGGCAGCCCACCAGGCTCCCCCGTCCCTGGGATTCTCCAGGCAAGAACACTGGAGTGGGCTGCCATTTCGCTGCAAAGCCCCAGCATTACCTCTGCCATTGTGGCTTTGAGTACACTGGGTTTAGGAAAGTGGATGGACCCTGAAATACTGAAGAATGAATGATCTGTTTTTACTTTCATGGAATATGTATTTGAAATTGTCACAATTCTCATACACCCACACACCTAAAGTATCAATTCAACACCTTGAACATTTGTGTAGTTTTTTGAGAAACTAAGAAAATTTCTATGTAACTTAAACCAAATTGCCTAGGATCAAGAACAAATTTTGTGTTAAGTCAAATGATTTACGAACATAAATATTCTCATCATTTGTTTTAGCTCACTGAAAATTGGCTAGCTTTAGGGTAAACCACAGGAAAACTAAATTAATTGACTGAATTTAAAGTAGGATAGTTTTTACTCATTCTCTGGAATTAGATCAAAACTCCAATATTTAAGTAAGTGTCATGCTTCCAGTGACATGGATAATTTTATTCATTTGTACTTCTTAATAACCCTAAGCTTTAAAGCATATATTAAAATTGGAAATTCAGAAAGTAGATTCTTAACCAGTTTCATGGTTAAAAATTTTTAAGTTTCTCATACATATAAAAGAGGATTGATCAGGAGCAAGGAGCCAAAATACAAAAAGCTATGCAGAGCATAAAAATTTAATTATTTGCTTTGAATGGTAGAGCCCTGATTGAATTATATTCAACCTTCTCACAGAACTGGCGGGTTATCTTTATGGCTCCTTCTAGAAGCTCTCAGCAGGATATAAAGGATCAGAGAGATTTCAGAGCAAAGAGCAAAAGTTGAAGTTGTAAAGATTTTATCATTGGACTCTGTGGATATATATCTACTCATTTTCTTTACATGAATGCCATTGTTCAAGCAGGTCACCAGTATTTCCATTATAGTTAAAACACAGATCTTCTTTAAGCCTCTGGTAAAATAAAGTCTACGGGTTATCTGGAAATCTTTCCATCATTTATTAATTGTCTTGAGTAGAAAATGATATTGCAATTTGGTAATATTTACAATCAGTAATATTTGTAACATGCAGTACAAAATCAGCAAAGAGGGATGCATTTAACAGAAAGAAACCTGTCCCATATATCTATAAATACTCTCAAATGAATAAGTAAAAAGGGAAAATACTTTCCATTTACCTTCCAGATATTTTATGCAGAACATCTATTTTAGGTCTTATTAAGTTTCATGGTCAATCACCAAAAAAAGGAAATGTATTCATTATAAAAATAATGAGTTCTGGGTGTACAATAAAGAAAATGATAGAGCAAACTGCCCTAACATGTGAAGGCCATAGTATTAAAGTTTGTTAAATCCATGCTAGAATTATCACAGCCTTTCTGCTATGTTCTCATATGTCTCTCATATCTATACCTCTCTCTTACCAGTGTTCAAACAAAACTCATTCTTTTATATAGGATATTTTAAATGAATATTTAAATATGATGCATAGTTTAAAAGCTCATAGTTTAGTATTCTAATTCAGTGTAATTCTATGTAGCCCAAAACAATGTCTTCTCCTTATGGTATTGACTACTAACTTCTGTTTTCCCTACCAATCCCAGAGACAGGGGAGCCTGGTAGGCTGCCATCTATGGGGTCACACAGAGTCAGACATGACTGAAGCGATTTAGCAGCAGCAGCAGCAAATCATTTACTCTTCATTGCTGCCAGAGTCATCTTTATGAAGCACAGTTCAAATCATCAAGGTTAGATGTCCCAAATATTTACAGAGGAAGGTGGTATAATAAACAGTAGAAGCCCCTTTACCCTTTCTGCTACAAAGGGACCGCTATTCTATGAGAGCTCAGAAAGTGACATATGCTATTCTTAAACATTTTAATTTAGAAAACATGAATGTATATTCCTTTGTCAGTCTTACAAAACCAAACCTATGGGTCAGCTGACTGGAATTGCCAGTTATCTAGCTTTTAGAAACCCCACCCATGAGTGGGTTACAACTGCAATTAAAGCAAGAATATAAAAATACTTGCCAAGAAATCTCGGCAGAATCTTTCCAGCTCTCGCAATGCCACCCCCTCAAACTCTGAAAGTTGTAGTTATGGTTGTTTGGTTGCTAAGTTGTGTCCAACTCTTGCGACCCCACGGCCTATAGCCTGCCAGGCTCCTCTGTCCATGGGATTCTCCTGGCAAGAATACTGGAGTGGGTTGCCATTTCCTTCTCCAGGGGATCTTCCCGACCCAGGGATCAAACTGGCCTCTCCTGCATTGGCAGGTGGATTCTTTACCACTGAGTCACCTGGGAAGCCCCCTGAACGTTGTTACATCACATTTAATCCACCTGCAGTCTTCCTAAATTGATTCTTTTATAAATATTCAACTTCGCTTTTACAGAAGCAAGTATGTCTTTTTTTGCACTTCCAGTTCATCAGAGCATGACAACTTAAGCATACAGATACTTGCCCTGCGCACTGAGCTCTTGTGTCCAGCAGTCAGCATGCTTTATGGAGGGCACACAGGGCACTGGCCTAATACTGCAAGGAGTGAAGCAGTAATTAAGAGATATTTTATTCTTTGGAGATCTGAGTCCTAATTCTAATCACATTTGTTAGCTCTGTCATCTCTACTAAATCATGAATCTTCATTTCCTCATGCATGGGATGGGTGAGGAACATAGCACCCTATCTCCCAGGGTTCTTAGAAGTATCAAATGAGACCACGTATGAGAACACATTCAGATGTATAAAATTCAGTGGGGTCCTTTTACATTCTCTGTGTGCAAGCTCAGTCTGTTCAGTCGTGTCCGACTCTTTGTGACCACATGGACTGTAGCCCACCAGGCTCCTCTGTCCATGGGATTCTCCAGGCAAGAATACTAGAGTGGGTTGTCATGCCCTCCTCCAGGGAAATCTTTCTGACCTTGCATTGCAGGCAGATTCTTTACAGCCAAGCCACCAGGGAAGCCCCTTTTACATTCTCCTGTGCATGAAATTCAGGACCTTAATGATCTGATTCTAACATAACTCTTCTGGTTCCCCCTCTGCCTCCACAATCCTGAGGCCTTTGCCTCTTTCTTCTTTCTCCAACCTTCCTACTTCAGGCTACCCTAGGATTCTTCCCACCCTGGAATACATACACATTTTTGCCAATGAAAGCAGCTCATATTTCTGAGTTTATAACCCACCTTCCACCTGCGTGCTTCACGATGTTTATCCAAAGGAAATGCAAACATCCTCTCCCTACTTCTAAAGAAACCCTACTCATTTTTCCAAGCTCAGCTAAAATACCACTTATTTTACGAAAACTACCTCACTTTCTCCAGACTGGAATAATTCTGACTCTTGACTATCCCTGCAAACCAGCCATTTACTGCACTCAGTTCTTATTAGAATTACTTATAAATATGTGTCAGTGAAACAGTATTTTTTTTTTCAGTCGACATATGTCTTTTGCACTCACTGGAGAGCGCCTTGAAGGCAAAAATCAACATTTCTCTTGAGTCCCTCTCCACATTGCCAGCACATTGGTACCCTTTCAACAATTTCAGAACACAACTGAGCTGAAGTGACTATGAAAGATCACAGAAATCATCAACATGGTTTTTCCTTTATTTTTGACTCCATGATCAAACATAAAAATTATACACATACAAGAAGATAGAGAGATTAAACACCCTGATTTCCCACCACTTATTACAGGGAGATTTTTTTCCTCCACTTTTCTTTATGACGGGCATACAATCATTAGAAGTTTCATCCTCAACTACAGGGGCTAAGTCATTAGACAAGATGCCTTCCCCTCTATTTTCCTGTTTGTCTCCTGCCCCTAATTTGAATATTTCTCTGTTCTTCAGTTTAAATTCTATCGGCGAAACCTGCCATTAATCTGCTCTAATGTGAAAATCTTCCTTTTCATTGATGTGGCAGTTTGCAAAGACTGGCCGCAAATTCTTTCCACTCCTGTTGGCGTACCACTTCCTCTCATGGAGAGGTGGGGTCTATTTCTTGACTCACTGAACCCTGGCTAAGCTATGTGATATTCTTCGGTAATGGGACATTAGCAACGGTGATGTAAACTGTTTTCTTTTTCTGGGGCTGCTGTCACAATTTGCCTCAAACATGTTGACTTAAACCAACATATGACTCTGGAGTCAGACTGGAGACTGGGATTGAGGTATATAGGCTATTGACACTATGTACAAAACAGACAACTGAAGGGAACACATTGTGCAAGGCAGTGAACTCTATTAATAGGTGCTCTGTGGTGTCCTAAATGGGAGGGAAGTCCAGAAGAAAAGGGATATATGTACATGGCCCCAGTGTTGCTGTTGTTCACTCGCTCAGTCAGGTCTGACTCTTTGCAACCCCATGGACTGCAGCACGCCAGGCTTCCCTGTCCTCCACCATCTCCTGGAGTTTGCTCAAACTCATGTCTATTGAGGCGGTGACGCCATCCAACCATCTCGTCCTCTGTCATCCCCTTCTCCTCCTGCCTTCAATCTTTCCCACCATCAGGGTCTTTTCCAATCAGTCGGCTCTTCGCATCAGATGGCCAAAGTACTGGAGCTTCAGCTTCAGTATCAGTCCTTCCAATGAATATTCACGGGTCATTTCCTTTAGGATTGACTGGTTTGATCTCCTTGCTGTCCAAGGGACTCTCAAGAGTCTTCTCCAGCACCACAATTCAAAAGCATCAGTTCTTTGGCACTCAGCCTTCTTTATGGTCCAACTCTCATATCCATACATGACCACAGCTTCGACTATATCAACTTCTGTTGGCAAAGTGATTTCTCTGCTTTGTAATACACTGTCTAGGTTTGTCATATCTTTCCTTCCCCAGGAGCAAGAGTCTTTTAATTTCATGGCTGCAGTGATTTTGGAGACCAGGAAAATGAAACCTGCCACTGTTTCCATTGTTTCCCCATCTATTTGCCATGAAGTGAGGGAACCAGATGCCATGATCTTCGTTTTAAGCCAGTTTTTTCACTTTCCTCTTTCACCTTCATCAAGAGGCTCTTTAATTCCTCTTTGTTTTCTGCCATTAGATTGGTGTCATATACATATCTGAAGTTGTTGATATTCCTCCTAGCAATCTTGATTCCAGCTTGTGATCCATCTACCTCAGCATTTCTCGTGATGTACTCTGCATATAAGTGAAGTAAGCAGGGTGACGATATACAGCCTTGACGTACTCCTTTCCCAATTTTGAACCAGTCTGTGATTGGCCCTGGTGATTCAGTGGTAAAGAATCTGCCTGCCGATGCAGGAGATGCAGGTTCAATCCCTAGGCTGGGAAGAGTCCCTAGAGGAGGAAATTGCAACCCACTCTAATATCCTTGCCATGAGAAATCTCATGGACAGAAGAGCCTGACTGGCTACTGTCCATGTGGTTGCAAAAGAGTTGGACATAATTTACTGACTAAACAACAACAGATATGTATACGTATGGCTGGTTCATTTTGCTGTACAGTAGAAGTAACATAATATCGTAAAGCAACTATACTCCAATAAAAATTAAGTAACAAACAAAACCCCACAAATAAGGGAGGGAAGCAACAGAAATGTATTGTCTCAAGTTCTGGAGGCCAAAAGTCTAAGCTCAAGGCATCAGTAGGGACACATTCTCTCCTAATGGTCCAGGAGACAATCTACTCTTCATTTCTCCCAGCTTCCTGTGGCTGTACGCATTCCTTGGTTTGTGGGTATGTAACTAACCTCCACCTCCATCTTCACATAACCTTCTCCTCTGTGTGTCTTCTCTTCCTCTACCTGTATGTCAAATCTCCCTTTGCCTTTCTGTTATTTATAAGGGCGTGTGTCATTGGAATTTAGGGCCCACTTGGATAATCCAGGATGATCTCAATTTGAGACATTAACTGAATGAAATCTGCCAGGGTTCTTTTCCAAATAAGGTGACGTTCACAGGTTCTGGTTGTTAGGACATGGACATATCCTTTGCATATCACTGGAAAACACCCTGATGCTGGGAAAGATTGAAAGCAGAAGGAGAACAGGGTGACAAAGGATGAGATGGTCGGATGGCATCACTGATTCAATGGACATGAATTCAAAGTCTGGGAGATGGTGAGGGAGAAGCAGGCCTGAAGTGCCGCAGTCCATGCGGTCACAAAGTCAGACATGGCTTGGCGACTGAACAGCAGCAACAAAAATATCCTTTGGGGGTCGACTGTTTAACCCACTGCACAAACAAACGGTTGAAAAGAACTTGGCCTTTAGGCCTTGCTCATTTGCTATTCTTGGGCGCCCAGACAATGCCACGTTATAAAAGAACATAGAGTCCCTGCTGGATGATGAGAAACACGTGGCCGAGACATGGCCCCAGATGATAGCCAGCCAACAGGCAAGCACGCGAATGAGGCCAGGCTAGACCATTCGGCCCCACCAGCTGCCTGCAGAGATCAGCAGAGCCTGCCCAGCCAACCCACAGTCATGAGAAATAGTAACAATTAGCTGCACAAAGCCACTGTGTTTGGGGGTGATCTGTTATGTCAAGAAGCAATTTGCTTTTTTCTGTGTTTAGATTGTCTTGTTTTCTTCCCTTTTTGATAAAAGAGAAGAAATTTCTCTGCATTTCTTTCGTTCATCAACTTTCCATTTGCAGGAAAAAGTGATCTAAGAGCTTCACGCCTCTTCATTTTTAGTGCCTAGTATGCTCAGTCGAATGCCTGCTGCTTCTGGTTTGACTTCTTCATTTCAAACATTTCCAGCCTCACTTTGGCTTCCACCCCAAACCCTTTCTACATGCTCAGATTCCTAAGCATCCTCTTCTCACTCTTATCAAAATACAACGCACTTGATCTTCCAACTATCCTCCAAGGGAACTGACCTGAGAATTGAGGTACCATCTTTTCGAAAATAATCTTTGAACCCACAGTGACTGAGAAGGCACGTCTGCCTGGGCTGTTTTACAGTAATATGGACCTGGACACCTGGGACCGGCCTATTAACCCTGGGACGGATGAGCAACTAGTTATTGAGATATTCATCACTTTATATCTTAGAAGTGATGGGATACCTCTGTTGGAAATGGCAGGAGGAAGAGGGATGGGGAGGAGAAAGGCAGGGAAGAAAGTGAGCGGGGGAAAAGAAACACCAAATTCTAAGACAAGAATTTAGTCTGTGTGGCGCTCTCAGGCAGGTTAGGAGCAAAGGAGGCTTACCAACCAGACGATGGGGATGCGTGACCTGCCAGGAGAGCAGGACCTCCTCTTCTGCCCCAACTTCCTCACTTCCCATTTCTCTGTCCACTCCCTTCCGCATGCTCTGTCTCAGGAAAGAGCATCATCATTCATATGATGGTTCCTCTTTGAACCCTCTCCATCTAGCCTCTCCCTCTCATTGGTGACTCTTGTTTCGCCCTCCAAAAGGGGTCATCAATTTGCCTCCTCCAGATCATGGCTCACCAACACACCCAAGCCACCATCCTCTTCCCCCGACGCCTTGTAACTGATGGTTCTATCTCCACTGACAATCCTCTTCAGTCTGTTCTCCACACGGCAGCCGAGTGGGTGTGAAAACGCAGACCACAGATGACTGTGTGATGAGGACAGGACTCTTCTGCCTCGGGGCGTTGGAATGGGGTCTTCGCTGGGGATGTTTGGCCACCAGCTCTTCTAAGGACACTCAGACTTCTCCATGAATTCCAGCTCAAATGTCACCTGGTCCAGGAGATCGTTCTACCTCTCCTGAAGTGGGCAATTCCATTACTTTCTACACATCATCCTTTATCACTGCATTCTTAGCTACATTAAAAATTGGCATTATGCCAAGTGAAGTAAGTTAGACAGCAATACACGAGTAGGGGAGAGGGAGGTACAAAGTATTGGTATAAGACAGGCTCAGGGTTGTCTGTTACGACACGGGGGATACAGCCAATGTTTTGTAATAACTAAATGCAAAGTGAGCATTCTAAATTGTAAAAAAGTTATTATCTGGATTTCTTTGTATATGTATAATTAGTTTTTATCTGTATTTCAACTACCATTCAACAGAAGAATAAACTCCAGGAAAGAAAGGCCTTCATCTCGCTTGTTCCCTTATCAGTCGAACCTAACACGATGTCTAGCATATGAGAAGTGCCCAGTAAATATCTGCAGAAGGAATCAAAAGACTCATTTAACCCATAGGAAACTAGCCCTATTTTTCAGATAGAAAAAGTGGTTCAGAGAGATCCAAAGACTGGCCTGAGTTCACAGAGTTGGTTCAAGGATCGTCTTACTGCACATCCATTCTTAGGCCCCTCCCTAGAGGTCATGCTTTGCGGTTTTTCTTTTTAGTTCTGTAGACCCAGCAGTATAGACCCACTACTAAGGATTTATTTCTCTCTCCTTTAGAGTAAAAATGCAACTGGATATACGCTTCTCATTCAGCCTGAAAGATGTCATCATTGTCCTATTCATATTTTAAAATCACATTTCTTTTTTAACAGTAACTCCCGGAAGCATGAAAATGTAACATATTTCCTCAGCATAATGTTTTTCTTCCGTGACTTCTGAGTTTAGCGTGATAATTTTACTCTCTGTTACTTGAGGACATATTCTTTGTGTAGATGATTTGGGTAATCAAGTATGTGGAAAAATCCTCCTGCCTTCCAAATACATCTGGAATCAAATTTCCGGTAGAAATCATTTTGGAACAGTAGTTTTTTTAAACAGGTAAAGGAGACTGATGGCTGGAACTACTGGATTCTGGAAGACTATAGATACCAGGTATCAGGAAACTGGTTTAGGTGGGGACACGACCACGTATAGACACATCAGCTACAATACTTTGGCCACCTGATGCAAAGAGCCGACTCACTGGAAAACAGCTTGATGCTGGGAAATACTGGAGGCAAAAGGAGAAGAGGATGAGAAGGTTAGATAGCCTCATGGACTCAATAGACATGAGTCTGAGCAAACTCCAGGAGAGAGTGAAGGACAGGGGGGCTGGCATGCTGCAGTACATGGGGTTGCAAAGAGTCGGACAGGGCTTACCGACTGAAGAACAACAACAACAAATACGTAGGGACAGCTGGAATTCCTCTCTTGGTGACAGTCTCTTTCTCCAAACGGTAAAACTGGCTTCACAGAGGTTCTACTAACTAGGTTTAAGCACAGAGGTGAGGGAGAGAGGACAAGCTATTATGAGAGAGAGGATAGAGTGAGGGGTGTGGGGATGCTCCATGTCAGGAAATGAGGAAGTCAGAGAATGATTGCTTTACTGGAAGATGCTCCAAAGAGAACTTAAAAAAGCAAACAAATAGTTTGTATATTATGGTACGTATAGAATATAGCATGATGCATATGTGCAGAATCCTGAGAAAGAATCCATCTTCATCTGCCTCAGCAACATTCAGAGAAATGAAAGATAAACTTTCAGTTCCGCCTCACAATACTAGGTCATCTATATAATTCAAAGAAATTCAGGTTAAAAACCAATTTGAGATTCAAGTTGAAATCAAATAGAAGTACACAAAAAGATACGTGGATAAAAATAATGTGCTCTCAAATGCTCAGTTGAAAGTGCTAGTGATAATGTTACAGTAATTTTTCTAAAATTGTGTATTGCAAAATCTTAAGTGGAAAACAATCCCCTGTAACTTACAAATGTTGATGTTCCAAATAATTGTGTGACCTAGGCAATTTAAATTGCACTGAAGATTTACCATCATTCAGAATCTCTACTTAGCAACCTTTACTACCGCAACCTGGATTATCAAATGATTTTTAAAGAATAAATATGTATAATCCAGTGAAAGAAAATGGTCAAAGATTTGCTATCCAAGTACAGTATTTTTGCTTTCTCTTTTTCCTTCACTGTTGGATAGTGCAGGAAATACCTACAAAGACCACTTGGGGGCAATACAGGATTTTTGTTTTGTCTCATCACATAGCAATGTAGGTTTCTGAGAAGACTGCGGTTTCTTTCAAATTTGAAGCCACATTTTAATATATGGAAGGGAAAAGGCTGTATTTCATCTTAAACTTACAATGCATAAATCACATAAGACAAATGCAAGTCAGATTTTCTCCTGAAGGGAGCAAAAGTCTGGCTTCCTTTAGCAGACAAATCAGTCTTACCTAGTTGGCACATCTGGGAATATTTTGTATCTAGAGTTTGTCACAGCCTTAGAGATACATCTCAACGAATAAAGGAAATTGTTAATAGAAATGTTTAAAATGACAAACATGCAATAATCTTCAGAACATACTGGTGCAAAGCTATTTTGTTTCTCTACCTAATGTGAAAATGTAAATATCACCTGTCTTCTTCACTAGGTATATGTTTTAGAATAAACTTAGGCATGAAAGTAATTAAATTTTAGTGATATTTACCGTCATTGTATTCACTATCTTTAGTTTGCATTCACATCACATTTTGTAAAGGGGTTATTACTGATTATTCTTTTCAGCAATTTGATGAGTGGAGTCTCGATTCCAAGCCATTTCTCTCCCTTCTGCCTGCTGAGTATTAAGTATTGTGTCAAGTACTGAAGATTTCTTTTAATCAAAAATAAACAGAATCTCTTCTTTCAAGATTTTTACATGTATTTAGGCAAGTAAATTTTTCTTAGTTTTTGTTCTCTTGATTCTTTCACTTTATCCGATTTTTTTTTCCTCCCAATATATTTTTTTGCCCTCAGAAGATCCTGAACATTACCACAGGGATGCAAAACTCAGGTGGGCCTTGTTGTCCAAGTCCAGGAATCAAGGTTATGAAATTAAATTTAGCAACTCTCTTGGTGCCTTCTCAGAAATGGAAAAAATCAGGAAGAGGGGGGAGTTTTGCCTTGATTTGTGGGTCCACTACCCAAAGATCCATCTTAACGAATCTTTATCATTTGGAGGTTAGTGAAGGAAGACACTGGGCTTCCCAGGTGGCCCTAGTGGTAAAGAACCTGCTTTCCAGTGCAGGAGACATAAGACCCGTGAGTTCGATCCCTGGGTCGGGAAGATCCCCTGGAGGAGATCCCCATGACAACCCACTCGAGTATTCTTGCATGGAGAATCTCAGGACAGGAAGCCTGGAGGACTAGTCCATAGGCTCGCAAAGTCGGGCACGGCTAGTGACAGCACGCACAGACGCACGAAGGAAGAAATTATGGTGCCTCTGTCTTTGAATATCTTCCTGGCTTAGCTAGCTCACCTACTGAAGAAATAATGAGAAACTGAAAAATTAAAATGGTGTTCTCTGAGGATGCTTAAACTGCTTTAAAACATTACTTACAAGAGACCTCATTTTTCAAGCTCATTTTTTATTCTAAACATTTGTGTTTTTATAATCTTCTGATCAGTGAAGTGTAACAGAAATCAAGGCAATACATCTGTATGGGATAATGACAGAAAGAGGACGAGCTTCCACAGACTAACTTACAAGAGCTCCTGTGATGTCCACAGGCCAGGGACTTAGATTGGTCTTTGCAAATCCTGGACGTCTTCTTCATTCCCACCCAGATGTCCACTAGATGGCGCCAGGGAGAAGTGCGTTTTGAATAAGACGGGCAAAGGGCTGTAAGATGGAAAGTGCAGAGAAGTGAAGTGAAAGTCGCTCAGTCGTGTCCGACTCTTTGCGACCCCACGGACTATACAGTCCATGGAATTCTCCAGGCTAGAATACTGGAGTGGGTAGCCTTTCCCTTCTCCAGGGGATCTTCCCAACCCAGGGATCGAGCACAGTTCTCCCGCATTGCAGGCAGATTCTTTACCAGCTGAGCCACAAGGAGCAGGCCAAAGCCCTAAATCCCAAATACCACTGAGGTCTTCCATCTCCTAAGCTTCCTGAATGCATTCACTTACCTGATCTCACACCGAAGTCCCTGAATATCGGTTAACCTCCATTTTTCTGGATAGATAATTGACACTTGTCCATTATTTTTTGTTTGTTTGTTTTTGCATTGAAATAATAATTAGCAAAATATTCATTAAGATTAGGTTTCACCTTTATGTTGTCACTACAATGAATATATAATAATGTGCCCATATTAGATGATTATATCAGTTCACTACACTAGTTCAGAAGAGAGAACAATTAACAGAGATGGTTTATATAAATTCATTGTATTTATTCTCTGTTGTAGAATCTACTCTTAAGTATTTCTTCAAATTTCAGTTTTTAGCAAGTTACAATTAATAAGATACCTTTAGTAAAAATGGTAATGATAGACAGTCATTCATTGACTAATATTTTTTGTGCACCTGGCACTCTCCAGAGTTTGCCTACAGTTCTGAAAGTTTAGGGTCATATGTTTAAATGGTCATTTTGGATCAAGTAAATGTGACCATAATTAATGAATACTTTTCTTTGTGACTCAAACCATCAATACAGTTGTGTACCATGCCAAACCTGATTCTGATCAGTGCTTCTGCACACAGTATATCATCTATGAGGACTTGTCTAATCATCGCCCAGAAAGGGTTTGGCAGGGCAAAGTCTGGATGGCTCCTTCCAGCTGCTTTATAGATTGTGTGATGTCCTTCGAGTTGCTCCCTCTTGACAACTGAACTTGCACAGTGTGATAACCTAGTGATTGCACTGTTTTCATCAGTCACATGTTTACAAATAGGTAGACTCATTCATCGGAGAAGGTGATGGCACCCCACTCCAGTACTCTTGCCTGGAGAATCCCACGGACGGAGGAGCCTGGTAGGCTGCAGTCCACGGGGTCGCGAAAAGTCGGACACAACTGAGCGACTTCCCTTTCTCCTTTCCCTTTTTTCTTATTTAGGCTAATAATCCAGATTCCATAAAAGAATAAATGAATGAATGTACAGAATTACTTGAAAGCTTTTATGGGACAAGATGGAAATGAATGAGTGAATGAAAGAAATGAAATGAAAGTTTTCAGCACAAGAGATAAAGCTGCCTTCAACACACCAATGCCATTAACAGCATAACATTGTTTTGCATTTATGCACTTTAAAATCCTGTGCAAAATAATCATTCTTTTTCTAGAGCAAACAGATCTGAAATAGTATTTAACATCAGTGTGGGTTGATAAGTGTTAATTTTGCAATTATTATTTGGGTTTTATTGTAATTCAGCTCTAGTCACACGTTTCTTTAATTTTATGCTGGTTATCTATAATTCCTATTTATATAAAATCACACTTAAAAATGAACACCCTGATGCAATTTCAAAATTTAATTCAAGTAAGAGTAGACTAAGTAATACATCAACTCGTTTTACAAACTCCCAGAAGCAGGGTTTTATTCACATTCTTCCTACAGCTGACATAAATCTCCCAGGCCTACAGAAGAGCCAGATGCTCAGTGAAAAAGTCTTTTACAAGGTCTGTTTCATAGTCTGCAGTCTTAGACGTAAAATGAAAATCAGGAGAACACTTCTTCAAGTTGAAAAACTGTATTGTAACTTTATATCTGCTTCCAAAGATATTATTCATTTTTACCTTGGGAATATATGAGCTATCTCATCTGACATTATGAAAGGCACAGCATAAAGATCGACGACAAATGAGGCTAACTTTATCCCTGCAACTGTGTCATTTCCAAAATTGAATAAGAGATATATGCATCCATTAAAAGGGGTCCTTGTAAATAACAACATGCCCCTCTTTGCCAAGGTTCACTCTCTCCTCTGTACACATCTGCTGATTCCATCGATATGAGAGGGAACCGGAAATGGAAGAATGGTCCCCCGAAGGCCAATGCAGTGGGGGTAGACAACTGGTGATTTAGAGACTGGGCACGAGCTTGCTTTAACTTTGGTTTACATTGGAGATGATTCTCACAGATACTGACTTGAGCAAAGCCAGCAATGTCCTGTGTTTTCCCATTTTTATCAAAGTGGCCTTGCCTAGAAATTCAGATGATGACATCTGTCTATTACATTTACTGGAAGGCCACTAGAAGATGCTTGCAAAACACAGGGGCTGAATTAAAACAGTTAGGGAGTAAATAGCCTTGGGCAATTTCTTCACGTGGTTAAACATTTTAAAATGATCACTGATGGAATTCATCCCAAGTATGTATCAAGAGCTGATTACATTCAAGGAATTATCCTCATGTAACTTTTGAATACCAAATATCAACAAAAGAACATCTTCGAATATGGAACTGCAGATCGAAACGGATTTATTTAAATTATGTCTCAGCTAGACAAAATAAGGCTTCGGCTAAGTCTTCCAGGAATCATAAGTCACTCCAGCAATACATTTTCATCAAAGCAGCCAGCTATGATCACAGGTATAAAGAATCTCCAGACATCATAAAGAAGTTACAGATAAGAGTTTCCTCTCTGTTGGATAACTTTACAGTGGATGAAGGGATAATTGTGTCTTTTCACTCTAAAAACCAAATTTAAATTTCTTGCAGTTAATCTATATGACCTGTGTTTAAAGACAGCCATGGGTGTATTTGACTGAAAGTTTTGGTTAGAATGACTGTGGAAGAGTTTGACTGGTCAATTCATAGGTATAACTGGAGTGTTTTATCATTGAATTGAGAGGTTTGTTTTCAGGGAAGAAATTTCTGAATAAAATATAGCTTGAAGTTGGATTTATTCACCAGGAAGATGATATTGCCTTGACAGCAGCAAAAATAGTTGTTTTAAAACTGGATCATAGGATATAGTAATCAAATCTTGCATTTGCCATTAATTTTCTTACCCTTTTTCATCCTCCCCTGGGACATTT
>SJYQ01084892.1:0-15565 GCA_006410935.1 Redunca redunca
ACACATCTCATCCAGCAGCTCTCCTACCTGGACCCCAGCCTCTGTTCACATTCTCCCATATTAGTGACTTCATTAATCTGTGCAGTTCAGTGTTTGATCCTTGACTAGGCTGTTTACTGAAGACAGGAGGCATAGTTAGATTTCTTTTCTGTTAGTATTTTGCTGCCGTGACCAACCTGCTCTCTCTTTCCAGCCTCTCTCACTCTAAGATGAAAGCAGTGGAGTAGATTTCCTGGTACAAACAGCTGATTCTGATGGGAGTAAGGGCTGGGGACTGAACACCCACCCTGTCCTGAACAGGCCGTGCCTGCTGCCTTAGTTACCAGCTAGCGAGTGTTGAGCGTTTGCTTGCAGAATGTGCGTGGATTGCTGTGTTTCGGGACCGAGCGGTGTTGTTATTTCCCTCATTCTGAGTGGCATCTAAGCCAGATCCGCCTGGACTTACTCCAGGTTCCCCCCCAACCCCAGACCTGGCAAACACACGGGTCCCACCTTACTCAGATGTTATTTCTTGACCTCTGCTTGGAAGGCCTGACACACACTGGGTCATCAGGAAGAGGTGAGTTGGTAATAGAAGGGAAAATAAAGATATCTTGCATTTCCTCCGAGCTTGTTGCCCAGCTCTCTGGAGGGCCTTTCTGGATTCTTTTAGCCGTGCTGTCGAGCAGGGCCTGAGAGTGTGTGAGGAGGAGTGAGGTGCCAGGCCACTTTTTGCATCAGCCGTAGGCTCTGGGGGCAGGATTGGTACCTGGGGCTGAAGGAGTCAGGAATATCTACTAGGCCCATAAGTCTAGCATATACGTGCTTGATGTTGCAACTCAGAGGGCTCTGGGGGTGTGGTAGGTGGCCTGGTAAAAGATAAGCGGACACTGGAGGTTTACCCTCCGCCTGGAGATTCAAGAGAGGTGACCGTACGGAAAACGGGTGGCTGTGTGCTCTGCCTAGCGGGAGCAGCTGCTAGTCAGCTTCTTTGTCACCGTGTAGAAGTGTCATCCTAGAAAAATTCAGAATTTTTTTTGTAATGCGATGTCTCCTAATTTTTGAATGTTGGCAACTGTGTCAACCACAGAGTCACGCCTGCTGGCTGGCCTCAGGGTGGGAGGGCCAGGCTGATGAATGCCAGAGGCCCCCAGGGGACACACGTTTGTCAGAGGGTCAGTTTGGGAGGGTGTAAGTCACCATCCTGCTGGTGACATACCGAGATGGCCACGGAAATGGACTTGGCATTTGGGGCGGCGGAGCAGAGGCCAGAGGTTGGCATCAAGGAGATGTTAACGACAAAGGCCGAGTTCTTTACCCCCAGGAAACCTTCTGGCCCCCGTCTCCTTCCCTGCCCCGTGCCTTCCAGGGCTCCTCCCTGCCCCCTGGAGCCTCAGTCTGCCTTTTCGAGTCTGGCATTCAGGGCCTGCTTTGTGCGGGGTGCCTGTAAATGTTGCTCCCGTCTCAGAGTGGCCTCGACCGGCTGACACGCCCGTGGGTCCCGCTGGGCTCCTCCAGCTTCCCGGGCCACGGCCGGGCGCTTCCAGGAGACGCCCACCGTCTCTTCCCTCCTGGTTTCGCTCACGCCGTCCCCTCTGCCGGAACGCTCGTCCCTCCAGTGTGTGGGCGAGTCCACGGCCTTCCCCGCTCTGTAAACTGGGAATGAACCGGGTGTTTCCCTTAGCTACCACGGCGCGTTCTCTTCGTCCGCACCCCTGGCCGTGGCTCGCGGATGTTCGAAGCTCTGGCTCCCGTGGTAGACGGTGCAGGCTTTGTGGGGGGGCCCCGGTCTCTCACTCGTCACTGTGACTCGGCGCTTGGCTCAGGACCGCGGTCCACAGGAGTTTATTGAATTAGACGCGTCTCATTGGGGGAATGGAGGTTTCTTAAGGGGAAGCTGCTTCGGGTCTGCAGGGAGCATGGGAAAGGGGGCGGCTGGCGGGAGCAGAGGGTGAGATGCTGCCTCGCGGGCTTTCTGGATCAGAGCAGGCCCTGCCGGCAGGACTGTCGGCTTTCGTTCCTCTTTCCTCCCCCAAAGCTCTTCTTCAGGGGCGCTCTTAGTTCCCACGCTCACAGGCATCCAGGGTCCAGGCGTGGGGTGGCCATAGAGGGGCTCCCCCGGCGAAGGAAAACGCGCCCACGTTAAAGCCCTTCTTCGCAGCCGCGCCCGCCTCGCGTCTTGGAGGCGGAGGGCTTTCCCGTTGCTCCCTTGTCTGCTGGAAGCACAGGGTCCTCCTGGTTCCTCTTTCCATTTTGTGCTGCTGATAGAGGCATGGTCGCCACAAAATGTTGCTTTTATGGCAGAGAAATAAGCTTGGAGGCGGGGGCTGGCCTAAGAGTGGTGGGGCTGGGAGCAGCCTCGGGACCCCTCTGTGCCCCCTCGCACCACCTGTCATCCACCCTCAGCCCAAGGATGGGGACCTGGCACGCCCACATCCCCCAGGTCTTTGCAAAAAAACTGGAAATCTGGGCTTTTAATGGGAAATCTCTTAATCGTTAGCTTTGTTTCAAAACATTGTGAAGCAGACCATCCTTGGGCCCGATACAGCCATGAGCCCCTCCTGGTCTTTGTTTGAGATCCATGGCAGAGAGGGAAGTTAAAGCTACATGTGAGGGCTCCTGAAAATAAAGGGTGGTTCGGAACTGAATAAAAGCAGAGAAGATTTGCAATGGCGGGTGCAGGGTTTCTTACTGTGTCCTGGTGCCGTGTGGCAGAGGCTTGTCCCTGTGATGCGCGGGCTTTGAGCCCTGTGCTGGTGGTGGCCTTGCTGTGTCTGCCTCAGGCCCTGTGCTGGGAGCTGCCAATGCTGCTGTGAGCACAGTGGACGCGTCCTGCCCTGTTGGCCACCCCTCCCCGTGCCTCGAGGGTGTGGGCTGCTTCTCATGGGTCACGGGAGCCTCACACCTGTGTGCATTGCTTAGCCCCTGTGACCTCACGCAGACTGGTCCAATTACTTTTCCGTTTCCAGAGCCATGAACAATAACTTAATTTTTTTTTAAAGGGAAAAATGTCAACGAGTGCATGTACATGGTTGTATAAAATTCAGATTATATAGAAAGATCTAGAGAGGAAATTACTTTTTGCCCTTTCCTCTCTTCCTCTCCCAGTTATTTGAATAAAAAAAAAAACTGACTAGTTATGTGACCTCAGACAAATCCTCTAACCCCTCCAAACACAGTTTCCTTATATGTTATGGGACAGTAGTAAAACATGGGTTTCCCTGGTGGCTCAGACAGTAAAGAATCTGTCTGCAATGCAGGAGGCCCTGGCTTGATCCCTGGGTTAGGAAGATCCCCTGGAGAAGGGAATGACAACCCACTCCAGTATTCTTGCCTGGGGAATCCCAAGGACAGAGGAGCCTGGTAGGTCCATGGGAATCACAAAGAGTCAGACAAAAACCTAGCTCACAGTTTTATTAATTTTTTTTGAGCATGGATTGAATGAGATGATGTGAAATCCCCCAAATCCTAAGCACACAGATTATTATTATTATTTTTTCTTGTGTTGAGGATTTCTTTGGCAATCTCATTTGTAATTATCACACGTTTGTCTTTGATAAACATACATGTTCAGCTGCATAAGAGAAATAATAAAAATATTAAAGCTGAGCAGTACCATTTTCAACTTGAAATCCTGTTCCTCCCCTCTTCCCATGGAGAAATCTTAACGCTGCTCCCATACCCTTGCATCCCGAGACTCCTGAAGACCTCTGATGACTGGCTCTCAGTAAGACCAGAGGACATTTTTCTCTTAATTAGAACAGGACGTGGGATCTTGATTGTACGTTCTTTGCAGCCAGTGATAGAGATGATAGTCTAAGACGTGCTGGAAGTCCAAATGTAAAACAGATTTGATTTGTAGGAATGTTGGATTTTTATCTGGGCAGATGTTTTGCTTTTTATGGAGCTGGTTGGGAGTAAAGATGGGGTCAGGGTTTCGCTGGAGCTTTCGTTTTGCTTTGAGCTCATGTTGGTTAGGACCAGCTTTAGCTGTTTGGGCTTCCCTGGTGTCTCAGATCATAAAGGGTTTGCCTGCCATGCAGGGGGCCCAGGCTTGATCCCTGGGTCAGGAAGATTCTCCTGGATAAGGGAATGGCTACCCACTCCAGTATTCTTGCCTGGGGAATCCCAAGGACAGAGGAGCCTGACAGGTTACAGTCCATGGGGTCACAAAGAGTCAGACACGACTGAACGACTAACCCTTCTTCTACACTTTTTAGCCGCATACAACAAAATGAAACCCCGGCAACCTCCAGGCTCACTGTAATTTAAAAGACGCTTAAGGGATGTAAGGTTTTGTTTCTCACGTAAAAATAAGCTGGAGGTAGAAGTTCAGGGCGGAGAAGGCGATGGCACCCCACTCCAGTACTCTTGCCTGGAAAATCCCATGGACGGAGGAGCCTGGTGGGCTGCAGTCCACGGGGTCACGAAGAGTCAGACACGACTTCACTTTTCACTTTTCACTTTCCTGCATTGGAGAAGGAAACGGCAATCCACTCCAGTGTTCTTGCCTGGAGAGTCCCAGGGACGGGGGAGCCTGGCGGGCTGCTGTCTGTGGGGTCGCACAGAGTCGGACACGACTGAGTGACTTGGCAGCAGCAGTTCAGGGCCCGTAGAGCCCCAGGGTGTCACCTGAGATCCAGTCACTTCGTGGTCAAGGGCATTCCTTGAACTCCAGCTGTCGTGTCTGAGCCACATGTGGCCAGGGAAGGAAGGGCACAGCCCTCGCAGGAGGCGCCTTCTCTGCTGCCTTAGCTCTCTCTGAGCTCTTTCCTGGAAGCCCCACAGAACACTTCTGCTTGTGTATCACTGTAGTGACTTGGTCACACACACACACACACACACACACACACACACACACTTAGCTTAAGGGGCTGAAAAGTGCACCCTTTTAGTCCCCAGTGCAATGTGTAAACTTAAAAAAGGTGCGGAGAAGGAGCCTGGATATTATGGATGTGGGCAGCCGGCAGTGCTTTCAAGGACTGTAGACGGTAGAAATTTGCGAGCTGACCTCCTTCCCACTTCTCTGCTCCCCTCTAAGTGAAGGACCTCCTCATTGTTCCGTACAGTGACCATTGCCTATTAGTGTCTAGGGGTACAGACTCCTAGCTGACTCCTCCTTTTTCTAAATGGTGGGGTGAGGGTATCAGAGCCTGGAGAAGTTGGAGGGCTGATGGTAAACTAGGTCAGAAGGTAAACGTGTGGAGCCATAGAAGGCGCCCGGGCCCTGGTGTCGGAAGACCTAGGTCGACTCCCAGCCTCCTCTGACCCCTCTGAGCTCTTCCCATCAGTGAGGCGAGGAGTCCTGCCACCTCACAGGGCTGCCGAAGCCTGTGGAAGCCTTGGTGGATCCGAAAGTGTGATGTGAATGATTAACCCACTGCTGGGCTGACGTGTTTCCCGCAGGCATGTGGGAAGCGCCCGTAGTGGAGAAGATGCCGTGGGTTCAAAGACGTCACAGAAGCGGTCCAGCCTGAGTCTGGCCCAACACGCTGGTGGGGCGCAGTTGGACTCTGTTTTTTACCAAATGGCAACCCACTCCAGTATTCCTGGAAGATCCCTTGGACGGAGGAGCCTGGCGGGCTACAGTCCACGGGGTCTCAAGAGTCGGACGCCACCACCACAATGTCCAGATGTGGGCTGCAGGGCGTGCAGGATTGGAAACACACGCCTCTTCCTTGTTGGCGTCCTCGTGCCTCTCTCAGTGTGGTTATCCTGCTTTGCCAGTGTGCTTCCAGGGATTAAAATGTGTATTTTCCATGCAGTGTGGTTCCTTCCTGCAGACCATCTGCCTGTCCCCGCATCTGTCCAGCGCTGGAGTGCAGGGGACAGTGTGTCCTTCCAGTGACTGCCGTGGTTGGCACATTTTGAGGGTTATTGTGCTCGTGGTTGGTCCTATCCCCACACCCCGGTGACCTTAGTACCTAGCTCTGTGTTAGAGGGAGCATCCCCATGGCTCTATCATGGGGTTGTCATGAGGATGAGCACCCTCCCAGGTGCCCGGCGCTTGGTCAGAGCTTGGTGAGCGACCACTGCTGCGTCCAGCTGGTCAGAGCTTGGTGAGCGACCACTGCTGCGTCCAGCTGGTCAGAGCAGGCCAGGCAGCAGGGGGTGACTCGGTTCCCCCAGCACCTCTTCCTGCCTCCTGCCAGGATGTTTCCCCAACTTGGTTCCTGTTTTTGGGGTGAGATTCTCATCCCTCAGCTCTGGATTTCCACATGCCATCGGTTTCAAAACATGATGAGAAATAAAACACAGAAGGGGGAAGGGAGAGAAGGGAAGCCAAGCAGCCCAACCAAACTGGCCGCTGACCACCTCCACAAGACTCCTTGGCTGGGCTACAAGTGCATCTTAAAACCTTGATGTTAAACCCCAGATACAAGTTTGTTTTCTGACCCTTTCTTTGTCTACTTTGGCTTCTAATTAGTTAACCAGTTAATGGATCCATTCAGCACAGCCCCGTATTCAGTACCTGCTCTGTGTCAAACCCCGTTTATGTCCTGGGGATACTGACATGCCCAGAACCGACCACGCCCCTCCCTCATGGAGCTTCCATCTGGTGGGGAAGACAGGTGGATTTCAGGCTGAGAAGGAAAATAGGCAGGTACTGTTTTACATATGGCAGCTGGGGCAAGCCTCCGCAAGGGGGTTCAGGAAACAGCAAGTACGGATGCCTTGAGGAAAGACCGATTGACTTGTTTGTGGAACAGCAAGGAGGCAGCTCTTTGGGGAGTGGAATGAACCGGGCAGGGGGTGTGGGTTTTAGACTTTTGAGCCTGAGATGCTTTTCAACATGAATGTGGAGGTTGAGTAGGGTGTTGGTAGCAGGTCCCTGGAGTTCAGGGGAGCCACGGAGTCTGGGATTGGATCGCGTGAGACTGGTTGCACTGGCCAGGTGGTGCACGTGTCCGGTTTTGGCGGATCTTCAAGAGATGCGGGTGCCTGTCTGCCTCATTCGTTGGCCGTGGATTTGCATCTGGACAGAGTGACCAGGGGACCAGTTCCTGTGCTGCTCCCCATCTGGTGTGGAAATCCCTCAGAAGGTGAGATGGGTTCAGTGGAGAGGTCACTGATGAGTCTGTCCTTGAGGTCTGGCCTCGATAACTGTCCGGTGGGTGACCACTGATGGTGGTGGCCCCGCTGGGATTGCTTAGCAGAACCAGAGCACTTGACCTGTGCGAGCCAGCTGAGTTTTCAACAAGCGCGTTATTACTAGCCTTCCCTCCAAGGTGAGTAGGGCCATGTACCAAGTAGGGACTCAGCAGGACGCCCGAGTGTGAACTCTGAAGTGCTGACACTGTTAACAGCTGCCAAGTTGCAACAGCTGCCACTTGTCAAGCCCTTCTTACTTGGTCAGAAGGTAGCATACAGACTTGGCGCAGGACTCCCCTTTTCTCCTTCAGTCTGTCCTGTCCTGGTGCTAGACCCTGGCGTGGACCTTCCTGCTGGCCATTCCCTCAAGGTGGCACATGAGAAGGATGTGATCTGTTGGGAAGAACTTGGCTGTACAGGCAAAGACTTGAGCTAGAAAAAGAACAAATGGTCATTCATTTGATGCTTCCCATTAACCAGTTTTTTTTTTCTTAAAGGAAACCTTCAAGAAGGGGAGATTCCCAGGCCATCTTTAAAATTTAGGTCCTGATTTCATATCATAGAATTGTTTCTTTTGGGGGAGGTTCAATGAAAGATTTAAATAACTTAGTGAATATGAATATGAAGACATACCGTAGATGTTAGGAACTGCTGCTGTGGCCTTAAAGGATACCCCTTTCCCCAAATCCCTGTTGATTCATCTTATTTATACAATAAATCCATAGACTAGAGCCTGGCACATATGTATACACCGTGTAACTGCTGTGCATATATTAACTCATTTATCCTACATACTAGTTGGGAGGTAGGTGCTATTATTTCATCTGTTTTGCAGATGAGGAAATAGACACAGAGGTTAAATAAGGTCACTGAACTAGCAAGTGATAGAGCTCAGATATGAACCAGAGGAGCCTGGCTGTGGCTCCAGGCTTTTCACCTTATTGGCTTTTCCGCAAATCTTTACTGAAGAATAACGACAATGGCCGTATCCGTAACTGTTGCTCTTTTATACTGTCACGGTGTCGTATATTTCAGAGGCTAAGACTCTTCATCCCTGCATCGTCTTCAAAGCCCATTTTTCAGAGAAGGAAACAAAAGGCTCCGGGTCATTAAATAACCACTCTGAGTCTAAGGGATGGCGCCAGGATGCCAACTGTGGTCTGTCTGGCTTCCGAATCCTGCTGTTTCCTCAGCACAATGACTGTCCTGCCCTCTGCACATAATACTGTCCTGCCCTGGGTGACTCATGGTCCCCGGTCACCTCCTTTCAGACTTTTGTGGCCCATGGCACCAGCTGGGCTGCAGGACGGGACAGTGGCCCGTGTTTCTCCAGGCCTGGCTCCCAGGCCACGTGAACACCCCCCTGCCCACTGCTACCCTCCTCCCCGCTCCATCTCCGGGGAGGCTGGCGAAGTCGGAGCTTGGACTTGAAAGCTGTTAATCCAGCCCGGCCCCCTCCATATCTTCTGCTCTGTTTTATTAAGCTCAGGGTTTTCCTAAAGCCCCTCAGATCTCCTTTTCCTGTGTGAAGAGATTAGGCCGACACGCACACACCCCGTGTGTGCAAGATTAGGCATCACACCCAGTGTGATACGCGAGCATCTAGTTTCTGGTCCGCACCGGGACAGCAGTTTCTCGTGACGTGCCCGGCCCCGGAGAAGCCTTGGGAGGGTGGGGACCATCTGTGCTGTCTTGTAAAGGAAATTGTGGTTTCTTTCTTTCCTTTTTTCTTTTCTTTTTTTTTTTTCATTTATGGGAAAGGGAGACTTCTGTCTCAATCGGGTCTTTGTGGCATTGCATTTCAGAGAGTCACAGAAAATGTTCTATGTAAATGACTACAAGCCCTGATGAGGGCCTCAATGGGCACCATTGTGTCATATTGCTATTATTGGCGATTGCAGGATTCTACATGATATTCTCATCAGGCTGAAAAAGTTCAGTGTTAGCAGCAAAACTCGGGGTTAATTATACTGCTCTGAATTAGAGCATAGAATTCAGTTTCGAGGAGAGCTGGGCTCTTCATTTCCCTCCTCCCCTCCCCCACCCTGTCTCTGCAGGGTCGCTGTTGGAGGTTTGATCAGAGTACTGTTTAGCCCGTGTTCTAAATTTGTACTTACTGGCATTTGGCTCTGCATGAGTGAGTACCCTTTCTGGTGTTGGGAAACACAGGACCAATTTATAGGACAGTCGGAGAGGGGGAGAAGGGGTCAGCTTCCTAACGCATCCTTAGTCCCTCTGCCTAAGAAAGACTGAAGTCTAAGGGGGCGTGCGGGACCCCCTGGAGAGGCTCCTTTAATTTAGCTCTTGTCTCTTCTGCCTTGGAATTATCGGCCGCTCTGATACCGACTCACCTCTTTGAAGAAATGACACACTGACCTACATCTCAGCTGAAACAGATAGAAGCCTCTTCTCTCTGTTCTGCCCCTTCTTGGCATTCCCCGGGCGACCTGCAAGGGAGGCCTTCGAGGCAGCCCTCTCGGGTTTCTTGCCCTTGACTTCTCTCTTGCTGTTTGAATTGCAGAGCTTGGCTCTTCTTTGACTCGTTGCTGATTGTAAACTTCCTGCATTCCTTCTGCTCCTTGCTTTTGTCTATAAATTTCATGTCGCCTGCATCTCTTCTGAACCCGCATCCCCCTTCTCTTTAATATGTTACATGGGCTATGAATGTAATTGTTACATTTAAAAAAAAACTTTGAAAAAAATTCTTTGTAGCAGCAGCCTCCTAGTTTGTTGTCTGTATATATCATTATTTAACCACTTCATCACTTTTCAAAAAATTAATTTTTATTGGAGTATAGTTGCTTTACCGTACTGTGTTAGTTTCTGAACCAGCTATACTTACACAGATATCTCCTCTGTTTTGGACTTCCTTCTATTTAGGTCACCTCGGAGCACAGGGTTGAGTTCCTAGAGCTGTACAGAAGGTTCTCGTTAGTTAATCACCGCTTTAGGTTTCTTTGTTTTTATTTTGGCTGCCCAGCCTGTGGGATTTTAATTCCCTGACCGGGGCTCGAACCCAGGCCCGTGGTAGTGAAAGCACCCAGTTCTGACCGCTGGCTCACCAGGAACTCCCCACCACGTCACCACTTGTGGGTGTTTAGGGTGAATCTTCTCTTTCTTTCTTTTGCTTTTGTCAGTCATACTATATTGGCAACTAGCCTAGGACCAGTTCCTAGAAATGAGTGCACCGAGAGGACGAACTGAGAAGAAGAGAAAGCCCTCGAAACCCAGATCCGTCTGCCTCCAAGCGCACTGCTCCTTGTGCCGACCTGAGTTCTCGCTGACCTGCCCGGAGACCCAGAGCCCGCCCAGAGGGGCCAGGCACACGCTGCTGTCCCTGGGGGCCCCACTCCTCACCTGGATGGGTCAGAGGCACCGAGCTCTGGAATTCTTTCTCTCTCTCTCTTAGTTTTGGAGTTTGACGGCGGTGAACGGTTCTCTGGGACAGCACCGGCTCCTGTCCTGCACAGCAGGTACCGACTGCACACGTTCAAGAATACCACATCATTATCACGTGGTCCTTGAAAGAATACAAGATAGGTGCTTTTTTTTTTTTTATGGCCATGCTTCGCAGCATGTGGAATCTTACTTCCGTGACCACAGCTTGGTCGGCAGGACCACGACCCTCTGCAGTGGGAGCCAGGAGCCCTAACCATTGCACTGTCTGGGGCTGCCGTATGGGCTGCCGTATCGAGTGTAATTCACTCCCCCCAGTGCAGACCCCTTGCAGAGTGTCCATCCCTACTTGGAAACATTAGCTCTCAGTTTTCGCAGTCGGTGTGGTAACATGTTTTCTATATTTATAGTTTATAAAACAGACGTTCTGAAGCGCAGCCTTGCTGCAACGACTCTTTCCCACGCTGTGCATCCTCTCAGGACCTAGAGAGAGTATGGGGGCGGGGAAGGGGGTCCTTTGGTCAAACAAGCTGGGGAAGAGCGAGCCCTAGGGGGCTCCCCTGGTGGTCCAGTGGTTAGGGCTTTGCTTTGCAATATAAGGAGTTGTGGGTTCGATCCCTGATCGGGGAGCGAAGATCCACATGTCTCGTGGCCAAAAAATCAAAACATGAAACAGAAACAGCATTGTAACAAATTCAAAAGACTTTAAAGATGGTCCACATCAAAAAAAAAAAAAAAAAAATCTTAGAAAAGAAAGAGACTCCTGAAGCCCTTAGACTCTTGGAGGCTCAGCTACGCTGCGATCTGAAGCCTGTTTAGTTCTGTGGAAGCCAGTTTGTTCCCCTGGACACCTGTTGATATCTTGTGGCAGAAGCAGCACGTGAAACAACGCTGAGCCAGGGATTAAGTCCAGGCTCCTAGCGTTTCAGTCCCCGTACCTGCTCTCACCTTTGCGCTTCCCATCCTTCCTGGCCTCTGTGCGTCTACGGACGCCATTGTCTCCACCATCTACGCCCTTTCCCTTATCTAAACATGGCCAAGTTCAACCGTATCTTCACATGGTCAACCCCATTTGCAAGACTCAGTTCAGAGCCTCCTTTTTTTCACTTTATCCTTAGACATTCTCCGTACACTTTGCCTCTGGGCTCCTGGCATCCTTACAGCTCACTATTCTTTGTACCCGCTGTGTGTCATGACAGCCCAGCTGGTACTCTGTCTATTTGTGTCCACGTCTTTTTGACTGATGCGTCTCCTTGAAGATAAGACCTGTCTTCCTGTCATGGCTTCAGTGGGACGGTCACGTTGTCTTGTACACAGTAAGCGCTCAGTAAATGCTGAGCAGATGTTCGTCGCGTGGGTTGATGCTTCCATGGAGGGAGGGCCTGTCAGCGGTGGTCACAGTGGAAATGTCCCACTGCAATGTCTGTTTTGACCTCAAAAAACCGGCCACTGAACGAGACGCAGAGTCTGCCTTCTCCATTCAGCATTGCTGGGGAGGACAGCTTCTTTTTTAAAAAAAAAATTTTTCATTGTGGTGAAGATCATGTAATATAAAACACACTATTTTAACTAATGTAACTTACCTTTCAGTGGCGCTAGGTACATTCACCTTGTGCTGCGCTCACGACCATCTCTCTCTGGCATCTTTCACTTTCCTAAACTGAAACGCTGTCCCCATTAAATACTACCCAGGCCCAGGGATGGAAGCTGGCTCTCCCGTGTTGCAGGCAGATTCTTGACCATCTGAGCCACCAGGGAAGCCCCCTTCACCCCCAGCCCCAGCCCCTGGCATCTATCAATGTACTTTCTTTTTTAAAAAATAATTTTATTTATTTATTTTTGGCTGTGCTGGGTCTTCGTTGCTCTGTGGGCTTTTCCTGGTTGCAGCAGGCGGGGACTTCTCCCCAGTCGCGGTGTGCGGTCTTCTCACTGCAGTGGCTTCTGCTGTGCGGGAGCCCCGGCGGTAGAGCAGGCGGGCTCGGGTAGCTGCCGCGCGCGCACTCAGCAGCTGTGCTGCTGGGCTCTAGAGCGCAGGCTCAGTAGTTGCGGAGCGCGAGTTTAGTTGCTCTGCGGAATGTGGGTTCTTCCTGGACAGGAATCGAACCTGCGTCCCCTGCATTGGCAGGCAGATTCTTTACCACTGAACCACCAGGAAAGCCCTACCAGTGTACTTTCTGACTCCACGAATTTGACTATTCTGGGTACCTCACACAAGGGGAATCAAACAGTATTTGTTTGCACCTACTGAATATTGGAATGCATGTTGCATGTTAACTTAATATGGGTCCTGCAGATTGTATCTTCCCCCCACTCTGTGCTATAGAGGAGTAGGTTCTCATCAGTTACACGTTTTTGCATAGCTGTGTGTATATGTCAGTCCCAATCTCCCAATTTATCCCCCACCTCCCGCTTCTGCTCCTTCAGCACAGCCTTGCTTCTGATTTTTTACCCCCGATCATTACGGTGAAGGTTTCATTTCTAAGGCTGCTGACAGATGACCTTCACCCTCTTGAGGAGCACCTGGTGCATAAAGCCTTCAGTTCAGTTCAGCCGCTCAGCCGCGCCTGGCCCTTTGCGACCCCATGAATCGCGGCACGCCAGGCCTCCCTGTCCATCACCAACTCCCGGAGTTCACTCAGACTCGCGTCCATCGAGTCCAAGTCGTTAGCACCTAGTTATCTCTATAATCCTTCTACCCAGTGAGTTAGGTTGGCTTTGTTACTCAGCCACTGTCGAAAACTGTACCCCAGAGAGGTTAAAAAATGGGCTCAGGCATGGTCATATGGTGAATGGCAGTGCTGGGAATTAAACCCAGGTGTGATTCCGAGTCCTTAATACCACATAACTCTATTGCCTTTCACCAAATTCAATAAATACTGTGGTAAGTGTGTGTCACTTATGGATTTATCGAATCGCATCTGGAGCCCTCCCTCCGCTTCCTCGTTTGAATAACACCGTTTCTTCTCTCCTGGGTGCGATATCTGTGGCTTTAGATGTGGCCAATTTACTCAGTTTTACAGTTTCTTAATTCGACGTTTTCCCTCACCCCTCTTCTTTTTGAAGCTTTATCGAGAAACCAGCTGATGGGAGGATAAAGGGCTCCTAGTGTCCAGTTTGACATTAATAGTTGACTGTCTCCCCCGATCTGCCCTTTGCCCGCTCTTGGCATCACCGACACACCCTAACCTCATGCCTTTCCAGATTCTGAGTCTGAGACCTGTTTTCCTTGGATACGGACTACTTGTAGGTGTTGATTCTTTTGGAAGTTCTCAGATAGCATATGTGTGCATGCTAAGTAGCTTCAGTCATGTCTGACTCTGCGACTCTGTGGACTGTAGTCCACCAGCCTCCTTTGTGCATGGGATTCTCCAGGCAAGAATACTGGAGAGGGCCTTGCTAAATAACCCAGCGCCAGAAACTGTCACCAGCTCCCTGAGATGTGTGCGTGCGTGTGCACGTGTGTGTATGCACACACACACACCTAGTGAGATGCAAACATTTACAAGGAATAAAGGACATTCTTTCCCCAGAGCTGAAATCTGGATAGTCTCCAATGTATACAGCGTTGACGGTGATTCCATATGTTTTGTTCGTCTTTCTGTTTTTGCAGCCTCCACAAATTTATTTCCCATGCTGCTGCCACCAGCAGGAGAGCGTTTCCACAGGGCAGATCTGCCAATCTGAGCACGTCTTTCCGTGGTTAAAAGTCTTTCTTTGGCCCCCCGGAGCCCTCAGCGTGACTGGCCTGTTGGTTGCCCACTTTCCAGCCTCTTTTATGTGCTTCCTGTAAGTTTGCTCCAGCTGGGATGTATTCCAGGCTGTTCCTGCGTGTATGTGGTTCTCTCTTCTCTAGACATTCCTGGCTGGCTGCGCCTTCTGTACCTGTCACTCGTCTCCTCCTGGCTAATTCCTATTGGCCACTTCTGGAAATCTATGCCCAATCTGATCCATCCCGGGTCCGCCCTTCTGTTGTGTCACTGGGCTCACTGGGCTCTGTTCCGGTTCGCTTCCTCCCTCAGCTGGACCATTCACACCTTGCCTTCTTCTTCTCTATACCTGGCACACAATCGGAGCTCAGTAACGGTTGAATGGAGGATTTAGTCGCAAGATTTTATTTCCTCTGAAAATGCAGAGAGGTGGGAAAATCTGAGCATTCTTGTTCCTCGTGCACTCCCGGATTTGCTTGATGACACACTCTGCTGGTTGTCCAGCGTGTGCTTTCCCAGCCTTTTGTTACCCTTGCTGTACCCATGTGTGTAGTGTTCCTACTGACCCCCTCACACCAGTGAAGGAGCCCGGGCTCCGTTTCTCAGATGAGAAGTCAGTAGACCCTGGCTTCTCAGCATTTCAAGGCACTTTCTGCCTTTAAAGCTGAAGGGCCTTACCACCGAGGCTCAGGGAAACGGTGACAATATTGTGACAACATTTGAAACAGAATCTTGGGCCCTGAGAGAAGTTGCCGGTTGCCAATCCCTCTGAATGTAAAGGGGGAAAGGGAGATTTTCTTTCTCCAGTAATTTGCATTTACATGAAGGCCAAATTGGAGTTGTTTATTGACTCAATAAAGACACTATTTCTCTGAATAATTCAGAATCTGATGGGCCTATTAGCCTGAGTTCCCCTTTTGTGAGCGACACAGGCTGCTGGATGCCGCGTTGCAGAGCTGGGGGGTTATCTTATAAGGGGTCTCTTCAGCGTTGTCTTGGTCATATGAATTTTTATTTGCTCAGTAGGACGTGACAGAGGCTCTGAACAGTCAGAGGAAGCATCTCTCTTGTGCTTTTTATCATGAATAGAGCGCTCTGTGTCCTGAGCTGTTGCTCCACCGGGGCCAGCACATGGTGTATTTCCCTTATGTTTGAACCAATATGCCTTTTCATTTTGGGGCAATCCAGGTAAATTCTGGTGCTCCTGGGTGGCAAGGAAAGCATTTCTTTTGTGTTTTTCTCTTCTGTCCTGATGTTTGAAATAGTAGATTTTGAGTTGCATGACTAATCCGCATATTTATTAGAAATTAATGTTCTGCCAGCGATCGGAAATTCCTTTCTCTCTTCCATGCTCTCAAATCAGAACAGTGCTGGGGGCTGGAACTTGGGGT
>SJYQ01085035.1:0-10061 GCA_006410935.1 Redunca redunca
TTTTTTTGAGGAATTTGTGAGGGAGAAAGTAATCTCCTCGTCTTAATCCTCCGCCATCTTCCCAGAATTCCAGTATGAAATTTCTTGAATGCAATTATGTAAGTTATATAGGAGAATGACCTTGTGCTTAGGAGACAGAAGCTGATGTATTTATGGGGGCAAGTGTCATGATATCCACAAGTTAAATTCCAACGTTTCAGTAACATATAAATACTGAGATGTGAGTAGATCAAAACAATTAACAAGTCTAGACGAAGGGCATACTGGTGTTCATTGTAATGTATTTTGAAAATCATCTTCACTTTGAAATTCTTCAAAATAAGATGATGTGTTTGGCTTGTCACGTGCCAACTTGGCTCAGCTGAGCTACGCTTCCCAGAAATCCTTTTCCCATGTAATCCCAGTACAGATGGGCCACAGGGAGACCCCAGTGCATGATGGGGAGGACAGCAGTGGAGCAGCAGCCACCGTCAGCTTGCCCACTTGGTCACTTGTCCATTGGGCCACCGGACCAGCGTGAGGCACAGTGTCAGCTCCTCCACCAGCCCTAGACTCCTTTAAGATTCTCTGACTCCTGGGCCAGGTGTGTGTTTTGGGTCCATGAAGAAGAGCCCCAGCTTCTGCAGGACACCCATTCCATTGAGATCAAAGGCAACAGGTACTCCACTGAGCAGTCCAGCATTGTGGGTCCAGCTTCTGTGAGTGCCAGCCTTTTCCCCTGTTAAATCCATCTGCCTGTCCTCACTGCCTGCCCTGAAGACTTCAAGCAAGAACATCCAAGGCAAAGGATCCTCACAGACATCCTTACAGAGATGGGTTAACTAGCTCCCACAACTGCATATGATTATGCTCATATAACAGATTCCTTTACACACACACACACACACACACACACACACACACACACACATTCTGAACTTGATATCAGGAGTAGGGCTTAACTCCGTTAGCGTAAAAAGCCACATTCACAAATCTCTTTGAGATGAGTTCTTTATCTTTGGCTTCTATTGAAACCTCTGAGCAACCGTACTCTTAAACTTTCTATTGTTTGGCTGAGGGGATAGGTAAGGCACACTCAGTCTTTCTAGAGGGCCTTTGGCTTGACAAAAAGGTACTGTGAGGCACCACCTTTGCTATTTCTACTGCCATAACCAAAGTTTTATGGTCACACCCTTGGCTTCACCTTCAGGTTTTCCTGGCAGTGTCCTGGATCTGATCTCTGCTTAGAAGCAATTTCTTAGCTTTAGCACCATATGCCATCTGGAGAGGCTGAGAATCCTCCAACCCATCACATCCCAGCTTCTTTGTACCTAATAGTCCCTCCCCTGATCTTCCCCTCTCTCCTCAAATTTCACAATAGCAGCCAGGAAAAATCAGGAGACACACCTCACTCTTTATCTAGAAATCCTTTAGTAGATCACCTACTTCATTAAGTATATTTTCTAGTTTCCACCTTGCTGCTGAAAACAGTGTTGCTAATGATTTCTGCTACTACATAATGAAAATCTCATTTTCTCTTTAAGTTGCCATAAGATTTTTCTTCATGTGCCCACTGATAAATGCACTGGAGGTGCATCACTTCTGTAATATTAATGCCTAACCCGCTGAATCAAACCCAGATGGAGGGATATTCTACAAAATGACAGCCAGTATTGTTCAAAAGTGTCTAAGTCATGAAAAACAATAAAAGACTGAGGAACTGAAGAGAAATAACAGGTAAATAAATGAAATGCGGGATCTGGCCTGGATCTTGGGTCTAGAAGAACATCAATGGGAAGGGCTTACAGTGTAATTACTGGTATTATAGCAATGTTAATTTATTTCCTGGTTTTGATCATTGTACTATGATTCTATAAGGTGTTAACATTGAAGGAGGCTGAGTGAAGACTATTTGGGAAATATTTTGCAGTTTTTTTGTAAGTCAAAAATTATTTCCAAATAAAATTTTAAAATCTCTATGCTTGAAGAATTCTCAAAAAAAAAAAAAAAGATTTTCCTTACTTTAAGTCTGAAATTCTACAAGTTGGTTGCACCTAATGTTTCACTAACATTCTCTTCAAAACCCATAGCCTGCTTCCAAAGGCACATCCATTTTAGGGTTTTTTTATGGCAACACCCCACTCCCAGGAATTGAAATCTGTATTCATCATCTACTGCTGCTGCTGCTGCTAAGTCACTTCTGTCGTGTCCGACTCTGTGTGACCCCATAGATGGCAACCCACCAGGCTCCCCCGTCCCTGGGATTCTCCAGGCAAGAACACTGGAGAGGGTTGCCATTTCCTTCTCCAATGCATGAAACTGAAAAGTCAAAGTGAAGTTGCTCAGTCATGTCCGACTCTTCGCAACGTCATGGACTGCAGCCTACCAGGCTTCTCCATCCATGGGGTTTTCCAGGCATGAGTACTGGAGTGGGATGCCATCGCCTTCTCTGTCATTATCTACTGCTTTAGAACAAATTACTCCAAATCTCAGCACATTAAAAAATTAACATTTATTATCTCAGAGTTTCAGGCTCTCAGGAATGTGAAAGCAACTTAGAGTCTCTCGCAAGATGCTAGTTACACTGAAAGCCCAGGCTACTGTGACCTGTAGGACTGACTGAGGCTGAAGATTTTGCCCCCAGGTTCATTCTCATGGTTGTTGATAGACCTCAGCTCCTCACTGGCTACTGGCTGGAAGCTTCAGTTCCGTGGCACGTGGGTCACTCTAGAATGTAGCTCACAGCATGGCAGCTGGCTTTTCTCAGAGCAAGAGATTCAAGAACATGAGGTGAGGTGGAGGAAAAGAGAGTCCTCAGATATTCTCCATCCAGCTAGTTTAAGCAGAAAAGAAATGTTTGTTACAGAATGACTTACAGAGTTATTTCTGGGAGACATAGAATTAAGCCTGACTGCTACAAATTCAGGACAAGTCATCTAAGAGATACACACCACACCGTGAGACTATTCTTGTAGAAACCCCACTGCTGCTTCTGCCTGCCCTTTGCATCTTATGGAGCAGGGACCAGAGAATAGGTGCTCCACCACAGCGTCCAGGAAGATCAGCCTCTCCACACAGCATCCCTCACCCGCCACCCACGTCCCTCACTCTCCGCCTTCATCGCTCATCCACGGCCCGCGTCCATCACCGGCCGCCTTCACCCCTCACCCTCTGCCTGCTGCCTTCACCCACACCCGCGTCCCTCACCCGCCTCAGCGGCCCTCACCTTCCGCCCGCATCCCTCACCCTCTACCCGCATCCCTCACCCGCCGCCCGCAGCCCTCACTCTCGGCCCGCGTCCCTCACCCGCAGCCCATGGCCCTCACCCGCTGCTGACCATCACCCTCCGACCGCGACTGTCACCCACGCCCCGCGCCCCTCACCCACCTCAGCGTCCCTCACCCTCTGCCTTCGTCTCTCCTCCACCACCTGCATTTTTTCATCCAGTTCTCAGAAGGCACGTCCAGGTCACGGGCAGAATCCTAACTACAGAGAAGTCTGTAAGTTACTGTTAGCAGAGCCGCTGCTGCTACACTGGGAATCTGTGTCTGAAGAGGGACAGGATGATGAGAGACGTCACCAGGCGCACTCTCCTGGGACTGTGGGTGTCTGAAACTTTGCATACTCCAAACAGAACACCTTTGAGCCACGAAGTCAAGAGACCCTGGAATGAAACACAGAGGGCGATAGAAAACTGGAAGAAGGCAACAGTCTAAAACAGAAAAAGAATTAAGGACTCTTTATACTCATATGAAGGGTGGTCCATTTATAGGAAACAAAAAACAGTAAAACTAGAATGTTCTCAATTCTTCCCAGTTTCAGATATTCTGTTCCATAGTCAACGTATTATACATACTCTTAACAGACATTGTGTCCTAGTTGTTTTAACAGTATTTCTACACCTCCGATTTCTACATGGTAACCCTGCCACCACACTTTTGGACAGACTCTCTTCTTTGAACTCTTCAGAGAAAGAATCTACAATCTTCCCCACTTTGTGGATGCACCTGGAATCTAACTCCTGCTTAAACAAACTTGTAGCCAATTCTCCAATGCTCTACCTCACATTTACCCCATCTCTCCAGAAAGACTTGGTGCCACCCCTGTCTGAGTCTGTAAAGGGTCCCATGATATAAATAGGCCCTTGACTTTTCCCCAGAATTTTTTTTCTGCTCACCCAGAATTAGCCCTATTCCATCTTCCAAAATTTTGTTTCTATAATATCTTTTCTCCTCTATTAATCCTTAAGAGTGTGTGCTTTTTAAAAAATCCTCTTATCATTGTTAATTTAGAGAGGTTTCAAGAGGGAACAGATCTGAATGGGTATATTCAACCTGCCTCCTTCAATCAGAAGTCCAGGCCTTGGGTTTTGCTCCCCATTTTAAATAAACTTCAATCACTTTGTCACTTTTGGTTGAGCATGAGAGTGAAGTGAAAGTGTTAGTCACTCAGTCATGTCCAACTCTTTGTGAGCCCATGGACTGCAATCCACAAGCTTCCTCTGTCCATGAAATTTTCCAGGTAAGAATACTGGAAGGGGTAGCCATTCCCTTCTCCAGGGGATCTTCCTGACCCAGGGATTGAACCTGCGTCTCCTGCATTGCAGGCAGACTCTTTACAATGTACATTTCTTTAAACTTGTCTGGGAGTTTTTCATACTCTAGACCTGGGTTTGGGAGCAGAACGGATAGTGTTCATCATCTGAGAAATGAGACACCTGTCTCCACCACTTTCCATGAGGATTTCAGGTGTTACCCCCAAAAGGACTTGCCTCTAATAGCCCACACTTTGGAAAAATCCTTTTTAGGCTAAGTATCTGCATATCCATGTTTAATCACATTATTTATCAATCAAATGAATGGATTGGATGAGCAGTAAATAGTGGAACTTGGTTGTCTTTCTATGGGGAGTTGTCTAATGCAGAGACTCACAAACACCCATCCACAAGTGTTTCCACCAATTCACAACAAAAGGAGAAAAATAGGACTTTTGTATTAATGTCCATTCAGTGAAATACATTCAATGTATAAAGCTACTTTGTCGTTAATCCTTCCCACCTGAACGTTAAATTATTTTAATGCCATGCTGGAAAGTGTAGATTTTAGAGTTTATTGTTTTACTGATTTTTGTTTCTCAGCAAAATAAAACATTGTTGACCTCCTGTTACCTAATTGTTAAAATTTTCACATTTCCATGAATTTCTTGAGCCTGGAAGCTGTGGGTACAATAAGAGATCTCAGTGGAAAGGACTTTTGGAGCCATGGAGGGGCATGAATGGGGCCAGCAGTGGGTGAAACAGTGGCATCAGCAAGCTGTGGTTTGAAACCTTCCCACAGCCGCCCATTCTTCTTCTCCATTCCCATGTACCGTCTCTGGGGTCACACTAGCTCTAAACACCTACACACCACACTGTCCAGACTGAGAATTGCCTGTCTCCTGTGAATACTGTGGCGTGTTGAGGGTTGTTCCAGTAAAGAGGCTGGGTGGGGGGTGGGGGGTACTCATCACTGTGTGTCAGGTTTTATTACCTGGTCTCTCAAGGGGGTGTTTTTGCCTCATCTTGGTCCAACATTCTGGGACTTCCTTTTTATATGTGACAACGTGACACATTCTGGCTATAAAGGCAATGTGATACAGGAGAAGGAACTCTGGACTCAAAGCCAGAAACAGGACACTACTTTCCAGCCATGTGACGGGGGCAACCTCTCTGACCTCAATTTCCTTGTCTGCAAAATAAACATAATGATGCTACCTTCACGGACTTGTTGCAGGAATTAATTATTTTAACATAGGTTTTAGTCCATTTGGGGGGCTATTGCAAAAGTACCATAGATTGGCTTGAACAACAACCGTTTATTTCTCACAGTTCTGGAAGCTCGTTAAGCCCAAGATAAAGGTATTAGCAGATTCTGTGTCTGGTGAGAGCCTCCTTCTTGGTCCATGCATGTGTGTGCTCAGTCACTGAGTCATGCCCAACTCTTTGCAATCCCGTGGGCTGTAGAACACCAGGCTCCTCTGTCCATGGGATTTTCCAAGCAAAGAATACTGGAGTGGGCTGCCATTTTCTTCTCCAGGGGGTCTTCCCGACCCACCAGTTGAAACTGCATTTCCTCCATCTCCTGCATTGCAGTCAAATCCTTTACTACTGAGCCATGGTTGCCTTCTGTCTGTGTACCCTCACATGGTGGAAGGGGCAAGGGAAATCTCTGGGGTCTCTTTTACAAGATCACTACTCCCATTCAGGAGGCCTCCACCCTCATTACCTTATCATCCACCTCCTAACACTGTCACACTGGGGCTCATGATTAAGCACATGAGTTGGGAGGGGACACATATACTCAGTCTATGGCAGAATGGAAAAGCAAGCATGGTCTCTAGCATCTCAAAAGTGCTCAGCAAATGTTATGTGAATCTGATGGTAAAAAAATAAGAGCTGAGAGCAGTTTTCCTCCCAAACCCCAATTCCTGTAGGAGGAAATACTAAGGCCCAAGAAGTAGCCACTGGTGGAGTTGCAAATGTGGATTACAGGTTAAGTAGGCCGCCATGAAGCAGATCATGACTCCTCAGCTCATGCCCCTCATCCAGAAGCAGTATTCCCACTCTCTGCTCACAGCCTTCTCACCCTTGAATCCCTCAGTCACTGACTCACTTGGTTTCCCTCTTAAGTTTCACTGCTTGTTTAAAATATATGTGTGTGTATATATATTTATGTATTTGACTGCACAGGTCTTACTTGTGGCACATAGGATCTTCAATCTTCAGTGTGGCCTGTGGCATCTTTAGTTGTTGTTGCATGTGGGATTTGTTTTTTAATTGCAGTGTACAAGATCTTTAGTTGTGGCATACAAACTCTCAGTTGTGGCATGTGGAAATCGAACCCAGCCCCCTGAGTCAGGAAAGTGGAGTCTTAGCCACTGGCCTGCCAGGAAAGTCCCTTTAACACTCATCCCTATGTTGTAACAACTGGAATTTAATAACTGGATCATGGAGCTGCTTGAAAACCCACTGGGCCTGCCCCTGTTGTTCCCAGAATCCCTGGGTGCCACACATGTACTCTGACCCACCCAGTCTCCCCCTGCTCCCTATCCACTACCTATGAGAACTGCTGAACCACAAACACATGAGAAACCCAAGTCACCAGCCATTTGGTGGGTCTTCCTGCCTCCATACCCAGCAAAGCCCTTCTTTGGGGGTCAAGTAAGGCCTATCCCTCGGAGAAGGCAATGGCATCCCAATCCTGTACTCTTGCCTGGAAAATCCCATGGATGGAGGAGCTTGTAGGCTGCAGTCCATGGGGTCGCTAAGAGTCAGACACTACTGAGTGACTTCACTTTCACTTTTCACTTTCATGTATTGGAGAAGGAAATGGCAACCTACTCCAGTGTTCTTGCCTGGAGAGTCCCAGGGACGCGGGAGCCTGGTGGGCTGCTGTCTGTGGGGTCGCACAGAGTCGGACAGGACTGAAGTGACAGCAGCGGCAGCAGCAGGGCCTATCCCTGGGCTTTCCAGGTGGCAGTAGAGGTAAAGAACCCTTTTGCTAATGCAGGAGACGTAAGAGACTCAGGTTCAATCCCTGGATTCAGAAGATAACCTAGCAGAGGGCATGGCAACCCACTCGAGTAGCTTTGCCTGGAGAATCCAATGGACAGAGGAGCCTGGTAGGCTACGGTCTATAAGGTCACAATAATTGGGCATGACTGAAATGTGTCCAAACGTTGACCCCACCTCAAAGAGCACAGCACAGGGTCTGTCCCCAGGTAAAGCTGACTCTGTCAGACAGTATTGCCTGCCCAAATGAGTTTGGCCTGATTCCTCAGTCTAAACTTGAGCTATCACAACTAGCTGATGAGAAAGATATATCAGTTTTAGGAACTAAAAAAACCATGTCTTCTTAGCATATCTCAGGGTAGTATGAAAACATTGACCCCACCTCAAAGAGAGGGTGGATTATTCACTTACCACTGTCTCTCCTACTGGACCTTGTCAGTTTTCCTCACTATTGCATTCCCAGAGACTAGCACATAATAATAATTAAAGAACTTTTTGAAGAATGGATAAGTGAACAAAAATGAAAGAATGAAAGTGGGGGTGAAAGAAAAGACATCTCTTCTATCAACAACATCCTGAGAGGAGAGCAGAGGGTGATAGGTGGGAATCTGGGCAAATTCAAAGGGACAGAGTTAGGAAGCAGAGTTAGTCTCCACAAGGTGTCTCTTTATCTTGAGTTGGGGGTGAGGGAGGGGCAGCAAGAAACAGGAGAAAGGATTGAGGACAGAAGTGAAGGTTTGAAGCTGTTTGTGGGGAGTGGCCTAAGAGTCCACTAGAGCCTCCTGGAGGGGTCCTTGGGCAGCAGAAGGGCCTGGCCAACCGTGGTGCCAGGGCAGCAGATGCCATCAGCCCTGAACAGGAACAGAGGGGACAAAGCCTAATTCTGGGAAGAGTTATGAGGGATAAGACTTGCAGATAGAGCTAGTTAACTCAGATCAAGAATTTGTGAGGACCCTACTATGTGCTAAACCTGCTCACTGAGTACAAAGAAAAATTGGAGAGCTTGACTGCAAGGAGATCCAACCAGTCCATCCTAAAGGAGATCAGTCCTGGGTGTTCATTGGAAGGACTGATGCTGAGGCTGAAACTCCAATACTTTGGCCACCTCATGCGAAGAGTTGACTCATTGGAANCGAAGAGTTGACTCATTGGAAAAGATCCTGATGCTGGGAGGGATTGGGGGCAGGAGGAGAAGGGGACAACAGAGGATGAGATGGCTGGATGGCATCACCGACTCGATGCACATGAGTTTGGGTGGACTCCAGGAGTTGGTGATGGACTGGGAGGCCTGGTGTGCTGCGATTCATGTGGTCACAAGGAGTTGGATACGACTGAGTGACTGAACTGAACTGAACTGGACTGAGGCTTGAAGGAGCTAGAAAATGCATCAAGTAGGGGGGAGTCATAATGCCTACGTAAAACCACAGGAAGTCTCAGACTGCGACTCAATTGTGAATGTGAATGCAAAGGATGCAAAGACCAAAGGTGTTTTCTCTTCTCCCTTTACATTCTCCTTTTAAACCAAAATTCACATCCTTGTCTTCATGTCTGGAATTCTCTTCAGCAAATATGACTGACACTCAGTAGTCCCAGATCGCCACCTGGTGGGATTTCAGTGTACAGTGTTAGTCACTCAGTCGTATCCAACTCTTTGTGACCCCACAGACTGTAGCCCACCAGGCTACTCTGTCCATGGAGCTCTCCAAGCAAGAATACTGGAGTGGGTTGCCATTTCCTTCTCCAGGTGGGACTTCAAGGTATTACACATTTAGCTTCCAGAGGAAAAGATTCTATTCATAGATTATAAGACCAGGAGAAAAAAAGTGCATTCATTCAGCAATATTTCTTCCCTAAAACTCTGTAACAGTCACAAGAAATACAAACAGGTACTTTCAGGTTTCTTCCAACTTAACATGAAAAAAATGTAATAGTTTATTAGGACTTATATTAATTTATAAATTGAAAGTGTATATGAATTCAAATTTAATAAGAACTAAGATCCGAAGACCCGATAGCTGAATTATGATTCCTTATAGAAGAGAACATAACGTCCGCTATTAAACAGAAAATAAAAATATGGTCCATCCACGTAAACTGGTTTGGTTTCTGAGCCTACTCTCATCTCCTCTGGCTTCCCAAATTTTACTGCAGCCATGTACGACAAAACCCCACATCATCAAAGGTGCTAACAGGAAAGGCAACTCTAGGCAGAAGAGGGAGAATCAACTGAAGTCAGAAGTCCTGATCTTGAGCTAAACAAAGAAAAGTGAGCTCGAGCAAGTCTCTTTTTAGCTGCACTGAGTCTTATTGTGCACGTGGGCTCAGTAGTTGTGGCATTCAGGCTTAGTTGTCCCCTGGAATTTGGGGTCTTAGTTCCCTGACCAGAGGTTGAACCCATCTCCTGCATTGGAAGGCAGATTTTTAACTGCTAGATTACGAGAAAAGTCCTGAGAAAGTCTTTTTTTTTTTTTCTGTTCTTATTTATTTATTTATTTTTACATGTTTCAATGCCATTCTCCCATCTCATCCCACC
>SJYQ01085428.1:0-16005 GCA_006410935.1 Redunca redunca
ACTCAGAACCTAAGGGAAGGGCCAAGCTTCCTTCCCCGCAGTTGCCACCGTCCACCCCCCATGGCTGCAGGTCAAGGCCCACCTCATGTGGCACTCTGACCCCGGCTGCTTCCTGATGCCACACACGGTGGGCACGCGGCACTGGCAGCATTTCTGATCACTCGCAGACAGGTGGTTGGGGGCCACACAGGTGGAAGCAGTGAGTCTAATCTCTGGCCCTTCTATGAGGGATACTTGCTATTTATGACGGCAAACCTGCTTCTTCCACACCAGGGCCTTTCATGGTTTTGACAATACCGCACGCTCGCCAAGTGTCTAGCTGGCCTTTGTAAGACCAGCTCTTTTCCATTAGACCTACGGGCCAGGAGGTGACTATGTGCGCCAACAGCCCCAAGTCACACCCACCCCTGTCCTCTGGACCCACACTTTTCTCCATAGTCAGTCCCCTCATCATGAAGCCACTGCCCACATCCTGCCCACCCCATGTCAGACGCTGGGAACCACAGCCTACTTGACTTCTTCACACTATCAAAGCCCCTGTGGGCACCTGCCCTGGCTGCATTCCTGGGCTGGGAACCCTGTGTGGTCATTCACCGGGCTTTCTGCCCATTTTAGTGTCTGCAGGTTCTGGAAAGATATGATGAAGATTGCCCTTCTCACTGGTGACATCTGTTTCCATCAAAATATCACTGTCTGTTCCGTGAACTCGTGTTCTGAAAACATGGTACGCAGACCTGCAAGGGCCAGAGTACTACAGGAAATGAGAGTCCTGGGGAGCACTGGGCAGGAGTGAGAGATACGAGGCTGGAGTCGCAGCTGCACCCAAAGGGAAGGGACGGGGATTGCCAAGGAGGGGTGCTCCTGCCCCTCCCCTTCACCCTGTGGCCACCCCCGTCCGTCTGCCATCCCTCTGGGGTCAGCTCAGCGTGCCCTCTTTCAGGATGCTGTCCCTAAAGCCCTGCCCGCCCCCCTGGGTGCCTGGCTAGGGCCACGTCTCCTCTGCTGGCCATGGGCCTCTGACTGTCCACATCTGGGTCAGCTCTGTGTTCCTGTCCCAGCACAGGGGGTGCCTGGGGAGCTCAGCACCCCCTGTAACGGGGCTCCAGCCCGGGATACCTCTGGGGAGAAGGGAGGCTGCATTCCCAAGACTGAGAAGCAAGAGGCAGTGTGAAGGTGGCCCCAGCACAGTGGGGATGGCCTCCTGACGGGATTGAGCAGTAGAGGGGCCGCTGTGGAGAACCACGCGGGCCCACTCCCACCTTGAGGGGAGCCGCCTGGGGAGGGAGAGAGAGATGAGAATCTGTGGATAAGTTTCCACTTCATCTTAAGAGTTCAGGATGGGAAGATGGGCACAGCCAGACACTCCTTGCATTCTTCTAGAGAACGGACTCTAACAGTCTTGGAGGAAAAGAAACTGAATCCACGGGGTCCTGGGGGCAGAAGCTGCTCAACGGGCAGGCGCTGCCTCGAGGGGAACAGTCTCTGGGGTGACACGCTCGGACTCCCTGAAAAGGGGAGCCAGGTCCCCAGGAGCCGCTGAGAGTCTGCTGAACAGATGATCTGCCAACCAAGCTTCATTTATTAAAAAAAAAAAATCCAGCATAGCCAAGATTATGGTAGGCTGAAAGAAGGCAGATTTGAGCAAAGCATTTGACAAATTTCTCATGTTATCCAAACGGACAAGACAGATAAGTACGGCTGGACAATGTTAAGGGTAGGAGAATCCATAACTGGTTGGACTAGATGTTCAAGAAGCTGATTAATAGATTGACACTGACCTCAAGCAACCTCTCTGGAGGGTGCCCAGGGCGTTATCAATTACTTCAGTGAAGGCACGCAGAGTAGGCATATCCGATATGCGCTGATGGGGACAGCCCACAGACTGGATAAGGGAGAGAAATCCAATAGAGATCTCAAAAAGTCAGGGTCATGGGCTAAATTTAATAGATGGAATTTGTTAAAGGTCAGTGTTAAGTCCTGTACCTTAGGTCCAAAATGCCAACTGCGTCAGATGGAATGAGAGAGATGTTCATGCTGGAATAACAGCAGAAGACACGAAAAAAAAGACTTGTCCACAGTGGAACAAGTCAACAACGTGACCTGACTGTTCAGAAGTTGGGAGCTGCCATTGTAGGCGACAGCACAGCCGTCCCCATGCCGGGGGGGGAAGTCACCACCTTGGTCTGTTCTGGGCTCAAGGGAGGGGGTTCCGTGCCGGGACTGCATTCTCAAGAGCGTTGTCCTGGACAGCTTGGTGAGGGACCTGAGGCCAGGCCAGAGGAAGGAAGGAGAGGAAGTCATCAGATCTGCTGCTCTAGGGAGGCCTGACCATACCCGGCACCCAAGAGCCCAGTGTCCCGCACGCGGGAAGAAGTGCAGCCAGACGGGTTCTGCTCAGACAGAAGAGGGGCTTCCCTGGTGGCTCAGCAGCAGAGAACCCGCCTGGCAATGCCGGAGACGCAGCTTTGACTCCTGGGTTGGGAAGATGCCCTGGAGAAGGAAATGGCAACCCACTCCAGTATCCTTGCCTGGGAAATCCCATGGGCAGAGGAGCCTGGTGGGCTACAGTCTATGAGGTCGCACAGAGTCGGATACCACTGAGTGGCTGAACAACCATCACCAGATAAGAGAAGCCTTGGAGGTGAACGTGGTCAAGCGTCTGCACGTGTTCTGAGAGCTGTCACAAGAAGAGGGGCTGGCGTCAGGGCACGGTTTTCGGGGGAGACCTCGTCCTCCTCTGGAGAAGCCGGAAGGAAGGACAGCACTGGCTGGAAAAGTTCCAGACGCACGGCTGCTTGTCAGGGGGTTAGAGGGGGATGTTGTGTGTCGGTAGAAAAGCTGATCTGTGGGACTGCTAAATCCCATTCTAATTCTAGGACATCCATTTCTATTCTCCCTATCTGGGCAGTTTTTTCCACATTTTAAGATATCTAGAGGCTTGTGAGACATAATTCTTAAAATCAATGGTACTCATTTTTTACATGTTCCAGAAGATCTCATAAATCATCGTCCGTGCTCCTCATGGGGGAGCACGTGTCTTCCTCACTGTGCTCTGGTGCTCTGTCCTCATCCCACTCCTCCCCCAGCCTTCAACCACTGCCGAGTCCCAGTCAGAGTGACACCCGGTAGAGGGGCTGAGGGGGAGCCGTGAGCAGGGGCAGCCCCCACAGAGCCACCGCTCAGGGGGTATATGTTCGTCCCCCCCTTCCCCCACCAGGCCTCCCAGGCAGCCTGGGCTTGCACAGAGTTCTCACATGGACACAGCCTGACCAATCCATGGGCACAACCCAGAAGAAGGACAGAGAGGTCTGTCCTTTCCTCACTGGCACTGAAGGTGGAGCTTCCAGGGCCCAGAGCAGTCCATTGTCCAGGTCCCTTGACCCCCTGAAACCTTGGATGTAGCAGAACTTCTCCCCTGCCCAACTCTAGGGCAGAGAGAGTGTGAAGGAAAGGAAATCGAATTTACTGACTACACCCGAGAGAGCTGACATGCACCAAATAACGTCACCTCCACGATGATCACAGGCAAGTTAATGTTTCAGGAACCCAAGGCTGAGGAGTTAGGGAGTTTGATGGGGCCAGGATTGGAGCCCAGGTGCCCAGCTGGCGGTGGCAATCCCGTGGTTGTGGCAGGGAGGATGTGCAGCAGACCTGTGGCCATCTCACTTCTCTGGGCCTTGGCCGCCCTGCCTGTAAAGTAGGGACCACACAGCATCTGCCCCAGGAGGGGCCGTGAGGGTGGAAGGGGCACACGGCAGACGTGGCTTCTGTGCAGGCCCACAGCCCCACACCAGGCAGCCCGCCTTTCAGGACTCGGACGAGTGCTTTCTTCGTCTTCTTCCTTCCCCCCTCCCCCTTTTTCTCTTTTTCAATTTTATTTTTGGTGGCAGTTTTAGCAAAACGCTGATCCTCGGCACTGAGCGGCACACAGCAGATGAAAGCAAGGATGTGCCGTGGGCTCCGTAGCGCAATTAGCATTCTCCTAAACAAACGAGCTTCAACAGAGCTGTAATTAAGCAGGCCTGTAATTAAGTATATGCCCTTTATCATAACGATCATGCTTAAAAATGGCATGATGCATGGAACTCTGTTATTAATGCTGTAATCCCAAACTGAAGTGCGACTACATAGAAATCAGCGTGTCAGGCCTGTCACCGGAGTGTTTGTAAAATACATCACAGAAAAAAACCAGGAAACAATGAGCTCATTCAACTGTTCTTTTTACAATCAGGCACTACAAGTCAAGAGGATTGTGAATGCTTATAGAATCTGCAAAGTTTAAACAAATAAAGCTCTAATCTGCTACTATATTAATACCACTCCCTCTTCTAAAGAAGGAAAGGAAAGGGGGGGGGTCGTTATTTATTTATTTTTTTCCCAACTGACCGTGCTACCTGCCTTTGCCTTCCTTCGGGGAAGAAGTCCAGTTTGCATGTCATTTCTGTTTGGATATAAATTGGATTCCTGTTTGCACAGACACCTCTGCCACGAATCTGCGGGAAATCTGTCTGGCAACAGGAGAGGGCCATAGCTCCTGCGTATGGGAACTATAATTTTACTTGCCAAGGCAATCCCTGGGTGCCTTCCCTTCATTTTCGCCTCCACACACACACCTTTGGACTTCTGCAGGCTCAACACAAACCCACTACTGACCAGCTCCCAAAGGCACCGGGCCCAGGACCAGCTGATGCCTTCCTCAAAGAGGAAATACTCCAGTCGACACATGAATTACTTCCAGCACACTCGATCCAGAGATTCATAAAGTCATATGGTGAAAATGTGACCCTCATGCTGGGAAAGTCTGAAGGCAGGAGGAGAAGGGGGCGACAGAGGACAAGATGGTTGGATGCCATCACCAACGCTATGGACACGAATTTGAGCAAACTCCAGGCGATGGTAAATGACAGGGAAGCCTGTCGTGCTGCAGTCCAGGGGGTCGCAAAGAGTCGGACATGACTTAGGAGACTGAACAGCAATGGTGAAAATGTAAAATTTTTAAAAAGCCTCCATCACCAGCATCTCAACTGTCATCTGCTTACAGCTGCCACGTGGTGTTAAGTGAGCTCAGTCGTGCTTCCTTAGAAGTCCTCGCAGAGAAGAGGGTGAACCACGTGACTTATTGGCAGGAAGTCATTTTCACAATAAAATTACATGCAGTTGGAATGGTGGGAGGCCTTTAATTCTGTGTACCTGCTTGGGGCTCAGAGCTGTAAATAATCAGCAACCCAGCCCTTTCTTTCCCCCTTTCCTGGGGCGTTTCAAAAGTCCTTTACAGTCTGTGATGGGAAAAATGCCAACAACTCAAGATCTCAGGGCCATTTCTCAAAACTCATTTGCAAACCAAAACGGCCAAGCCCGTTCTGCTTTCTCTGTGATTTCACTTTGGGGAAATTCCTTGGAAGATATTTGTGGCTGCCCCAGAGCTGTCTGCTAGGTGACATTCCAATTGAGTTTACACAAGGCCAACAGCTTCCTTCTGGATCCCCGTAGTAATCAGTTTAGCCACGTTTCTTGTAAGCCAAAAGCAGTGCTTTATCGGCCACAACCAGAGCCTCCCAAGTCCCACGCATGAGGCAGCTCCGTGGGAGGAAGGAGGCACCTGTCCTCATGGAGGGGGACAGGCATGCCCAGTCTGCAGTACGCTGCTGGGAAGAGGCCGGGGGCCTGTGGCAGGCATCCCCCTGCCCACACCTCTGACTCAGGACAAGCAGGTCATCTCTCTGAGCCTGCTTCCTTGACTGCAGAAGGAAGGAAGTCATACCTGGACGGCTGCAAAGTTCAGATGAGGTTAAAAGCATTAAGGCCCAGGTACAAACGAAGTCCTCAGTAACTGTCATCACCCCTGCGCTAGATGGAAAAGCCCCTCCAAGACAGACCCTTCTTTCTCTCTGCTTTTACATGAAAACACAACTGCATCCACACTCAATTATGTAATCTGAGGCCAAAGGCTTTTGGGGGCGCAGAGGCAAAGCCTGCCCAGGAGGGCCTCCCTGGGTGCCCCGACCACAGCTCTCCTGGCATCTGCTGTCCCTACAGTCACAGGTCAAGCTCGTCTGTAAGAGCAAGGCCCATGCTGGTCCAGGTGCTAAACGTCCCCTGGAAAAGAGCCCCCAAAGCCAAGAGAACAAAACTGCCCCTGGGTGTCAGGAGGCTTATTTTACCAGGTTAGGCAGGAAGCAACAGTTAGAACTGGACACGGACCAACAGACTGGTTCCAAATAGGAAAAGGAGTGCGTCAAGGCTGTATATTGTCACCCTGCTTATTTAACTTCTATGCAGAGCACATCATGAGAAACGCTGGGCTGGAAGAAGCACAAGCTGGAATCAAGATTGCCGGGAGAAATATCAATAACCTCAGATATGCAGATGACACCACCCTTATGGGAGAAAGTGAAGAGGAACTAAAAAGCCTCTTGATGAAAGTGAAAGAGGAGAGCGAAAAAGTTGGCTTAAAGCTCAACGTTCAGAAAACGAAGATTATGGCATCTGGTCCCATCACTTCATGGGAAATAGATGGGGAAACAGTGGCAGACTATTTTTCTGGGCTCCAAAATCACTGCAGATGGTGATTGAAGCCATGAAATTAAAAGACGCTTACTCCTTGGAAGGAAAGTTATGACCAACCTAGGTAGCATATTGAAAAGCAGAGACATTACTTTGCCAACAAAGGTCCGTCTAGTTAAGGCTATGGTTTTTCCAGTGGTTACATATGGATGTGAGAGTTGGACTGTGAAGAAAGCTGAGTGCCGAAGAATTGATGCTTTTGAACTGTGGTGCTGGAGAAGACTCTTGAGAGTCCCTTGGACTGCCAGGAGGACCAACCAGTCCACCCTAAAGGAGATCAGCCCTGCGTGTTCACTGGAAGGACTGATGCTGAAGCTGAAACTCCAGTACTTTGGACACCTGATGCGAAGAGTTGACTCATTGGAAAAGACTCTGATGCTGGGAGAGATTGGGGGCAGGAGGAGAAGGGGACAACAGAGGATGAGATGGCTGCATGGCATCACCGACTTGATGGATATGGGTCTGGGTAGACTCCAGGAGTTGGTGATGGACAGGGAGGCCTGGCGTGCTGTGATTCATGGGGTTGCAAAGAGTCAGACACTACTGAGCCACTGAACTGAACAGAACTGAGGCAGAAATACTTCACTTTTCAAATAAAGATGCCTCATACCACAAATGAAAGGTCTCTGAGGTGCTATTTTGTGTGGGTAATTAGGGAGTCCCCCCATCTCTCTGCCCCTACCTTCCAAATGCACAGCACCTGACGATAATTGTCACTTCAGTCCTGTAGCCTGCTTCCCCTGTCCGCTGTAGCCTACTGTAGCCTACCCGGCTTCTCCGTCCATGGGATTCTCCAGGCAAGAATACTGGAGTGGGTTACCATTTTCTTCTCCAGGGGATCTTCCCAACCCAGGGATCGAACCCAGGTCTCCCACATTGGAGGCAGACGCTTTAACCTCTGAGCTACCAGGGAAGTCTCCTGCTAATACAGGAGACCTGGGTTTAATCCCTGGGTCAGGAAGATCCCCTGGAGAAGGGAATGGCTACCTACACCAGTGTTCTTGCCTGGAGAATTCCATGGACAGAGGAGCCTAGCCGGCTACAGTCCATGGGGTTGCAAAGACTTCATGACTGAAGCGACTAACACTTTCACTTTTTCCTTTTTAATTGGTGTTTTTAACAAAAATAGCGTCACAACATAACTGACTGTTCTGCAGTTTGTTTTTTCCACCCGTCAGAGAACTTGTGTTGGGGTGGCTACAGATCTATCGCAGTCTTTGTTACAGCTGCACAGAAGAAAGGGTGGAGACAACCCAGGGCCAGCTCACAAGGAGCCTTGACTGCCATCTACAGTGGCCTGAATGTCCCCGTGCGGCCCCTGGGGAGCCACTGAAGGGTTCTGAGCTGGAGAGGACATATCATGTTTATATTTTAGGGAAGTCTCCCATGCTCTGATGAGAGTAAGGCTGGAGGCGGGACCACCTGGAGGAGGTTCTGACAGCAAATCAAGGGATGCTGGGGGCCTGGGCTAGGACTGTGACCGTGAGAACAGAGGGGAGGGGACAGGGAGGGATATTTAGATGGCACAATCGAGAGATGCGGCGATGGGCTATGGAGGAGCCAGGGCAGAGGAGTCAAGGGGGCTTCTGAGGTGTTCTGAAGTTCAAACAGTTGGGAGAAAGGGTGCAGGGCATGGATGTGGGGGTGGGGGCGGGCAGCGCAGGGTGAGCTGGAGGGTCCCATTTTGGACATGTGAGGTCTGAAGGGCTTGTGAGACATCCAAGGGAAGACACTGGCCAACACTGGTGGGGAAACAAGCGCCAGGAATGCAAGGCTGGTTGGTGAGGACCGACCGGACACAAGTACAGGAGTGAGACCTGAGAGAGTGTGTGGCTGTTACCCGTGTCGTGATAACTGAGGACAGGTGGGCCCAGGATGGAACACTGAAGGATGCTGACTGTTCATGTGCAGGCTGAGGCAGAGAAGTTGGCAAAATGCCGGGGAGAAGATGCGAACGTGCTCGGCAACTAGATGTGCCAGTAGGAGCCTGGTTTTAATAAGCAGACACATGTCTGTGAGTGTGCTCCGGCTTCGCAGACAGGTTCATTTGTGCCACGTTTCAGGTTCCACGTATAAGTGAAGTCATACGGTATTTATCTTTCTCCGTCTGACTTACTTTACTTCATATGATAATCGCTAGTTGCATCCATGTTGCTGCAAATGGCAACATTCCATTCTTTTTTTTTACGGCTGACTGGTATTCCATTGTGGGTTTCCCAGGTGGCACAGTGGTAAAGAATCTGCCTGCCAATGCAAGAGATGCAAGAGACATGGGTTCGATCCCTGGGTTGGGAAGATCTCCTGGAGGAGGAAATGGTAACCGGTTCCAGTAGGCTTGCCTGGAAAATTCCATGGACAGGAAAGCCTGGAGAGCTACAGTCCACGCGATCACGAAGAGCTGGACATGACTGAGTAACTGAAAATGGTATTCCACCGTATACAGAACAGATTTGTGGTTGCTGAGTGGGAGGGGGAGGGGAAGAGGGATGGACTGGGAGTTCCGGGTTACCAGACGCAGACTAGTGCGTTTAGAACGGATAAACAACAAGGTCCTACCGTACAACACAGGGAACTATATCCAACCTGCTTGTATAGTGGATAAACAACATAAAAAAAAGAATGAATACATGTGTATAACTGAGTCAGTTCTGAATATTCATTGGAAGGACTGATGCTGAGGCTGAAGCTCCAATACTTTCGCCACCTGATGTGAAGAGCTGACTCGTCGGAAAAGACCCTGATGCTGAGAAAGACTGAAGGCAGGAGGAGAAGGGGACGACAGAGGATGAGATGATTGGATGGAATCACTGTCACAATTTTGAGTAAGCTCCAGGAGTTGGTGATGGACAGGGAAGCCTGGCGTGCTGCAGTCCATAGGGTCGCAAAGAGTCAAACAGGACTGAGCCACTGAACTGAGTGACTCTGCTGTACAGCAGAAATGAGCCACCACTGTAAATCAACTATGCTTCAAAAGAAGAAAAGCAGGTTCAGAGGTAAACACATGTAGATATGTACATGTATGTACATACATACATTTACAGGTATGTGTATGTGCCCCAACACACCCATTCACACGTAGTACACTTCTATCTCCTGGGGCCAGAGAAGCAATGGTGCCTTGAAAGTGATGAGAATGCCCAGTGCTCCGATTTGGGATTCCAGGATTCTTCTCTAAAAGAAATAGGGCTCTTTGGGGAAGTGGCCGATTGAGTGCTGGGCAGGGAAGGAGCATGCAACATCTTGTTGTACCAGAAAGTAAAGACGTTCTCAAAGCAGCAGAAGGTCGGGTCTCCCATCACAGCGATGCGCATCAAAATAAATAATGGTAAGAATGAATACGAATCCATTAGTCCACATCAATACACACAAACTGGGGATAAGAGAAAACTCTTCTTTATAATAAAATACCAACTCAGAAATGCTGAAGGAAGGATGGAGTGACAAAATCAAAAGATGCTAAAACTAGGAGGTGAAAATCTGATTTGGAATGAGCTGTTTACATAGTCTGAAGTATTTCCCACAAAGGACGCGTTAATTACAAAAGGAAAAACAGAAACTTTAGGGTGAAGAAACCTGGCAAACAGCACTTCAACCAGCAAAACTTCACCACGGCCGAGTCACACCCACATCACGGCCCGCCCGATACGATACACCAAGAATAAGTAACAGTGAAGAGAACTGGCCGTGGAGTCAGGGGGCCCACATGGGGCCAGTCTGGTCTCAGCATCCTCATCTGTGAGTGAATGGCTTGGGCTACATCAGCCACCTGGCTGGTGCTCACCTGGCAACTTTAAAAAATTGCTGCTGCTGCTGTTTCCCCTCGGAGGTTCCGCTTCCCTTGGTCTGAGGGGTGGACTGAGGCATCAGTCAGTCTTCAGCTCCCAGGTGACTGCGGTGTGCAGCTAGGTCTGCGCAGCCGTGGGCCACGAGGTGATGTCAAAAATCTGTCCCAGCCTTGACCTTCTTCAGTCTCACAAACGATAAGAATCACCCTAACTATTAAATATGCATTGGTGATTGGAGACCTGGATTTAAACCTCAGGAGAAACAATGGACGAAACCCACCCAGGCTGGCCCACTGTAGGTAACAGCTGATTTCTCTACCCTTCCTCTAGATTCTACGCAAAAAGCCTTCTCAAAAGCAACAATCACGAAGGGTTATAGTAAGTTCTGGGCCAGAGGCCTCCCCTCTCCTGGGGTTAAAGAGCAGAGAGAAGGTGTCCAGGTTGTCCAGCACTGACCCATGCTCAGGGGAGCACTGCCCTGGGGTGCCTGTCCAGGGGACAGCGTCAGGGACATTTACACACGTGTCCATGGTTGGATGGTAACACTGATTCAACGGATGTGAATTTGGGCAAACCTCGGGAGGTGGTGAGGGACAGGGAGGCCTGGGGTGCTGCGGTCCCTGGGGTGGCAAAGAGTTGGACACGACTTGGTAGCTGAACAAGAATTAAGCCTCTGCATGGCCCCATGAGTGTCACCACCCCTGCTCTGCAGAGGGCTCTGGAGCCCAGAAGGGAGGAGCCAGGTCAGGGCCACAAAACTGGTGCAGAAAGGGGGACACCTCCCTACACGGCATGAAGCAGTCAGGGAAGGGTGGGAGCAGAAAGCCTCAACGAAAGCTGCAATCAGGAAGGGCGAGCACGTGGATGGAAGGTACGCCGAGCGGAAGCTGTGAAGCGGCCAGCACAGGGTGGGCAGCGGTGGTGGTGGGGTCCCCACGGGGTCTTCTGAGCACTCGCCCCAGGGATACAACACTCGTGGCCAAGACAGATACATCCACCCCCAGGGATCTTTGGAGTTGGCTTCAGTGCAGGACTCCCCATGTTATTCCTTTACTTGAACTCTTCAACTGTTTCCTCAAGTTTAAAGGTTGATATCCAAAGGTCTTAGCCCAGGCCTGGCAAGCTGACCCCAGCCTAGCTTTGCAGTCTCCCCCACTGGCTCCCTACACCTTGAGATCTAGTTACTGTAACCTGTTTGCTACTTCAGACCAAGCCAGGCCTTCTGTTTACCGTACACCTGTCTCCTTGCTCTGTGCTCAGCCTGGAGAGCCCACTCCTGCCTGCGACCCCCCAAACTGGCTGAAAGTTACTCCTCTGGGTCACCTCCTGAGCTGTCACTCGGAGTCGGTGCCTTGCTCCCGGTACTACTCTGCTCCCGTTGCCCGCCCCAGTGCCTTTCTCCAGATCACAAGCTCCCTGCTAGCCCAGGGCCTGCAAGGACATGGCAACCCAGATAAACGAGACAAGGCCGGCGTTCCCGAAGGAAGCTGTGTTTTCAGATGGGAATTCTCTAGTAGGACTCTACGAAAAGGGACATTCTAATTCCTTTTCCTCTGATTCCACGATCAATGAGTAAGCTGTTAATTAACTGTTTATTTGCCCAAGTACTTTAATGATAAGACAACAGGCTAGAGCATCACACAGCTGGAAAGGTATATGTTATAAATTTTAAGATTTGGAAAGAGACTGCCCACAGGTTAAAGGAAAATGGAACAAAATGTGATCCTCAGGCTCCACAGCACAGAGATCTCCTGATCTTGAGTAGTGGGATCACGTTCACCAGGGCCTGGGCACCCCTGAGTGCATGGGGGAACTCAGGATGAGCACCCTGGAGCCAAGGCCTGAGCCCTGAAGGGGCAGCCACCCCTGGAGGCCCCAAGTTTCATCCTCCCCAAGCTGCCGGGTGATTCCAAAAGCCCGGGCACAGTGATGGACAGACACGGACCAAATGATGCGGGAAGTCTCGCAGCAACTGAAATCCAACCTGTGTACGTAAGACTGCACTGCTGTTTGCCTTTGAACCAGGTCATAACTTTATAATAAAACTTAATTTGAAGAGAGAGAAAAAAAAAACCATTTCTCTGTCTTGCATTTTCCTCAAACATTGGACTTCCCAGTTAAAAACTGAAGGCCTGGCCTTCCTCCCCCTCACGTAGCCAGACTTGCAGCGTCTGGCTGAGGTGGGCAGGCTGCTGGTGCCCACGGAGAGTGTGCAATGACAGGAGAGGACAAAATGGCACCCCGTAGCAGGCACTGGGCACAGGCGTGCCCGTCAACCCGCCCAGAGACGCCTTTCCAACCAGCAGGACGTTCAAGGGGCTCTTCCCTGGAAACGGCTTCTCAACGAGAGCTGTACATCACATGCCCCAAACTCAGCTCTGGCCGACAAGCTCCCTGGACCACAGTGATGTCAGAAAAAGGAGCAGCCAGAGACAAAACTGACGCCTAGGCTGACACCCGCTTTCACCTGGAATACTGGGGAGTGTCTCTGAAGTACAATGCCACCAAGTGCTCAGATTTCAGATTTAATATTAACCTTTAAAGGGCATGTCACAGAAATGTACTCTGAATACTGGTTGTGAGCTCACTTTGTAAGTCGATCACGGAAGCTGGGTGTGAGGCTGCCACCTGTCTCCGACTGTATCTGTCAGGGGCGTCTCCCTCTACCTGACAGTAATTCTAACCGAACCCCGCAGTCCCACAGATGAACAATTCACCACGGTTTGAGCTCAACCTTAAGGTTTAATAATAGAGCCCTGCTCATACTGTGCTCATTTCTAGAGCTGATGAACTTTCAGAGGCAACACGAGTTGAAATAATGAGTGCAGAGATGACAAAGAATTTTAATCCAAGGTTCTTTGAACTATCTGGTATAATAAGCACTTGTTCCTTTCTACAATGGGCACATAGAAAGAGAAATCTAAATAATAATTGCTGTAATTATCTTGAAAAACATGCAGAGATTAATGGTGATTATGAAAATCTGTATAATTGTTCTCTGAAATCATCACTGATGAAGTGGTATCTTGAAATGGCTGCAGCCAGAGAACTTTTTAACACCGAATTCCATGTGGGCATGGCAACGTGACACTTTTGGCTTTCTCCCCGTTAAAACATTACCCTGTGTTTACGAAATTGGTTTTCATCGTTTCCAAATACCCTGGCCTGCGTTTTAACTCTTCAGACCGGCACCCTGAAAAGGTTCCAAGATGCCCTTAATGGGATGCGTGGTGTCATTGTGGTTCAAAGCCCCAAGTTCAACTTGTTGTTTATTCAAATAATTAATTACTCTTGTATCCATCGAGCAGTTTGTCATGACACATTAATGACTTGATAGACTTCTATGAACTGGTGAACACAGAACAGCAGAGCATTTTTATCGTCATTTAATTTTAAAATGATCCTGTGTGAAATTATCTAGTCGTGAGTGATGGAAGCATAAAGAACAGAGTCAGCAAAGCCCCTTTTGGATCATTGCTTTATTAATGGTAACGTCAGGGAAATGAAAAATGCTAACATTGTCATATTCCGCTGCCGGTGGTGGGGGGAGATGAATGGCTGGGGGAGTGGGCGAGGGCGCCGAGCGCTCCCTGCCAAGTGCACAGGTCCCTCCAGGCGCCAGGTGGGGCCGGCCTTGCACACCCACACCCACCGACTCCTTGAAACCACCTCCACGCCCGCGCTCCCTTTTGAGTTTATAGCTCTTGACGTCTGTTGTACTTTGGGAGTGTGGTCTTTTTTTTTTTTTTAAACTTGAATTTTCTGCTAGTGATATAAGGAACCCTCACAAAAACATTTCGCTTTATTGCTTTGAACATTAAATGTTATTAATCCAATAGAAAAATGTTAAAGATATTGCTGTCACCTTTAAATGTGAAATGATATTAGGCGCTAAAGAAATGCTAGGTTAGGAGAAAAGATGCTCCCTTAGTTTCTTTTGAGCCTTGAGATAACCGTGCTGGGCTGATGAGAAGATAATATTTCTAGGGGGCTCATAGCACAACATCTGCTTAAAAGACATTTCCTGTTCAGTCATGCTTTTTTAAAAAAATATATAGTGAAAACTGTTTCTCAATTGTTTTAATTACAAACTTGGGAATCTATGCAAACTACTCCGAAGCAGTGTGATTCACAGATAGGAGACAGCAATCCCTGAAGAGCTGCAGTGCTGCCTGAGGGCGGGAATTGCTCGCTACACGTGGCTGAGCCCACGAGGGGACCACGGTGGAGGCCACAGGCACTGTCCCGCCCTCCTCCGAGAGAGAAGCCAGCAAGGGTGGCTGTGGTTCCCACTTGCCTAGAGAGCGCTTCCTGGTTCATTTTCCCAATCCTGGGGAAAGGCTCTACCACCCCCCACTCCTCACCCCCACCTGGGGGTCGCCTAGAGCCACAGGACCCTGCTTCTTCCCTCATACCTTTAAATTCCACTGTCCCTACCCACCTTGAGTCCAAGATCCTTTAAATCCAAAGAGGGTGGTGGTGGCGGTTCAATCTCAATTGAACTGCCCTGTGCCAGGCCCTGGTCTGGGTGCTTTCCATGTGTCGACTGATTTCTCATGATAATCCCATGAGGTTATGTATTATTACTATTATTAAATCACAGGAAGTGTGGCAAAAGTGGGCTATCCAGGGCACCTAGCGGAACAGCTGAAAACACGGCTGGTGGGAGCTGAAACGTTAGGACTCTGAGGATAAACAAGTCAAAGGACACACGGGGAAGGCCCGAGCCAGCAGGCTGGCAGCCTGTTCGTGGAAAGGCCTACTTTTTCAGGTGAAGATACGTGGGTCAGGGTCTCATGATTTTCACAGCAAGGTGGCCACAGAGCCAGAGCTCAGGTCCAGGTTGCCTAAGACCCCAGGGCACCTCCTCCCACATCCTGCCTTGTTTTGCAGTTAGCGCTGGTCCCACGCAGCGAGTAGGGTTTCTTTTTGCCCCATCAGGGCAGTTTCGGAGCAGAGTCACACAAGCAAACATGGCTTGATGGAACTCACCCAGGTTTAGAGGCTGCGAGGGGTACCACAGATTTATTTGCGGGAGTGCCAGGGGCTCCTTGGGGACACAAGCAGGCAATCTCCAGAGCAGCTGACTGAGCTCCAAGAGATCACAGACGCCCCAGGCAGGAAACACAAGTGGTTTTCATAGGAGCCCTGATGGAGAGTCCAGGCAGATGACCCCAACCGCCAGGGACACTGCTGCTCACCCAGGGCACCGCCACTCAGGAAGCCAGCTCATGCTCTTGGCCATGCGCACCCTCTGTTTAAAGAGCAAAGCACATCTTGCGAGAAGACAAGGGGCACCCTCATAGGCAACGTACTGGTCCAGACCAGTGTCGGGGGCGGAGGCAGGGTGGGCGGGCTTTAAAGACAGTGTCTTCAGAGCTGGCCCCAGACTCCAGACTCTCCAACAGCAGGTTCTCAGAGTTCTAGGTATTTCAGAATGGCTTGGGGTGTCATTAAAACTGCAGCTTCCTAGCCCCAAACCTCTAGAGACCGGCTCAGGAACCTAGAGACAATGGCAACAGGAGCGACTCCCCTCTGAGCTTGGATCCAGAGAGTGCTTTGCTGAGGGTCTCATGGGTGTAGATCCGTGAAGCTTTTCTGCATGAGCAAGGCTCTCCGTTATCCGTAAGGACTAATGGTGTCAGGGGGTGGGGGT
>SJYQ01085428.1:27366-79796 GCA_006410935.1 Redunca redunca
GGGGTTGTTTGCTGACTGCACCTGCTTTAATCTTACTCTCAACAATACTATCTGCTGATATGCTATTAGAGTTGAAATAAAAGCATCTCAACGGCCATCCACATCTCACACTCCCTCACGGGCACACACCCCACCTTCTGGCAAACACTGCTACAGCCTGAAAGAGGGGGCGGCTGGGCACCAGAGGAGATGCAGATAAAGCAGCAGCTCTGAACCAAGGAGACTCTGGGGCCACACGGATGAAATTCAGAAAGCTCTGAATACTCCCCTAAGAACTGTAAGCTGCACCATCAACTTCATAATTCAATACGCTCATGTGTGTGTAAAACTGCTTTAGGAGTATGCATCAATTGAAAGACAAAGCCAATATTCAGAAATGTTAAGATCTATAGGGAAAGAACATCTAAGGTTCAAGGGACTTTGGGAAGCACGGGGAAAGCAGAGTCGAGGATTTGACTATGTGGCCAGCTGTTTCCCTAAGCAGTGAAGCCTTGTGTTTAATCTTTCTGGTCCTAATTCTTCTTAAAACAAAAACCACTATGACCATCTAAATATAAAAGGTCCTTATCTACTCTACAATTGTTTAGATACTATGCATAATGGATACTATTCAGCTATCTAGAACTTTCACTCAACTCTATCACGCTTTAATCATTAATGGTCCACTTGTTTGGCTCAGGTAAACTGCATTTGCATATGCAAATGATGTCTAAATACTCTGTACTATTAATGTTATCACTAATTACATAATAATAGTTACCAATTTCCACACGGATCAAACTTACAGTTTTGTAGCTATTAGGGAAATTGTGCTTTGTAATTAAGATAATCCTCATTTCCAGATGCTAATTAACTATATAATAATTAGTCTCATTCACTAATGCAAATTAAGGATTTTCATCTTTATTGATAAAGGAGTTGCTTCTTATCAGTTAAGGAAAGATAACCCTGGAAATCTTGCAGAGAAATACTTTTCCCCCCTCTCTAAAGGTTAAAAGTTAAATCCATTTTTATCAGTCTCATTTGAGAATGCAAATTAGGTCTGATTAATCAAGCCAAAGATAAATGTGCTAGTCTTATTTCAGGATGGAATGTATAGCTTACTGAGTTCATTTCTTTTCCCCTTATAAAGACCCAGATAAACAGAGTCACAAGCAGAAGTCCTCCAAATGGGAGTAATTCATCTGTGGTCAGGGAGGACCAGGCCACACGCGTGTGTCTCTACGGCACCACCTTTTGTTGCCCCTTCTAGGATCACGGCAGCCTCTCGAAGGAGCTGTGTCCTCATGGGTCAGCCCACAGTGGGAACGAGCGAGGAGAGAGTTTTGTGAGTAAACAGACAGGAGAGAGGGGAAGCCACATTCGCTTGGATTATTAAGTTTTCTGTGCTCCAAACAGAATACGAACTGGCACCTCCCATCGTGACTAATGAGGGCTGCCTCGGCGAGAACAGAAGGGCTGACAGGCAGCGAGGCCTAGTTGGCAGGCCCCAGCCCAGGCCTCGCCCGCATTCATCATCCGCTAAACCAATCCACCAATTCCGCACCGCCATTTGTCATTAATTATGCTAATCAGCACACCATTACTCTCTGATGACACTGTAGCTGTTATTAGCTAGTTATGGCTTTTCAAAAGCACAACTTATTGTGCATGCACGGGCTGTGCACGCATTAGCCTACAGGGAAGAGATGTCCAATTATGAAAAGAAGAAATTTGCTATTATCTTTTTATAACAAACCAATTTAGTAATTAGAAAAGTCTCTGAATTCATAGGTTCTTTTTATTCCCCCCTCCCCTAAAATAATTGAAACAAACAAACAAAAAACTCTTTTCAGTATTTTTCTGAAAGAAAAGGAAACACCAACATGGAGGATTTTTTTCTGCAACATGTTTAAAAGTGGGGCCTGGTGGCAAGGGGTCGCATGGAGTGGGGTGGGGTGACTATACACAAGAGCGGACGCATAGAGACTCCTGGTGGTCTGGGCTTTTCTTTCCGATTCTGAATTTGCAGGACACTTTAATACATGTATTTCAGTCCCTACGAATGTCTGTGATGAACGCACACCTGTGCGACCTTTTACCGTTTGCTTATGGCAGGTCGAAGCTGTTCGCAGGATGTCGCCAGACCGCGCACACCTTACCCGGCAGATGCTTATGGGAGCAGCACAGCAAAGCCCCTTTAACCCCCCCGTGCCCCAGCAACACCACCAAGGGCGTCAGCGCCGCTCACATGACCTTGGAGACGGGCGATTTGGCCAGATTAGCACGTGTCCAGCGCACGGTTTGGGACTGTACTCAGGTCTGGCAGAAGGAAGGAGTCGTCTGGGTCAGCAGCCAGACCAAGGCAAGGGAGACTCTTTTTCCAAAGCTCAAGGTTCTGCAGAGGGGTGGCCCTGACCCTGCCTGTCAGTGGGGCAAACCTGCAGGCTCTCGTGCAAACCAGGCTTTAATCCCAAATTGTTGTGTTCAGGCTGGAGTCTTTACAACTAGTTTTAGAAGCTTAGTCTGTATTAAGAGCTCATTAATATCATCAGAGTAAATGGGCCTATTAAAACATCTTTAAGCAATATCTGAACATAAATCTCCCTAAACTATATTTAATGACTGTACTTAAGATACATTATATGCAAGTCTTAATGAGACATTAGATAGCATTTTGAAGATTAAAATTAGAGAATCCATATAAAGTCTGTCCACTTAATGTAGCCTTAAGCTATACTGATGAAAGCATTACTACCACATTATTAGTGCATTAGAACAAATATTTTTAATCATGTCTGATTTATGCATGCTCTTTTTCATATAATTTTCATTTTCACAAAAATATATCTTGAGTTTACAAAAGAGGGCAGGTGAAAGGTTTCAGGTTTTTTAAGTACTCTGGAGGTAAAGAGAATACAGAATTCAGTTAGTACAGGTTATTGAAAGTGCTCTGGGCTCTGAATTACATTTCTGTGTATTTGGTCTAATTAGTCATTCCAGTACTGCAGGGAGCCAAATATATTTACCTTCCTATTTAACTTCTTTCAAGACCAGACTAGATACAAAGTAGAACTTAACTGAAAATATTTTGAAGACTAGAAAACAGTACAATCTACACAACACTGGGAATGGTAACGTGGGCATCTAACTGAATCTGTCCTTCTGGGCCCTCTGGAGAGCTCACACCCCGAGAGCACCCCTGCCCTGCATCCCAAGTCCCACCCTCAGCAGACACAGCTGGATAGACGACCTCTGAAGTCTGCAACCTGTTTGTCTGGTCCCCTCAAACCTGCCAGAGAGGCATCAATGAAGTCCTGCTTCTACTCGAGGACTGGTGGGGAAGGGGGGACGGAGCATTGTGAACAGCAATCAGTGTTGCTAGCAGAAAAATATATTTTTTCAAAAAGAAGTTTGATTCCCCCAGGGCTAAAGGAATTGAACCTTTTAAACAGATCCAAATCCACCTCAAGTCTGTTCAAACAAGGAAGCATTCTCAAGGCCCGTGGGAAGACAGCTATGGGCAAGGGGAGATGAGGCACAGAACTAAACGAACTACCTGGATGGAGCAGCTGGGCCACAGAAAGATCTGTGAGTCTCTGCACAAGGGACTCAACTCTACCTGAAACAGAAATATACATCCCAAGTCTGTAAAAATCCTGATAAGGTTTCATACACACAGTGGTCCCTTGAAAACAAGTCAAAGTTCAGATTATATACACAGAAACGGGTTACTTCTTTCTGCGTATTCAAAATACTACACACCCAAACAGGATTCTTCTCATGCAACAGAAAAACCTGCCCTCCTTCCCTCTGCTTTTGGGAGGAGTTCTCCCAAAGGAAAGAAACTGGATCTCTCCCTGCATCATGGTAACAGCCCTACAATCCCATTTTGGGGTGCACCTGCTGAGTTGCCTCCCGATACCAGCTGAACTGTAGAGAGAATGTTATCCGAGAACCTGGACAAGGATAAGCTTAGATTAATGTCACCTGGTAAAATGCACAGCCTGGACTTGGATCTGACACCAGCACAAGATGCTTTGCAAAAACTGACGCTTTGGAAAACGTTAGAGACGAATTATCTTTGAGGCTTTTTAGGCTTTTTTTTTTTTTTTTTTTTTTTACTTTATACCGAAGTATAACCACCTTTTATAAATGCTATTCAATTATGAAAGGCTTCTGGGATTATGCAAATCAAGATAAGTCAACTGGTGACACCTCTCTTAATATCAATAGAATGAGATTATCTAGCCTTTTCTTTCCCCTACTCACAGAAGAAGAAGTAGCACAATTTAAACTCTCTGGTCATTAAAAGAAGACCCCTCTTCTAGCATGTAAAATCTGTAGCAACAAGCCTATTTCCATTTGCTTTTCTCAGATACTCTCTCCCCACAAGGAACTACTGCATAGTACAATTTTGCATTTTTAACTGTATGAATTAGGCATTCTTCATAAATAACAGCTATGTTCTATACACAGGAGCTCCTTTTTATTAGGGACACAGTAATGAACAATGAGCAATATGTTCTATTATTCTTTGTCAAATCACAAAATGCTACATTAGAATAACTGTGCTGGTCAATGTAATATAGTAGATTAAATTCAACTTCTGTGGAAAAACCACTGTAAAACAGCATGATAAGAAGGCTATAAAAAATTTAATTTTACTCCAAACTCCATCACAAAAAAAATGGTGTGAAAAGTAATTTTGCATAATCAGTACACGCCATCTGGAACAATTAACCGATTTCTATAGAACTATGAGGATCAGTCATATCTGCTTATTAAAGATCAGAAATTATACAAGTAATAAATCCTTGAAAAAACTAAGCGTACTCCCGTCTGTCAACGCTATTTTAACTTCAAATACTGAAGAACGCCTGATAAGGCTGAAAAGAAGAGATTAATATATGCAAATTACATCCAGCATTTAAAATCCCCACAACTGTCTCCGGTTTTCTGTCCCTTATTGCTGCCTTTATGTTTTATTCATACACCAACTCACCTGTCACTTCATAAGCTATAATATTATGGGGGTATTATTAAACAGCATAAAGCCGTGCTTTAATTGGAAAGCTTCATTGCATTTTCCAATTATTTGGAGTAAATTAAAAGCAGATGCACATAGTTTAATAAGGAGTCTAATATCAGTTCCGGGAAATCAAAATTCATTGTCATTACTAGGCCGTGATAGTTTTGCAAACTGTACTCAATTTCAGAGGTTTTCAAAAGAAAATCTGTCTATGCAATCTGTTAATTGTCATTCGGTTAATAACTGTTTAAATATCCAAACTACACAGCAGCTTCCTATTAAAAAAAATTAAACTGTGGGGTTTGTGCAAGCAAACAAATCCTGTGAGCCACTCCCGGGCTGGGCTGGGCTTCTCAGACTTGCGGGTTCCCCAGGAAACAATGGAGGCCAGGAGCCACCCACCCGCGAAGGACCGACGTTCTGTGCTCTGAGCGCTGGGGATAGCAGCACCATCAGACAGCTCTTGGTGGAAAAGGGCGGAAGCCCTGTTATAAATTGTGCTTCCTGGGGTCTGCGCACTGCTCAGCAAAAAATTAGCTTCCAAACTTTTAATTGGTCTGCCTAAAATAAATCCTTTTAATGAGTGAATGAACTGATTCAGGATGCAAACATGGAAAAATCAAGGAGAGCAAACCTCACAAGCAATTTGTTGTTTTTTAAAAAATTGTCCCCTAAAGGGCCATCTCTTACTGGTTTGTGACCCAGGAGTGGAGTGTCCCCAAGGCCCTACCCGGGGCTTCCAGGGTACCTACAAATGGAGTGAATTGCCAGACAAAGGACTAAGTTTCAAGCCATTATGGATTTAAAGAATGAAATCTTAAAGGTTACTCTTCCTGAGGAACCCTGCTCTAAGCTGCAATAATATCGGAGCTCTGCACCTACGAGCTGCATACATACAGATGCGTGTAGCTAAAGCATTTACAAATGAAAAGTCACGGGAATACTCACACTAGTACTCGTAACCTTTTCATTTTTGCACCAAGTGACAGACTTTTCCAAATCCTAGGTGTATAAATTATAATAGGACAAGTAGTAATTGACTTTTAAACTCCACCCCCTGCGAGGGCTACAATTAATCTGTTTTTAGCATAAGAACTGCTGCTCTGCAAAGTTCATAACTTGTAGGCTCTTCTCCCCCAATCCAATTAAAACCTTGGAGACTTTCTGAAAGGTAACAGCACAGGATTTCTTCATCTCCCAGTTCAAAGGGCATAACGGTTCACACCCCAGTCATCCCAGGGCAAGCACCCCCCAGACCAGAGAGGACACCAAACGCTTGAGAGTGAGAGAGCCTTCACAACACAACCAGAAACTACGCACAGAGATGAAGATAAAAGCAATTCTTGTGCAGTGATCCAAAAAACAGCATCTCTCGCTTTTATCCCCCCCAAAATTACCTGTTTTAATAAAGTAGACACACTGTGCCAACTGAACCATTTAATTATCTGCATAAATGATGAATCAAAACAATAGTTTGCAAAAATAAATGACTAACCTCTGATTAAAATGTCTGCCCTCATTAAATCCAAATAAAAGTTACAATATCTTTTTTAAAAAGGTAGTCTGAAGAAAGGAGCAATCCTTCAGCATCGACAGATAGTCTGGCATCCTTTCTTAAGATGGGAATGTCTCAGAAAGTTGCTTAAACACTCCCCCAAACCCCAAGAAAGATGGTCTTCAGTGCACGGTGTGTCCCATGGCTGCCAAGCCAGCCTTTGGCACAGGCCTTGGAGCCCCACTGGCCCGGTGGCCGCTCTGGAGCATGAGGGAGGCTTCAGGATGTGCCCGGTGGGTGGTGGGACTCTCGACATATCCTGAGACCAAGCTTCGGCTCACAAGTCTATAAGGACTCTGAGGCAAGGGTCCTGGGATGGGAGGGGCAGGAAAGAAAAAGCCAAAAGACAAAGAAGAAAGGAGTCAAATGTTTCGAGCGCTGAGAACAGGTAATGCTCCATTCTCAGTCCAGAGCTGATTCGAGGAGAAGGGAAGGGGGAAATCAGAGGCTGATTTAAACACCGAGAAGTTCTCTACAAAACTGTTTCACCCACTAACAAACTTGCATCTCAAGCAATTATAGATTTCTGAACTAGGGTGGAGGGTTGGACCCTGACCTGGGCAGGCTCCAACCCGTGAGTCCCCCTCCAGCCCTGCCTTAGTGGACCTAGGCCCCACTCCTGATTGCATTTTAGGTGGGGTGGGGCTGGGGGTCCTACTTCAGGGGGAAATAAGACCCATGCTCCCTGGAATGCCAGGGTCTATGACAGTCATTCGAGCTACCATTTCTGGGGGGCCCACTCAGTACAATGCACTTCACAAACATTATCCCTAATCCTCAAGTTTTAGAAGAGGAAATGACTGAAAGGTTACATAAACTGTCCAAAGTCATGCAGGTGGGGAGGGTGGATACAAAAGGTGGGTCTCAAGAATCAATCCAACAATAAGGATCTCAGAGCACCCCCTGCAGGCTGGGCTGCCTGGGTGTGAGACTTGTGGTCCTAACCTCCTGGGACAGACCTAGGACTCCAGCGGAGAACTGAGCACTGAACGAGACGTTACCACCAAGAATAGGTCACCCTTCTCAGAACTGGGAAAACCAATCAGACAGCAAAGTTTACAAGCAGCATCAACAGCCAAGAGGCTTCTGGCCAAAGAAGGCGCCCATGCTGGGCCTATGAGAGGCCCAACCACCTTTGGCCGGAAGAAGGGTGAGAGGCGGCTGTATAATTCACAAGCCAAGGGACCCTCTGACAGGAGTGACACTGGCATTCTGTTAGCCCAGGGCATATTTAAGGTAAACACAGGAGGCAATGGAACAGAAAGATGGGTGCGTTTATTGCCTCCAGGTAGCAAGCGATTAAGCACTTCTAAGCGTGTCACCGGGAGCGATGCTTAGGGCCGACGAGGCAAGCTTAGCTCTCTCATTCAAAATTATGGATGTCGCCTCGCTGGTGGATCATCAGATCGTTCACGCTATAAAACAAGCCAGGCACGAGAAACCACGCGCTAACAAAGGATCTCAGCCTTGGCTGAGAGCTCTGCATCACTCATTGTCTCGGAGACAATCGAAAGACAGATCTGAGGACTGAGGGCCCCGCGTTCTCCGGGACATGTGATAAATACACCCCGTCCCAACTCTAGGCTGCAGCAATGAAGTCTGTTCTTTAAACATAAACAGGTTAAGACCGTCACTGGCCATTTATAAACAGATGGGAAGAAAAAGTACTGGGCATTCAGGGCACGGACGCCAAACGCACAACAACCGATGGATGCAGGTATTCCGTCCATGGGAAAGGTGGCTTCGCTGCTACAGAACAGATCAGAACTCTTTGGTCCTGAGGCCAGCAGTTAAATGCACCCATCCTGACGTCCTATTGTGGGGGACAGAGAAAACTTCCCGTCTCATTGTGGGATCCTGTGTAGCCGTCCAGCCGCTCCCTGAGTTCTACCAACTCCCCCATCATTACTCACTAAGTCATCAGGAGTCTACAGATGCCCACCTGGCAGCTGATTCCCGAGGACTACTGAGGTAGGTCAGCCAGGCTGGAGCCTGGCAGTGGGGACACACGGGCCGCAGCAGAACTTGGGCGGCAGAGCCGGCAGGAGGGGAGCTGGGACCAGGGCACACGGGGTCGCACAAGGTCTGGAACAGCTCGGTCACCTCAGTAGAGGCTGGCACCTTAGGAAGCCCAACCTAGAGGGTGAAGCTTCAGGGCAGGTGGCACTACGGTGACTGCCAGTTCATGTAGGAGCCCTGCTGTGGGCAGGGTTCAGAGAGCTGGAGTGGGGGAAGACGCCTATAGTTCAGTCCCAAGACATGAGAAGGTGTGTCTGGGCTGGCCACTGTCACCTCAGGGCTGAGGGAAGACCATGGCAAGGGGACATCCAGGTGCCCAGAGCTCCCCCCAACCCCAGACAGAGGTTTCCAACAGCAGGACCAGCGGTAGCCTTGCCTGCCAATGGCGGGGCAGTTCCTTGAAGCATCCAGAGTATTGCCCTTGCTGGTCTGGAAAGGACTTGAAAAGGGCTGGAGGGAGGAGCTGTGGGACAATTACAATCATAAGGACACCCCCAGAGCACCTTCTATGTGCCAGGCTCGGTTCTAATCCTCACTGCAAACCACTGCTGTTCCCATTTGACAGACAAGGAAACTGAGGCCCAGAAAGGTGAAGGCCCTTGCCTAAGGCCACTCAGCTTTATGAGAGGGACTGTGTGCTCAGCTTTGCACTGTTCTGCCCAGCAGGACCCACACTTACCCCTGGAGGTGCCCTGAGGATGTGGGGGTGGAGGAGGGCATCTTCAGTCAAGCATGGAAGGCCTCAACTCTGACAAGGTCCCAGAGATGATGGTCCAGGGGCCACCTGAGATTAAACAATACTGAGACCTAATAAACCAATGAGTCCTCACTCACTCTGGGTGTGTGTGTGTGTGTGTCCTTCCAACTTCGCTTGACACAGGGAGGGACAGGGTCCCCAGCTAGAAGGCGTTGTCCCCAGGGTAGTCGGCGGGAGCTTAGGGGCTGGTTGGGCTTGAATGTCAGCCCTTCTGCTGACTAGCACTGCTAACTATGGGTAAATCACTCTTAAACCTCAGTTTCTCCACCTGCACAATATTTATTATTATTATTGTCATATTAATGTATAGAATCTGCCTGCAATGCAGGAGACCTGGCTTTGATCACTGGGTTGGGAAGGTCCCTTGGAGAAGGGAAAGGTTACCCACTCCAGTATTCTGGCCTGGAGAATTCCATGGACTATACTCACTCAGACACGACTGAGCAGCTTACAGTTTCACTTTCATTATTATTACAGGTATTCATTCTCTAAGGCTTTAGACAAGGCTTGAACATGGGGACTCAGCAACATGGGCAGCTCTGTCTGTAAAACAGAGATCACAGCAGTAACAGTACAAACCCTGAGAGGTTTTCTGTAAGGTTATTGATAAGGATTTGCTGGGATTAAATAACAAAATGCATGGAAAGGGCTTACTACAGAGTTTTGTACATGGTAAGTCTAGAGGAAGGTTAGATTTATTAAAATAAATTAAAGTGATCCATTTTAATAAAAGCAAAAACAACTTCAGCTCCTGAAATGTGCTTAAAGAAGTTACCTTAATTATATCATTTTTTCCCTCTCAGCTGATAGTCTGTTACTGCAAGACAGAGATAGACAGAGGTGTAAAGACAAACAAAAGGCTAGTTTGATACAAGCTGCTCCTAGGCAGGACCCCAGAGCCTCTGAAGAAGTGCTATGAGCAGATGAAGAGCTGAAATTGAGTGTTCTCCATTTGTTTTCAGCATTTCTCTGGCTGCATGCTAAGTCACTTCGGTTGTCTCTGACTCTGTGACCCCATGAACCACAGGCCCCTCTGTCCATGGGATTCTCCAGGTGAGAATAGTGGAGTGGGGTGCTATTTCCTTCTCCAGGGGGTCTTCCTGACCCACGGATGGAACCTGGGTCTCGTGCATTTTCCTGCTTGGATGGGAGGGTTCTTTACCACTAGTGCCATCTGGGTAGCCCTTTCTCTGGATAGGCCTTCAGAAAGGACCACAGTCACGCTGCCTGCCAGGAGGCGAATTATGATGGGGAAATGGAGACATATTTCTGCTTAAAAGCTAGACAAGGAAGATACACATGCAGAGAGAAAGGTGTCAGAGAGATGGTTTTTCTCTGTCCATGTGTGGGACCTTTATGGTCAAGACAGTATTTTCGTGGCATTTCTCTGAAGTGTGAAGGCAGTAAGTTCGCATTTGCTGGTAATGTCTCGGGTATCCCAATGTGAAAACCACACAAGCTCCTTCCCACACGGCCCCCAGCCCCTGGAGGTGTTATCACTGCTCCCCTAGGTGCCAGACAACGGCCGACACAGAGGATGCTTCCAAAACACATGAGCTGAACTACTGCTACACTTGAATGATTAACGTTATTATTGCAATTACTGATATCGAGAGACGGGGGCATCAGGTCCAGAAAGGCTTGGTGCTGTGCCTGACGTCACCGGGGAGGTCCGTGGCAGAAACTTCGCTGCACCTACCCTTCTGGCTCCTGCCCGGAATCTCCCCACCACCTCTCAGCTGCCTCACTCAAGGATTTAAGAGGGAGGGGGACGTGGCCCATTAAGCCAACGCCGCCTACTCTCTGCCACGCTTGGAAGAGAAATATGGAGAATGAAGGCACAGCAGGGGGTGGCCATCTTTTAAGAACACTCAAGTATCTGTCACCTCATTATATTTTTATTTTTCACCATGACGAAACTGGAAAAAGTCTTAACTTTCTCCTGCCGGGGGAGCACAGGAAAAGCAGAAATGAAAACCTGGAGACGAAAGCAGCACTCCCAACCCCCTGCCGCAAGCACTTTTACTCCAAAAAACCAAAGGCGCGTTGCAAGATTTTATGGAGGTCGCCGGCTCACTCTGCCAAGTGCGTCTTCCCTTCCTGCCCCCACACCAGCATCCTGTCACCTTCCCGAGAAAGGGCTTGTGGGCCGCTGGCCACGCAAAACAGCCCACGTCTAAGTGAAAATGCGTGACAGGACGTCTCCTTTCTGGGTGGTGCCCAGTGGAGCTGCGCCAGAGCCTTTACTGCAAGTTTCTCTGGCCCCGGGAAGATGTCTTCCCTGAGCACTCGAGCACGCCGACTGCTGAGATGAAACCTTATGTATAACATCATACAATGGAGCGCAGGGCTGAGAAGATGAGCCAGTGTGCCCTGGGTGATACTTCTCAACAAACCTCTGGGCTCCGGCAGGGGAGGTGCTTCCCAATTTATGAAATACTCTTACACGCCCTGGACCCTCATAACAACTGGGAAGGCAACAGGCGGTTACTGCATTATCTCGAAAGTGAAAGTGTTAGTCACTCAGTCATGTCCGGCTCTTTGCAATCCCATTGACTGCAACTGTCAGGCTTCTCTGTCCATGGGGATTCTCTAGGCAAGAATACTGGAGTGGGCTGCCATTCGCTTCTCTAGGGGAGCTTCCTGACCCAGAGATTGAACCCAGGTCTCCTGCATTGTGGGTAGATTCTTTACCATCTGAGCCACCAGAGAGGGGTGAATAACTAGCTTCAAGTGACTTGCCCAGGGTCACACAACACAGGGCCCTTGCACAGCTCTACCTGGGAACCATTTGTGTGGGTTGTTCAGTGCACAACCTGTGCGGCCATTCACGGTGGCTCTGTGCGATGGCCGCATGTGCTTCTGACCCCAAATGCCCCGTCAGTCACATGCTGAACCTTCCCACTGCCCTGGAAGAGGGAACATGGGGCCTGGCACACGGCAGCGCTGTCTGCTAAATGAAGAGAGAAGTGAACAGTCGTTCTTCTCTCTCTGCCTTTAATAACATCCTCAACGACTCAAAAAGTGAAGACAGCCTCCATCCTCTCTTCTAAACACAGCCTCTGCTGTCTGAGCGTGTTCACGGGTGAAATGGCTCCAACATGAAACCAAGGGGGAGGAAACTAGCACCCCAAGTGGGAGGGAATGAGACAAGCCTCGTGGCAGAGGCAGTGTGGAAGCAGGCCTTCAAGGATGGGTCAGCAGAGGAGACACTGGGGCCATCAGGCCACAGGACCGGCAGGGACAGGTGCACAGAGACACAGTGGAGAGGACACCGGGAGCTACCTGGGCTGGGGGGCCTGGAGGAAGAGACACTGCACAGGTAGAGACTGGCCATTGACAGCCCCCACTCTGGGCAGGCGAGGTTTGCGTGAACGCAGTCGGTAGTGGGCTGGAGCTGGCGAGAACGTGATCTGACGAGGTGTGCTTTGGGGACGTCAGTCTGCCACCTGGGCAACTGGACTGGGGACTGATAAGCCATGTCAAGGAAGTGTGAGTACCAACAAGGTACCTGCCAGGCCCGAGCCCAGCTGGCCCCAGAGGTGGGGACACAGAGCAGAGAGGACCACACCTGACACTCGGGTCCAGAAGATGGGCTGGGGGAATTGGACAAGGCTCTGGCCCTCATCTGTCAGAAGGGTGACCCAGAGCCCAGCCCAGGGGTTTCGGGGTCTCTCTCTGCAAAATCCTAGCAGGGGCGCCTGCAGAGCAGAGCCCCTCCAGGAGGTGAGAGCTCCCCAAGCGCCCCGCATGTCTGCTCGCACACGCTGTTCATTAACTCCGGTGACACGGCAACCACGGCTGGGTGTATGAAAGCACGTCCAATTAGCCGGGCCTACATGAATATTTGCACTCTTAAATCTTTTGCATTTCGAAAGGGTTAAAGCTTATTATTAGCATATAATTTACAGTCCTTTCTCCCAGGAAAGGAATAATGCACAGTAAATGCCACATTCATTTTAATAATACATGTTACAGTCTGTGCCCAACATCTGCACAAAGGTAAAGGAGACAGATTTTTTTGACGTGTCCCACTCTGCCATCTAAACACAGGCTTTTTGTTTCTTAAGTGACGGAAGGTTTAATCAAGAAAGCAGGCAATTCATCAATCGCAACAAGGCGGCGTGTGAGCGCCTGACAGCACACACATGGTTGTGTACAGAGCGAACCTGGCCACCTGTCACCCCACCTTCACATCAGGATGTACAGATCTTCTACGCGAGCAAGTCCCCACCCGCGCCCGCCCGGTTCTGCCTGCTCTTCTCCTGGTTTCCTTTGTGCTCGGTTTTGTTGTCAGGGCAGGAAGAGATGGATAGACAAGAGACGCCATGGCTGTTAGAGGGGATGATAAAAATTTATATGCCTTTAAAATGACTTATTTCCTTCTTGATTCGAGCACCATTATTATAAATATACATGTATTTTTTCACTCCACTGAGGAATCTTCCCCATATGCTATTATCTGGGGCCCAACACGTTCCTCCCTTAGTTCCCTGCCTCCCCTCCCTCCAGCTCACCCCCCGCTGCTCCGAGCAGTCCTAGGTGAGCCTGAAATCCTCAGTGGAGGATACAGGAAAAGGGGGGGGGGCGGGGGGAGGTCTGAAGTTCAAGGCCACAGAAGCCGCAAGAACATGTCCATTAATTCACAGGCCGCAGAGGTACCTGTGAATGCAGAGGGAGACTAACGTTTACTCTGGGGCTCCTGCTGGAAGCCGGCGGCCCTTCCCCAGCGTTGAGGTTGTGAACCCACCCGCAGGCTGGCACTCACCCACACGTGTGGGGAAAGCGGAACCACACACACAAAACACACGCAAACTGCAGCATAAACGTGGCGTGTGCACGGCTGTCAGAACACCTCACACGGAAAAGAAGGGCATCTCTTATTTCTCACGCGCCCGACTGTTTTCGTCTTTTGGTCGTTTTCCCACCTGGCATGGCTTTATGGTCATTAAAGTATCGAGTTTATTTCTGACTTTCCTGGAGAGATTTTCTTCTCCTAATTAAAAGGCAGAAATAATGCAATCACTAAAAATGAAAGGAAAATACATTCCTAATTGTTTGGTATGCTATAGACGAGTTTTTAAAGGATCACACTNAAAAAAAAAAATGATAAGGAAAAAAAAAGGGAGGACACCACCACCTGGGACCAAAATAGAAGACTTTTAGGAGCAAGAAGATATTCTTTAAAAGAAAACTAACAGTCACTACAAGTTCTGACAAGGAAACTTAGGAGCTGGGGCTCTGGGACAGAATCTAGAGAAATCAACACGGCCTTGAAGAGGATCCTCCCGGGGGACAAGACCTTAAGGGCATCTAGCTGAGGGAGACACAGCAGTGAGAACACGGCCAGGAAAGCATGCGCCCGCCAGCTGCCACTGATCACAAGTGAGACCCGTTTAAAAAGTGGTTTGCCGACCCGAATGTATGCAGGCTACAGAGTGAGCCACACCAGGCACCCACCATTTTACTTCAGCTACTCTTTCAAGGAAAACCACCCTCAAACCCTAGAGAGTGAATAACTTGGTGATGGGGGATTTGAGGGGCAAGAAAGGCAAGGTGGCAGCAGGTGCGTCCAGGTGCTTTCGGACTCAGCTGGGGACTGGAGGGCCAGCAGACGCAGGAGATGGCCAGTGATCTCTGAGGAACATCAGTGGACAGGAGGGTCCAGGGGATGGGACAACAGAAAACAATCGTGTCCACAAAAAGGGACAAGAAAAAGCTACTGATCTGTGGCCTGGAAGTGATTTCCATCAGAATCCGAAAGCACAGTATGAGTCTGTGAGAGTGTTAGCTGCTCAGCCGTGTCCGACTCTGCGATCCCATGGACTGCAGCCCACCAGGCTCCTCTGTGCACGGGATTCTCCAGGCAAGAAAACTGGAGTGCATCGCCATTCTCTTCTCCACGGGATCTTCCCGACCCAAGGATCGAACCCAGGTTCTCCTGAATTGCAGGCAGATTCTTTACCATCTGAGCCACAGGGAAGTCCTTGTGAAGCACTCAGAGGAAGGCTTGTGAGCCCTCAGAAAAGACGGTGGCCACTTGGGAAGCTTCCCAAGAGTGTGCTGAATTCACCCCAAGCCTGTATTTTTTTTTTTTATTACGGGAGTAACATGTGCTATTATAGAAAAGTGAGACACTGCAAAGAAACAAAAAGAAGAGCTGGAAAACCCAGTGAAAACCACTGTGAATGTCTTGGTGTGTACATTTCCAGGTCTGTGGATATATGCTTTAAAATGAGACCACACTGCACACTCCAGTTGTCACTTAGCAGTATTCATGCACACCTTTTTATCTAAATAAAAAATTTGTTTGATGCTTGAGAAGTTAAGGCCACTGTATCGAGGTTTCATAATTTAACCGACTTGCCTTTGTTTTAGACATTTAGGATATCCACCACCCCCCACCTCTTTTTTTGAGTTATTACATTTAAAAAGCAGCAGTGCTCGCCCTTGCGGATAAATCTTTTTTTGCACATCTGTAAGCATTTTCCAGAGGAAATTCCTCGGAGAGGAAGTGTGAGGATCAAAGTTGTGCTTTGTGGCCATTCTGATGAGGGTAATAGCTGGCAGAGAAGGGAGTAAGCATCTCAGGATTTTGGCACAGAGGCTTAGAAGTTCCTCACCCCAATTCTGTGGGCAGGAGAGAGCTACCCACGGGCTGGATGGTGGAGAATAGTCGGCACGCATCGCTGATGGGATGCGTGGTACCCCAAATGGCTGGGTGGATATGAATGTACAGCGAGACAGCAGCTGAACAACACAGAAGGACCTTGCGGAGATGGGCTGGACTGCTCGGAGGTGGTGGCCCCAGCTGCTGGAGGGCTCAAGTAGCATTTAGAATGATCGCCTCTCTGAGATGCCATAAAGGGTATTCCTGGACAAGGTAGACACGGGCTAAAAGCTTTTCTTCCTCCCTCCCTTCCTCCCACAACTGTTTCAGAAGCCCCTCTGTGTGCTGGGGACGGGACTACACATGGTCCACACCAGGCTCCCCAGCAGTGCCACTCCCTTTGCAGGCAGGACACAGATGAACTGTCTCGGTGAAAGTACAGAGGGCAGATCGTAACAGGTACGCCCTTGGGAAAATATGCAAAAGTAAATATCACTTTAACAACCATGTGTACAAATGAAATGTGGGCTGCTTTTCAAGTTTCTAATTACCTTGTTTGGAAATCTACTTATCTTAGGAAGGGACTGCAAATGAAGGGAGCGGTAATCGAGTGTTTTCGGGAATGAACCAGAGCAGACCAGGAGTTTGTACCAAAGGCTCAGGGCCTGAGGTCTGCAGCGAACGTGTGCAGGGCTGGTTTGGAAGAACAGTGTGGTGGCTCTATCCATTACCAGCAGAGCACCAGCCATTATGGCAGCAGGCACTGGGCCCGGGCTGGGCCTGGGGCACCCGCTGCCTTGACTGTTTCTGGAATAAACCTTTGAAACCTTAACTTTGCAACACCAAACTGAGACGTGCCATTCGGTGCCAAGCACTGTTGGAACGGGGCAGGGGATGGCGGGGAGGGTGTCTCTGCTTCCCTCTAGCCAGATCGGCTTGCAGGCAGGCTGCTGGTGGGCGGGCAGGCGGGCAGGCTTCCCAGCTGCACCATGGTTGCCCAGTGCTGAGCTTGCAGGCCTTACGGAGCCAGCGGGCTCTGCAGGGCACGCCTGGCAGCCTCACAATGAAGCAGTCCTGGACCCTGGCAGAGCAATTTGGGTCCTGGAGCCGCCGAGGAGGCCTGAGCTGCCTGCTGTCGTGGGCTGAGGCCTCAACTACCTCTGTTTGGAAGATAAAATCCAATTGACTGCCACTTACATAAATGTAACAGGAAGTTCCTGAATGGCTTCCCCTGTGTCTTGAGGCTGTTACCTCGGTACTGCTAAACTAACAGCTGAAATGAACCCAGACAACACCTCATCAAAGCTGCGGGGCGAGGAAGCAGTGGTCCAGGGGCAGACAGCAACATTCCTGCCAAACCAGAGGAGACTTCACTCCGTGCGCCCTTCTCTGCAGAAATGTCAACAGCTGGGAAAGCCATCAGAGAACCCAGGTGAGGTGGGGGCAGCTGGACCCTGTGGCTGGAAAAAGATTTGCAAGCTGGAGGGGGGAAAATGACTTCTGCTTTGGTTGAGCCGCCTGTATGTGCATTCGGAGTGGGATTTCATCCCACTGGATTTCACAGGCCTGTTTTGCACCACTCTGCCACTAAGCATCTAGGGAAATATTCAGCTTTTCTACAAAATAGGTCATCTTTCCACACTTGTTATGCTCCTTGTCGACTCTGCTGAAATAGCCAGAGCACAGAAGAAATTCTCCCCGGAGACGCTGCTCTCAGACAACATGCGCCTGCTCCCCTTGGGGACTCGGCTCCTGGCGTGGGGATAGGACAAGGGCTGTGAGGACCTCCCTGTCGCTCCCCTTTCCCGGCAGGAGTGCCACCCAGAAATGAAACAACTGGCCTTTGCTTATCCTTCCAAACCTATTAGGGAGCGATCATAACAAAGAAAAACGAATACTGACACGAATTATACCATTGTTCTATTTCATCTATTTAGTACCCTGAAGTTGCAATTTTTAGAAAAAAAGATTACCTTTCAAATAACCGGTTCATTATGGTACATGAATGAATGCCATGTTCCTGTGTTCAAAACGTCACTCACCATTAGGGGTGTGCGCTGGTAAGTGGCACCGATGTGCCATTTCCCCCTGATACACCAAGGCCTCCGACTGGAGGCCCCTGTATAATCGGAGTCAAGTTCATGGGTCTCCTCGACTCTTAGCAACTCCCCTGTACTGCCCGCCACCTAATGAATCTCCATTCCGTAATAAGGCTTTGTAAGTTTTTCCCTCTCTGGGTGAAGGTGAAAAAGAAAACTGGGACTGCTGAAGTTCCTGCCAAGGTAACACTATCCATTTCAAGGCCGAGTTCAGAAATCACAGACTCAGATGACGGGGTTGGGGGGGTGCGGGAGGGAGGCCCCCCGTGTACCCTCTGGTCGCAAACCCGGTCTTGAGAACGAGAGGTGAGGACAGATGTGGACAGGAGGGCAGGCGGCACCGGGCCTCGGGTCTTCGCGGTCCCCGGTCCCTGTGGGGAACCTGGCTTGGACCTGGCAGGTGAACAATGTGCTCACTATTCTCCGGAAACCTCCCTTCAAGCTTGCGAAATACACACACTGTTTTTCATCATTAGTTTCAAAACATGCTGAGGATCTGGCCCTTCACTAAGTGCTGCGGTGACACAGAGGAAAGGGGAGGCCTGGACCCTGCGGGGAACAGGCCCCTTGCAGGGGAAGAAAGAGCAATGGGATGCACAGGTGCCGTTAGAAGCGAGGAGACGCGCAGAGGGAGGTGGTGCCCGGGACACAGGCATGCTTGCTGGCCCCTGGCGGCGGCCCGCCTACCTGAGATGGCATAGAGATGGGAGTGCTGGTATTCATAGTCAGCCCGAGCGCTGTTCCTGCCTCGGAAGGTAGCGGGGAGCGTGAGAGAGATGTGCCTGGGGAAGACAGAGGAGAAAAAAGGAGGTTACAGGGAGCACGGAGCAGTCCCCGAGGCTCAGAAGGCACAGGCGCCACCATCAGCCCGCAGCGCAGCAGCCTCCATCCACCCAAGCAGCCCGCGTTCCCCAAGGAACTGGAAGTTCCTGGACATCAGCGGCTGCCTTTTCCATACAGGGAAGGACATTCAAGAGGAAGAATGGTTTCCCAAGCCTTACGTGATGTCCCAGGTGCCTGGAGGACGCGGGTGACTTAACCCTGACCTCTGCTCACTGGGCAAAGTGCACCAAGGGGACCAGATGCTCAGTTCCGAACACAAGCCTCGGTTTGTCCCGACGTCTTGGTCCCATTACACACCGAGTGGCTTCCACGCCTGTCCCAGGAAGCCCTCGGTGAAGGAAGATGCTAGGGGCTGTTACCAGGTGAGTCCAGGAAACGAGGCCCACTGAGAATCAGAATGGCATGTTCCTCTGAAATGCTGTGAGTGGCGCACGTCCCCCTCAGGCGGCAGCACACAGCAGATGCTCAGAAAGCACCTTCGATTGACCCAGTGTGTCTTTTATGGCGCAGGTGTTGGCCATTAAGGCTCACAATGCCCAGAGCGTAAGTGCATCCTCGTTCAAAGCACATGATCCATTTGGGGTGGCTATCAGCTGCCTTTTAGTGAATGCTGAGAAGAAAAGACGATGATAATAGTAAAGACATTTAAAACCCAACAGGTCTGGGGGGCACAGTCACCCTTTGTGGTACGACTGGGGCTGGTTTGAAGTCGCTCAGCGACCTGAGCTCCAGTCACAGTCATTCCCCAAACAGGAGAGGCTGGGATGGAGAGTACCGGTCACGTAAAGGAAGCTGACATTCCGCACACTGCCCTTTTCATGCAACAAATGTGTAGTCTTTTAGAACGGCTCTGGGAGGGAGGCGGGACCTGTTCCCACGGGGCCAGGAGGAGCAGAGGCCCTCCCAGGGCCAAGATGAGAGCCGAGGGCTGTAAGTGAGGTGGCTGAGCTGTGGGGGGAGCCCTGAAGGTGAACACCGGTGCTGTCGGGCCAGCTGCTAGAGCAGGCAGCCGGGCCTTGCTGGGCGCAGGGGGACCAGTGACACACCACGTGAGGGGCGTATCCACAGGGCGCTGGGATGCATGTGCTTTGAACCTGCACTGCTGGCTCCTTCCTGATGAAAGGGGGACGCCGAGGCGAGCTCTTTCCACAAGGGGCTACAGGGGACAGAGGGGCTGGCACAAACTAGGGTGCGCCAGATGTGCTCCCAGGAGGATAAAATCCGCGCACTCAGCATGAAAGCGGGGGTGCAGGGCTTCCGGTGACAGCCCCTCCGAGTTGGATGTGGGTTACAGGAGGGGACAGGACCGACCTACGGACAGTCTGGGAGCCACTCTGCTGCAGGGCTAGAGTGGGAAACAAAGCCACACCCAGACTGGAAAGGATGCCAGAAGCCACACTATGGGCTTTGGGATCTATCCACTTGGATGAAGGTTCTAGAACTCTGTTCTGCTCGTCAGAGAGCAGAGGCAGTGCTCGAGGCACCAGGGAGCTCGCTAACAACACAGACTCAGCTCCTCGACCTGGGGGTCTGTTCAGAGGCCTGGGGGGTGCACCCCAGAAATCCCTGGAACCAGGCCAGCAGTGACTCTGAGGATGGGCTGGTTTGGGAACCCTGGGAGGGGGAGGAGAGCTGCAGAGGGTAGAAGCAGGTGATCGATGCCTCTGACCGCAGCACTCAGTCAGCGGAGCTGAGCAAACAGAATAAATTACTGACTGTGGTTGTGGTTGAGCAGAGCTAAAACAATGACAGGCGGCCCTGCAGAGAGGGTCAGCCAGCCCTGAGCAGGGGCCCCGGGGTCAGTAGATCCCCGGGTTCTCTCCTGGCTCTGCATACCGGCCCTGCAAGGCAGGAACCTGGCCTGGTGTAGAGTGAAAACGTGGGGACCTGGGTCGAATATGTTTAAGCATTTCAACACGGCGACAGCAGAGCCTTGAACCCAGTGTGGGGCCCTCCAGAATGGGGGCCTGTGCGATGCGCTGGCTGTACACTCGTGCAGCTGGTGTGCCCCCCGTGCTGGCGCTGCACCCACTGTACCCCGAGGGCTTTTTCAGGAGCCGGGGAAGAACTGAGCTTCAGCAATGCCATGCCCTGAGACCGCTGAGCCCTGAAAGCCCTAAGACGGTATGCCGCCCCTAAGGACACACCACGCCGCTGGCATGGTGCGGCAGCGCTCCAGGGGCCTCGAGAGGAGGCAGGGTGTTGGCGGAACCTCAGATGACAAGCCAGCCTTGGTGACAGCACGGGGGGGCTTCCTCCTTGGCTGAGAAGACAGAGCCAGACCAGCTAGATGGCCACCAGAGATGGCCAAGGGAGCCCTGGTCCAGTCAACCCAGACCTGGAGAGGGGGCCTCAGGGTGGCAGTACGGGCAGAGTCCTGCTTTGCAGAGCTCCCCCACTGCAGACGGTGACTGCAGCCATGAAACTAAAAGACGCTTACTCCTTGGAAGGAAAGTTATGACCAACCTAGACAGCATACTAAAAAGCAGAGACATTACTTTGCCAACAAAGGTCCGTCTAGTCAAGGCTATGGTTTTTCCAGTAGTCAGGTATGGATGTGAAAGTTTGACTGTGAAGAAAACTGAGTGCCGAAGAACTGATGCTTTTGAACTGTGGTCTTGGAGAAGACTCTTGAGAGCCCCGGAGATCCAACCAGTTCATCTTAAAGGAAATCAGTACTGAATATTCACTGGAAGGAGTGATGTTGAAGCTGAAACTCCAATGCTTCAGCCACCTGATGTGAAGAGCTGACTTGTTTGAAAAGACCCTGATGCTGGGAAAGATTGAAGGAGGGAGGAGAAGGGGGATGACAGAGGATGATGGTTGGATGGCATCACTGACTCAATGGACATGAGTTTGGGTAAACTCTGGGAGTTGGTGATGGACAGGGAGGCCTGGCGTGCTGCAGTCCATGGGGTCACAAAGAGTCGGACACGACTGAGAGACTGAATTGAACCGAACCCTGTAGCAGGGGTCAGGGACACACCACCAGGTTACAGGAGCCATGGCTGACACGGGGCAAGTGGGAAGACTCTCCACGCTCCCCCAGGAAGTGCTGTTCCCCCTGGGAGCTGGGGATGGGGGCCAAGGAGGGGCTCTGGGGTAACTCCTAAGCAGCAGGAGGTCTGGCTGAGGTGGGGGGCTTGGAAGGAGGTGGGGGTGGCTAGGGTCTGAAGGCCTGGGGGAGGTTGGGGGGCCCGGCTGAAGAGAGCGTTTTGGGGTCACTGCACGCAGGGCCCCACACAAGTTCTGACTTTACCCTGAGGAGTTTTTTAAGCTGAGAAGGGACAAGCTCCAATTAACAACTCATGTGGAGTTGACTCACTGGAAAAGACTCTGATGCTGGGAGGGATTGGGGGCAGGAGGAGAAGGGGACGACAGAGGATGAGATGGCTGGATGGCATCACCGACTCGATGGACGTGAGTCTGAGTGAACTCCGGGAGATGGTGATGGACAGGGCGGCCTGGCGTGCTGCAGTTCATGGGGTTGCAAAGAGTCGGACATGACTGAGCGACTGAACTGAACAACTTTAAAAGATTACCTCCCTGTGGGAACGTGAGGGGGAAAAAATGAGATGTACTGTAGACGGGAAGAGAGCAGCCAATCTTTGTGAGGGTTACGGAACTGCAAGCAATTATGCAGCACCTACTGTGTGCAGACTCAATGCTTCCCACCCAAATCTCCTGCTGTGATCCTCTAAATGGATAGTTCCAGGGGGATTCTATGGCCCACAGACCTTGAGAAGTGTAGATCAGAGAATCAAGTTGCCTGGCTCCACAGCTGCCCCATCCACAAGGACTTCTCCGTCCAAGCTTGCCTGCCTTTCGAGGGCATCAGATTTTGCCTGGCTGACCCCATCCTGCAACCCCTTCCCCTCCACCCCCACCCTGGGACCTGGTTCTCTTTCTCCCTTGCAGATGGCCCCTCCTGGCTCCTCTTCCACTTTGTGGGGCCTGCTGTTGGCAAGGATTCTGGTTTAGCTCTCTTCTCACTCCACGCACTTTCCCTGGTCAGCCTAACCGGTACCTGTGCCCTGGTTTGAGCCGTCCTCACACACTAGCCATCTCTCCAGACACTCCTGTCACTCCTGCCTCCACCAGGAAGCGTGAAAGTCTTGTGATTCTCTGGCCTGCCTCGGCCTGATCCTTTGTCCACCCTGCTCCCTCCTCCTGTGGTCTCCACTTCCTCCTTACCTCCTCTCCAAACTCCCATTGGTCCTTTGAGACTCCATCTGAGCATCTCATTTGGTTAAAACCCTTCCTGGGCTTGCCCTGAGGGGGACTGGGTGCCTGTATGTCCTCTCTCATTCCAGTTGTCCCAAGACACCTCAAGGAAAGGGCCAACTCTCATCAAGTTGGTACCCCATTTTCTAGGACAGGTTCTTCCCCAGGGCAGACGATCACTGAACAATTAAGAGTGCTGAACCGACTCCACTAAAACCCCTGGGTCTTTTTTGGACAGGAACCGCTGTTGCCTCCACTATTGCATTTCTGCCTGTGGGCTTGCTCAGTTAGACTCAGGGGTCTCTAGGAGACCCACACCACCACACACCCCACTCGCTGACACTACAGAGGAAAACAGGTCAGACGTAAGAAGTCAGTGGTGGCAGTGACCAGGAATTCACAATGGAAAAAAAGAAAAGAAAAAAAGTGATCACTATACAACAGGCAGAGAATGTGGGGCTGATGCAGTTAAGTGGGAAATTCCAAGAGAATTCAAGTCACGGGCCTGACTCTTTTAGAGGCTAATTGCTCAACAGGAATCCATCCAACTGAAGTCAAGTCACCAAAACCTTCAGCTCTGGTGGCTGATAGCCACCAGGTGGGGAGGGGGGTTTAGGGCAGCAATCTGAGCAGCAGGAAGACCCCCGGCCAGAGAGGGCTGAAGGGAGGAGACCCCACACCACAAACAGCTGCTTTGGCATCGTCACTTCTCTGGTTACTGGACACGGGGGAGGAAGGGGCATGGGGACAGGAGGCCACAAAGGCACACCAGGGCCTGTTAATGAGAGTGGACAGTTTGGGCAGAGGGGACAGGGCACCCATGGTTTAAATCCAGCGAAGGAGAAGTGACCCAGGGCTCGGTGTCAGATCAGCCTGGAAATGAGGACAGGCAGGACTGGCCCAGTGGTCAGCTGAACCTCAGTGCGCAAGGAGAGTCTTAATTCCTCGGTGTCTGGTGGGAGCCCCCTGCCAGGCACTGTGCTGGGTTCCTCCATGGACATCACCTGCCTGATCCTCTCAGCAAGCTTTTTAGGTATGAACAATCACTTACAGGTCCTCCAAGGCAAAGCTGACAGACAGTGAGCTAGAATTCATGAAAAGGTGGGTCCACGAGCCCCCTGAGGGTCACCATCAGCATCTCAGAGTCACCCTGATGGGCCATCTTCACCGTCCGTACACAGGCTGAGGTCACTCAACCAGGAAACTGGGGTCCACCTGGGAAAGCAATGGTGCCAGGGATCCAACCTCTCCGCCACTTGCTAGTTCAGTGACACTGACGACTGGTCACAGTCAGTCTAACATGGTAACAAGGGAAGAGCTATATACAGACGTGGACAACCAACAGCCCAACCATCTACCTGGGAAGGCAGAGCAGGTGCGCTGGTGAAGACTACTGCCCCCAATGTCCAGCCGACACAGGTTCAAATCCCAGTGCCAGCAGCAGGAGCTGGGTGCCCTTCAGCATGGGCGGGCTGCCTCCCAGTGCACAGATGCGGGCAGAGCTGACAGCATAGCACCAGGATGCGCCGAGCGCATGGGAGCACGACTCCTATCTTGATTCTTCCCTTTCCTGCTTCCCTGGCATTAAGTCCCATTCATGAGGGCCTTGGGTCTCCCCTGGTGGCTCAGAGGGTAAAGAATCTGTCTGCAATACGGGAGACCTGGGTTCAATCCCTGGAGGGGAAGATCCGCTGGAGAAGGGCATGGCTACCCACTCCAGTATTCTTGCCTGGAGTATCCCATGGATAGAGGAGCCTGAGGGGCTACAGTCCGTGGGGTCACAAAGAGTCAGACATGACTGAGTGACTAACAGTTTCACGAGGGCCTCAGTACAGGACTATGACAGCGTATCTGTACCTTCCCTCTGCACTAGAAGGAAATCTGAGCCCCGCTCCGCCCATGGTTGCCAGGCCCTGCCAGTTCTCCGGTTCTGGCCCATCCCTCCTCTCAACCCTGGTCTTGGTGGTGGTCCCAGCACTCACATCCTGCAGCCTCACCCCCTGCCTTTGGTCCTCCCCTCCCCTTCCCACTCTCATTCCTGCTTTGGGGCTTTGCACTTGCTGTTTCCTCCTGTATGAGGCACTGCTGGGGAAGCCCCCCAGCCCTGCCTCCCCTTGTGGCTCTCCCCTCATCACCTCCCCGTTTCTGCACAGCCCTTCCAGCTCTGTAGCACTGTCGATTTGTTCACATGCCACCAGAATATGATCTCAGTGGCGCTTTCTACCACATCCGCAGTGTCTACAACCGTGGCTGGCACACATTGGGCATTTAAAAACACATTAGGGAGAACCCTACAAGATCACCCAATGCTGCTGAAAAAATGAATGAATTTGACTCTGACCTGCAATTAGAGATCACTGGGGAAGGCTTCCTACTGTCTTTTCATCCCTGGGGCTGGGCTGGGTAACAGTTTGGAAAATGTGACTATTTCTGATTCATGAATATTTTTATGCAAACAAGAATTACATTCATCATGGCACCGCTTAAAAAGCCAAAAAACTTGAGTCAAATTAGAGATCAAATAGTGGACTACTTAAAAAATTATTGTACAGCCATCTGATAAAATGTCTTAGTCACTTGAAATGTTTTAGAAGACTAACAGCCTGGGCCCATGCCCATTACCATAGCCATCTACTGAGAAAAAAATGTAAAATCCTTATTTTTACACTTGGAATTGTAATCAGTTAACCCAACACTCTTTGGCTTATCTCCCATAACCTGATTATCTAATGAGATTGAAGGAATGCCCGACTCATGACACTGGGGGTTACTGGAGGAGGAAAGAAAGAGGCAGGCACTTCAGTAGACCATGGTACTAAATGCTCAGGCGTTCCAAAGTACCTAAGCCTAGGGGAGTTACAAGAGTTGGTACTCGACGGCATCAAACAAAGCTGAGAAGCCTGTGAACACGATGCTGGCTGGGGCCCCCAAAGACAGCAGTTTCACTGGAGTCATTTCAACGGACCCCAAGCTATTGATCACTTTGTGATCCCTCCAGACCACTCTCTATTGATCTAGAAGAGTATATTTTAGATTTTAAGTGCGTTCATAAAGATTACCAGCAGACTAAGGAGAAGTAAAGCCTAGAACTCACGAAACTGGCCCTATCTGGGGGTCACCCAGAGGTGATGACCCTCGGCTATCATCCCCAGTAGGTTCTGGACCACTGGCCCTATCTTGGGGGTCACCCAGAGGTGAAGACCCTTAGCTATCATCCTCAGTAGGTTCTGGACCACTGGCCCTATCTGGGGGTCACCCAGAGGTGAAGACCCTTGGCTATCATCCCCAGTAGGTTCTGGACCACTGGCCCTATCTGGGGGTCACCCAGAGATGAAGACCCTTGGCTATCATCCTCAGTAGGTTCTGGACCACTGGCCCTATCTTGGGGTCACCTAGAGGTGAAGACCCTCGGCTATCATCCCCAGTAGGTTCTGGACCACTGGCAGAGGGCACTGACCATTAGAGGCCAACAGTTTCTGCCTCTTGACTCAAACAATGGATCATGATTCCAAACTCTGTTCGGTCACTGGAGAATTCCAACTAGAACAGCCCTTGAATCTTGGGGGAGCTTTACCAAGCTATCCGCTCTGGCCCCTGCCTTCAGGACAGCCCAGAGGAGACCGGGCACACCCCAAGAGCCATCACGTCTGTCTGCAGGGGCCCTGGCTGTTCTGTAACAAATAGGTTAGCATCGCATGTGCTGCCAACAACAGCTCCTGCTAAATAGAGGCTGAGGGAAATTTCATTTTTCTCCCCTAAGTCAGTCTTTGGCACCTTATTCAATTAACATGGCCACTAAGCCGCAGACAGCTCCATATAAAAACCCCTCAGTTATAGAATACATTTTATTATGTGACAATAGTTGCCAGTAGGATTTATTTCCTTTGATGGGATTCTGCTTTTTCCTTGTTAATTTAAATCTGTATTTTCTCGTGCTGATTCCAGGTCTGTGTGAATTTTTAAAATGTTGCTATTAATCTTCTGAAGCCAGTGGCCACATGTAATGAAGATGGCCCTGCCCAGGCAGCCACGATGCCCGCTCTCCTCTCAGACCGTCAGAGGGCGGCGCCGAGGGGCCGGTGCTGCTGGAACGGCAGAGGCGGCCTCGTGGTTAGAGACGGATGCTACTTTTACGTCCCACCCCCTACACGCACCCTTGCAACCAATGCACTCTGTGGTGTTAAAATCACAATTGCCATTGTTTTCTGCTGTATTTTAAACTAAGACTACCTTCTGGCAGCAGTTTTCTGAGTGTGCTCTGGGGACCTCCGGGGGCTCCTCAGACTCAGGGAGTCCACCAGGTCACCGCTACTTTCATGATAATATGACTTCACTGGTCCTTTCCCCGCTTATCCTCAACAAGTGAAAGTGAAAGTGAAGTTGCTCAGTCCTGTCCAACTCTTTGCGACTCCATGGACTGCAGCCTACCAGCCTCCTCCATCCATGGGATTTTCCAGGCAAGAGTACGGGAGTGGGTTGCCATTTCCTTCTCCATCCTCACAAGTAGGCAGAAAAATTCCAGAAGCTGTGTGGCCCGTGAGGCTGTCCACGCTGATGTTTGCATAGGGAGCCTCATGTTTTACATTTTTCTGAATTTTAGTTTTTATAAGGTAAATATAGACAAGGCTTCTCTGGTGACTCAGTGGTAAAGACTCTGCCTGCAACGCAGGGGATGCAGGTTCGATCTCTGGGTCGGGAAGATCCCCTGGAGAAGGGAATGGCAGCCCACTTAAGTATTCTTGCCCGGAGAATCCCATGGGCAGACGAGCCTGGTGGGCTACAGTGCATGGGGTCGCAAGAGAGTCGGACACGACATAGCAACTAAACAACGACAACAATAAACATAGATAAATATAACCTACATAAACAAAAGTTAGTCTTAATTCTCAATTTGCTTTTCCCCAGCCAAGAGGGAATCCTCAGTTTTTAAGACCTTGGGACTTCCTTGGCAGTCCAATGGTTAAGACTTCACCTTCCAATGCAGGGGGTGCAGGTTTGATCCCTCATCAGGGAGCCAAGATTCCACATGCCTCAAGGCAAAAAAAAAAAAAAAACCCACAACCCGGAACGTAAACAACAGAAGCAATATTGTAACAAATTCAATAAGCTTTAAAAATGGTCCACATCAAAACAAACAAAAGTCCTAGACCAAAAGGTTTGAAAACTACTAATAGGGGATAATGTGTTAACCATAATTCTACGGAAGACTCGACATCCAGCCAGTGGGGTGGAGGCAGATGTCTGGTTGTACGATCTCTGGGTCAGAATGTTCCCCAGACATAAGCCTCCTGAGTCAGAATGACAGATTTTTAAAACAGCACTTCCCCCAGTGGACATAAGTTGGAGCAAACTCTGGGTGATAGAGAGGGACAGGGAAGCCCGGGGTGCTGCAGTCCACAGGGTAGCAAAGAGCTGGACACAACTGAGCGACTGAACAACGGCAACAATCCCCTCCATAATGAGAAACATCATTTGCTCACTCACTTTCACTGGTGTTAAGAATTGTTAGTTGAAAACACTTAAAAGAATGAAAGGAAGATTCAAACCAGGAGGATGGAATGATACATGTCTTAAAAACATACCAGGACTACATGACTTGTAGGGCCAGTGATAGCTCCAGCTAGCCTCTGGTCACCAACGGTCTACAAAAGCTAACGAGAATAGAGAAAGGTAATGAAGATTCGGAAGGTGAATCATTCAAATAATGATTCCTCTCTCCCCAGGAGAGAGAGAGGGGAGGAGGCACGCACACAGCCTGCCCTTTGGCCAATACCCAGTCTACAAATACATCTCCTTGTGAGGGCCTGTAAAAAAAGTGTCACACAACAGGAGAAAAAGAACATTACCTCTGGGGAAAAAAATTTTCTGTAGGATGTAGAAAAAGCTATCTGCATTAGAAATAAAATCCCTCAATACTAAATCTGCAGCATGATGGATAAACCCCCTCCCCCCTTGAGTTTCCAGAATGAAGAGAAAGAAAGAAAACAAAGATGATCACGACAAGGAAAAATATGATAAACATGGAGAACAAAGACCAACCCAAACATTCCAGGTATTAGAAAGAAAGCAGAACAATTAAAACTGAAAACCAGAAAAAAGAGAAAAAAAAATGTTGAAAGATTGCCTGATTAAAAACCAACCAACCAACAAACAACAAAATATAAAAGCCAACAAGGCCTCCAAGGTTCTAAGCAAAATCAATAAAGAGACTCAGCTAAATAAATCCCGATTTCAAGACTACGTAACTTCAAGACTTAGTGTAAAGCTACAGTAATCAAGACAGTGTGGTATTGGCATTAACACAGACATACAGATCAATAGAACAGATAGAGAGTCCAAAAATAGACCTACACATACATGATCAATTGATTTTCAACAAAGGTGCCAAGACAATTCAGTGGGGAAAGAGAAATCTTTTCAGCAAATGGTGCTAGAACAATTGGATAGCCACATGCAAAGAAAAAAAAAAAGAACCTTGACACTTACCTCACACACATACATAAAATAACCCAAGAGATTCACAGAACCATTCCAGAAAAGAGGAAGGTATAAATGATTAAAAGTCCAGGCTCAGGCCCCAGGATTTGATACTTTTTATTTAAATGCGTCTTGACTGGCCAGGTATAGAGTGGCCTCTTGTCAAAGAAAAGACAAGAGAAAATCGTTGGGAACTTAGGTTTGGCAAAGACTTCTTACACAGGACACAAAAAAGCACAAACTATTTTCCATTGATATACAGGACTTCACCAATACTTAAAACTCTTGTTATTCAGAAGGTGCGATTACAGAAATTGAAAGGCAAGCTAAAGACCTAAAGAAAATATTTGCGAACACACATCTGACTTGTAACTAGGATACATGCAGAACTCTTACAGCCTAACTTAAGACTAACAATCCAGTTCTAAAAAGACCATATGATTTACACAGACATTTCACTAAAGAAAGTACACAAATGGTTAATCAGTACATGAAAAAATGTTCAGCATTACCAGTGAGTTATTAGGGAAATGCAGATTGAAACCACAATGAGATGTTACTACACATCTTTCAGAATGACAAAAATTAAATAGACCAACAATATCAATTGTAGACAAAGATAATGAGCAATCGGAACTCCTGTGTGCTGCTAGCAGGAATGTAAAATAGTACAACCACTCCAGAAAACAGGCTGCAGTTTCTTAAAAACTTCAACATACCCTTGGTACAAGACAGCCATTACATGGACAGATTTTCACTCAAGAGAAGCAAAAGCACATGTCTTTACAAAGATTCCAATACACACGTCCTGGGCAGCTTTACATGTTAAAGTGAAAAACTAAGGACAAGCCAAATGTCCAGTAACAAGTGACTGGATAAACACGGTGTGTTATCCAGCCATATGATGGATACTACTCAGCAATCAAAAAGGAACTGGTGATACCTGTAAGATGGATAATCTCAGGATGATGATGCTAAGTAAAATAAGAAAGACAAAAAAGAATTCACGTGGTATGATTCCATTTGTATAAAATTCTAGAAAATGCAAACTAACCTATAGGGTTAGAAAGAAGATCTGTTGCTCGCTGAGGAGAGCAGACATATTACTAAGGAGCACAGAGAAACTTTTGGGGGTGGTGGGGATATTCACGATCCTGATTTTGGTGACGGTGTCACAGGTGTATACCTACCTACGCCAAAGCTCATCAGGTTATACTTTAAATATGTGCGCTTTATTGTGCATCTAGTATATTTCAGCAAAGCTGAAAACACTTTCCTGATCTTAGAAAATAGGACCTAGATAAAGAAGCCAATGGGGTTCCCAGTATTCCAGAAAGGGCAGTAAACAGAGACCCACGATGAATCCCAGCAAACACTGATGGTGACCTCACACCTCTCCTGTTACACGACATGCTGAAGGCTAGGGAGCCACAGAGTTAGAAGGGGAAAGAATGCTCAACAGACGAAATATTCCTGAATCCCAAGTTGTCTTTTATATGTGAACATGACAACAAAGAAGAGCATGTCTCTTTCCCTGAAAGAAACACATTAAAACATGCTCCAGGTGATTCAAAATTAAGACCTAAGAATGGGGAAGTAATGGGACAAAAAGACCAACGTTTATTCCCTCCCTCTGGAAACCTAGCCCGAGGAAACAATCTGAAACATGAGAGATGACTTACTTAAGACAGAAACAGTAAAATAACGTTCACTGACATTTTCGCAGGGCTTACCCTGCACAGGCATCATGTGATCCTGCTTGAATCCTACGACCAGGCGCTGAGATCATTTCTACCAGACAGAAGGTCTCAGAAAGGTTCAGCAGCTGCCCTGAGGGGCACAGCTTGGATCTGAACCCTGATAGGGCAAATCACAAAATTCAGCTCTGAGTCACGACGCTCTCTCTACTCAAAAACTGGAAATAACATTATATGATGTTAGAATGCTTTACAGACTTAAAATGATGTTTACAGGTCTTCTGGGTGGAGCTGGGGGATGGTGCTTATGACATGATGCTAGGTGAAGAACTCGGGCGCAGGTTGTGTGGGGAGAGTGATCTTGGCTACAGCAAGAGGCAGAAACTGGATCCTTGGGGTGGTATCTGTAAGAGCAGGGAACTGGGAAAGTGTTCATATGATGCTAGCAAGACAGACCAAGGAGAAGGAATGAGCTGGACATTTTTATACTAACGTTAACATGGTCAGATCTCAAAGACATGGTTGTTAGGCTGAAATAAAAGGGAACAAAACGAAAACCAAACTGCAGAAAGACATATACGGAAACCACCCCAAGAATGACATCTTCATACAGGCAACAGATACACACATGCCCCAGGACGAAAATGACTTGGAAGGACGTGCCTGCTCAGAGCAGCGATGGCCCTGGGCTCACGGCAGGACTATGCCCATGGTGTAGATGACACAAATCACCGTCTGAGGTCAGAGCAAAGATTTCTTCCCCTTGCTTTTCATATATTTTATGTTAATTTTTTCAATGAGAAATTATTTTCCTTTTTATCAGAAAACAAAGATGGCAGACAATAGGAGAATTCTGCAAGAGCTAGGGTCTACAGAAACGTCCTGCATGGCACTCGGTGCTAATGTGCCTGTTGGGGTACAAGGACCAGAGATAACGCATGCAAAAGAAAGTCACAGAATGGGGGTAGGGATGGAGGAGGAATGTATTATGCAAAAGCCAGTGATTGAGCTAAGGTGGGTAAGGGAAAAGAAAAACAGCAAATGGCTAAATGAAATTCCACTTTATTCCTGCAAAACACCACTGGGAAGAAGTCATCTGTGACACACAGCTTCTGTGCCAGGTGTAAGGACGTGCTTAATGAATGCCATTTAATGAAGAAAAAGGCTCTTATAAAACACCTGGCACAAGTGGGGTAAGGGAGCCACAGGAAGGGGGACCTTGGCCGCACCTGCTGGCATTTTAATAAGCACCTTCTCGAGCGTCCGCTCTCCAAGGCTGGTCAGTGGTGTCAGAACCAAGGTCCCTGACCACTGCCCACACTCGCTGACAGTCTGGGGAAGCTGATTTCTTAAGGACCATATGCTCAGGTAACGGAGCGTCCAGGAAGGTAATTAAAATGAATCATTTTCAGCTGGAAGGGCCTGGCCAGCATGCATAGCCTCCTCGAAGACTTCACAGGTAGAATCTCTGCACCAGGTCCCCTGTGCTTCCAGACCGAGATCCTGAGTTACCATTCAGATCCTTGCAGACCCAGGGAGGTGAGAAAACGATGCATTTTCTTGTAACTAGGTTCTACTAAAATAGAGAGTCAGCTATTTTAATGACCTGGGCCCTAGAATATTTTTAGGTGAGGTGATTTTTTTCTCCCTCACTGACTTGAAGTCCGCCTCAGAAAGTGCAAAGTTTACTACCCTTTCTATTGATGAGACCTTTTGCTTTGTTTCTTTTTGTAAATGACACCAGCGAAGTCAAGTGAGGTTTTATAAAAACCTAACAATGGACCTATTTCCTCTGCAATGACAATTCACCATCTCAAACTTTCCACGCCCAGACCTGAAACTTAATTCCAAATATAGCCAATAAATTGATACCATCCAAGGGGAGACAGACCATGGGGTCCAGAGGCACTTGGAGGTGCTAGAATTGATATGTTGTGACCAGCACAGACCACCGGTTTTTAATTGAGCTCCTACTGTATGTCCCAGCACTGTGTTTGGCTCTTGAGAGGTTTTTTTTAAAATGATAAGTGCCTATTATTAAATGCAAGAAGCCAATTTGAAAAGACTACATGCTGTATGATTCCAACTCTGCAACATTCCAGAAAAGGCAAAACTATGGAGACAGGAAAAAAGAGCAGTAATTGCCAGAGGGGCCATGGGGAGAGATGAACAGGAAGAGCACAGAGAATTTTTAGGGCAGTGCAAATACCATTTATGATAATATAACGATTAACATATGTCATCATTGAAGTGACGTGAAGTCGCTCAGTCGTGTCCGACTCTTTGCGACCCCATGGATTGTAGCCTACCAGGCTCCTCTGTCCATGGGATTTTCCAGGCAATAGTACTGGAGTGGATTGCCATTTCCTTTTCCAGGGGATCTTCCCAACCCAGGGATCGAATCCGGGTCTCCTGCATTGTAGACAGACGCTTTACCATCTGAGCCACCAGGGAAGTCCTACGTTTGTTCAAACTCATAGAAGACACAGTACCAAGAGTGAACCCTAAGGTAAACTATGGTGATTACACAGTGACAGCGTAGGTTCCTCTTTTAAAAATAAAAAGGGAAACAGCCATTCTGGTGAGTGAAGTTGATCATGGAGGAAGCTAGATGTGGGCATGAAATCCCTGTATCTATTTTGTTGTAAAGCTAAAACTTCTTTACAAAATAAAGTCTTTTAAAAATGATAAAAAAAAAAATCCCAAACCCAATTAAGACTCATTGTTCCCTTTTAGATGTATCTATAAGTAAACTGAAGCTTCCCTCTGTCATAAAGTACCCGTGTGATCAGTTGCTAAGTCGTGTCTGACTCTTTTGCAACCCTGTGGACTGCAGCCCATCTGGCTTCTCTGTCGGAATTCTCCAGGCAGGAATACTGGAGTGGGTTGCCATTTCCTCCTCCAGGGGATCTTCCTGACCCAGGGATCGAACCTGAGTCTCCTGCATTGGCAGGCAGATTCTTTACCACTGACCCACCAGGGAAGCCCCTCTATCACAAAACTTAAACATTCTAAATATCACAAGATATACAAATAGAAAACTATCCCGTACTCTTGCCTGGAAAATCCCATGGATGGAGGAGCCTGGAAGGCTGCAGTCCATGAGGTCGCTAAGTTGGACATGACTGAGCGACTTCACTTTCACTTTTCACTTTCATGCATTGGAGAAGGAAATGGCAACCCACTCCAGTGTTCTTGCCTGGAGGATCCCAGCGACGGGGGAGCCTGGTGGGCTGCCGTCTATGGGGTCACACAGAGTTGGACATGACTGAAGCAACTTAGCAATAGCAATAAGGCTAACATGCTTCAATTTTAAAACAATGGCATAAAACAAAACAAACATTTGTTCAGCAACTAGCACACACCAGGCCTTAGACTAGGCCCTATGAAGTACCCAGGGACGTGGGAGTCGTGGTGTTACCTGCCAAGTGGGAGGAATGTGGTGGGGGAGAAAAGGCTGCAGCAACAGAACAGCAACAGCAACTCAAGAGTCAAGACAATGACCTAAGACTTGTCACAAAGTAAGAGAGGGGCAACAGAGACTCCTGCAAGGAGAGAAGTGGGACATCATTTCTGATTCAGGGTTGGAAGTGGCTTCCTGGAAGCAGGGGACCACTGAAGGTTTTGTTCCTGGAATCACCTGTGACTGCGACAGTCACTCCTTACTGAAAACTTGCACTATTCTTCATGCTTCTCACTCACCTCTAATCTCACAGCCCAGGGGAGCTTCTGGTAGGAAGAAAGAAGGTTCAGAGAGGTTAAGGAACCCGTCCAAGGTCATACAGCTAAAGGAATTGACCGAGCTAGGATTTGAGTTCATGCTTTTTCCACTCTGCCATGTTTTCCACTCTGCTTTACCGAGACGGCAGAAGCACAAAAGCATAAATGCAGACTTGTTCATTTTCCATTCAAGCAACCCATTTGCCATGATCAATATAACTTCAACCTACTGACTTGACTATATAATGAGTTTTCCTCATGGACAACAACTGACACATTCACAGACACATGCACCCTCCAACCAAATCACTCTGCAGTGGACCAGGAATAAAAGGGCTGCCTCTGCAAGACTAGGAAATTTCAGTTCCAAACTCCCCAAGTTCCTAAACGCATAACTTTAAACTATGTGCAGCTCGACAGCATATGGCAAATCAATTACTAGTTTAAATCTTAAAACAAAAACATGGCAAGTGTGGTGCAGAAATAATCAAGAACAACGGTTCAGTTTAGATTACAGTGGGCCACTAGAGTTTTGAATACAATTAATCATCATTCCAGGCAATGGGAAGCCATATTGACACTTATTCCTAATTTGAATATTTAATTAGGGTGAAGTTCTTCATCAAATTATCGCAGAACTGGGAGAAAGCCTGGAAGACTTACACAATTACTATCTTAACCCCTTCCCAGCTGCTCACCTGTGAGCGCAGCTCTGTGGGGGAGCAGGCCTGTAACCAGCCGGATGCTCTTGGAACTCTCTGGGAATGCTGGCGATCAAGGCTGAAAGGGGCTGGATGGGGACAACAGAAAGGTCTTAAGGGGATTGGCAGCTGGTGCCCAAAGGAAACTCGGAAACAAACCCTGGACCAAGACAGAAAGTCACACACATGGGTGCCCACTGTGTGCCCAGCATGGCACTTCCATGTGTCTTCCCATTTGGTTCTCACAGCAACCCTGCAGAGAAGGTGTTCTTATCCCCATTTTACAGACAAGGAAACTGAGGCTCAGAGGAGTGATGTAAGTTACTCAACATGACACTGCTTTTGAGTAGTCTCAAGGCCGAGTTACTCATCACTCATGCACCCCTATCTTGTATTCATCAAAAGTAACAAATAGGACACTTAATGGTTAACAGAAATGTCTTTAAAGCTGCATCGTTTTGCATTGTTGGTTTCCTGCATCCTGCAAATAAATTGGAGGGGAAGGGCAACAGACCCAGGCCTCCTCAAGCATTCTAAACTTCAACTCTTGGATTCAAAATGCATCCCTGAGCTCCCCAAGCTGGGACATCACTCTGCCACTATGGCCAGCTGCTCAGGAGCTGGACGAAGGGACAGGTAGCAAAGCCTGAGGAAGTGGCCCTGAGTTGTTGCCCATCCTGCCCCCCCCCCACCCCGACCCTACATACGGGGGCCGTGCCAAGGTGGTCGCTGTGGAACACCACTGGTGTCAGGCCGGGGGATGAAGGTTGGTAACGGGACAAGAAAATGTGAATCTGGTTTTTTCTTTTGAAATGGCAGTGGCTCAGCATTAGCCTTTATAACTACCTATTGGTTTGGACAAGAGAATTGCATTTCCTTAAGGTCTTCTTTTTCACTGTATGAAAAAGACTTCAGACATTTCGCAGGCACCATGAGCTTCTGCATGACCAAAAGTAACATGTTTTCCCGTGCAATGTCCCCCATGGCCCCCAGAACAGGGACAAAGGCTGACTTTGCACCCTGCACTTGGCTGTGATGGGTCCAGAGATCTTTCTGCTTCCAGACTCCACAGAGGAGCTTGGGTGGGAGTGGGAGTCCTGATGGTTTCTGATCAGCGGTTCTCTTCTAGAAGCTGGAGATGGGTTCGGTTACCCTCTTGTGGACGCGGATGTGGCCAGAGCTCCTCTGGCAGTGGCCACTTCTGGCAGGAAGGGAAGAGCCGGCCATGCGGGCCCCCTTGCCCAGCCCCACTGCCCAGCCGAGCGGGCAGCAGGAAACCTGGGATCCGGAATGTCTCCTCGGCGCCTGCTCCTTACGGGAGCAAATGGCGTCGGGAACTTTGAAACTTTCCTTTGTATATTACATTAATCCATATAAGAAAATCTCTTTTAATGAGGAGTGATGTAGTTACAAACTCTCCAGAGCCATAATTAGAGCAAACTAATTGAAGTTGTGTTTTGACACACTTTCCACATTCACGGGTGCCGGATGACATATTCACAACAGCGCTGCTGCACAACCATGGCGACGGCAAAATCATTAGGCTAATAACACTGATTTGCATTCTTCTCCTGCCGGCAGCTCTCCTTAAACACTGTTTCTGCTATTGCTCCTTTACTGTAAGTTTCCACGGAAAGATATTAACAGTAATTATTAGTCCTTTAGTGGAATTTTAATGTTAAAAGAATAACAGCCTGCATTAACAGACACTGAGTGCTGACTCCTCTCCGTAACCGCTGCTGGACGGTTGGGGGGCTCAAGCTGCACCCCAACCTGAGGACACAGCTTCAGCGCCACTGAGGCCGACCACGCAGCGCCCACCCCAGTGCAATCTGAGTCCCAGCTTCTCAACTATGCTGTTCCAAATGTTTGACAAGGAAAAAACAAATTTTTTCTTTAAGTACATTAAAATGAAATAGTTAGACATTTTTTCCAAGCAGTTAAAAAAAAAAACTAACAATTTACAACACGGTCTTTGGTAATAATACTAATGAATTCCAGGAGGACATGCGTTAACCAATCTGCCACCACCCTTTTTGGTGATTAAAGACAGACTTGGAATAACTGGACCTGAGAAAGGCCAGCAGGGGTGGGGCGGGCCTGATCTGTCAATAGAGATGCCCTGTTCGCCACCAACAAGGCCAAGTTTTTGGATGCCTAACTCACACACACACACACACAGAGGAAGACTCGACAGTTCTAAATAATGGTTATTAATGACTCCCGCCTCTAGACTGACAAATTACTTCTGAAATTTAGAATCGGAGAGGTATGAAGAGTGCAGGGAACATGACAGGAAATGCTGGCAGCACGGAGCTCCTGCTTCCTCCATGGGGTGGGGTGTCAGGCGGGGTGGGGGAAGGCCAGGCTCTGGAAAACAATGAAGGTCAAGGGCCCGCCTCTCTGGGCCTTCGGAGGCCCTCCCGAGGCTATGACCACAGCCATCCCCAGCCTGCACCTGGGTCGGTGACCAGCATCTCACCTCCCAGGCACGTGGTAACAGGGAGGTGAGACCTGGTCCCAGACCTGACCCTCCTGTCCACGTGCCAGCATCGACAGGTCATGCCAGTGACCCCTCACCGTATCCTTAGGGATGGGCTGGACAGTCACTTGGATGCTGGGCTTCTACAAATAACTTGGGATCAAGAAAAACACCCCCCATGTCATTTGTTTTGCAAAATTCAAGAGAAAACGGAGGCAGAGGGTAGCAGTGTCTTAACTAAAAGTGAGTGCTTGTGTAGCATTTCAAAGTACAGTATCCATACATCTCGGGACACATGTCTAATCTCAATTGGGGAAGGTTTAGTTGAATGAAGAAAACACTTTCTTAGAAAAATGTCGAAGACTGTACTCCCTTAAAGCTTGGGAGTTTTTGGTTTCTGAAACTACCATCCTTGGACCAATCTGCTATTTTTCAAGTCACTGATTACTCGACAAGCAAAAAAGAGGGGGGTGAAAAAAAGGGTGGGGGGAAATCTAACTTTCATAGCTGCAGCAACGTTCCAAATCATGGCATTTATGCGCTGCATTTAAGTTTTATTACACTTGAACCCTGCAACGCCAAAACACCTACCTCCATTACAGAAGGGAAAAACGAAGCCGGGGACTCGGGGGCACCGCGCGTCCATTCCAGATGATCTAGTCTCATCTTGTAAACTGAAATATTTAAAGAGTCTCTAAACCTCACTGACCTTACTTTTAAAAACAAGGAACATATGGGCACTGCGAGCTTTTCATCTTCTTCCAGCCTACTAAAATATCCGCTTCTCCAAAATTCAAGGGTAGCAAGCCTGCCAAAACTCAGATTCATGAAAGGCCCCGTGTGCGTGAGAGCACAGAGAGGACAGGGAGAGGCCTGCGGCGGAAAACAAACCCTCATAAAGAACCCAAGGCACATTCTTCCCCTTCTTGCCCACTCAGTGTCAAGAGCTGTGGAAAACAAAGTGAAGCAATGACTCACTGGGTGGTGGAATGTGGGCCCTGGTCTGGAAGCACTGATGGCTGAGTTTGGTCTTGGCTCTGCCACTGGCTGCAGGGGACACTGAGGTGGGGAGGGCTCTACATTCTAAATGCCTGAGGCTCCCTGAAGGCAGGGAGGGCAGGTTCCCTGAAGACAGGGACCTGGGCTCTGATCCTGGCTCCTCCCATCCTAACCCTCTGCCCTGGGGTAAGTTGCCATCTCTCCAAGCTTCTCATTTCTCAAGATAAGGACACGATTATTCACCTCACTGCATGGTTGTAAAGATTAGAATGATCAAACACAATATGTAGTGTTTACACAATGCTTGGCACAAGATGCTCAAAAAAAAAAAAAAAAGGAACAACAACAACAAAACCCTGTAGCTGAAATAATGATGATGGTGGTGATAATCGTATTTATTCTGATAATTATTAATATTATTATTCAACTGGAAACAAAACATCTGCTACTCAGAAGGGAGTTCAAGTTGAATGCCACCCTACCCATGGGCAAAAGCCCCACCCGAGGAAATCCAAAGGCCTTTGAAAAGTTACTACAAGCAAAGAATTTTATTAAATACCCAAATTAATCACTGAAACCCTGTCTTGAAATAGAATAGCGGCGGGTGATGGGGGCAGCACATGCAGGAGTGGTGAAATACCAGGAAATTCCACTTCACACTCATTTTTACTTTGTTCAGCGGCTGGATTTACACGGAGAGACCCAGGTGAAATATTCCAGAGAGCCACCTGCAAATGGACTGTCAGCTTCCACTCTGATAAAAGGTAAAATATCCTCCTCTAAATGGCCTGGTTCACAGAACTGACCCTAAAGTGAACTGATAAACCTGTTCTGACACATGGAAAACTATTTTCATAATCCTGAAAAAGACCTTTCTCCAAACCCCAGAGCTTACACCCACTGTGCAAAGAGCACTTGCACATTTGAGAAGCAGACACTGGAGGGAATCGTTTCACATTTATAACCCTGCCTTCTGGGACAACAGCAACAAGCCTGCATAACCATCATAACCACCAAGAAAAATAAGACACTCACAAAGTCACAAAGATCACACATTTACAAGCAGATTTTTACCTTGTCAAAACTCTGACTCGGGAGAGTGAAAACCGAGAAGGCTTGCTCAGAGGTGGGAGCTGTATTGACTACTAGTCAATTCTTCATTAAACAGAAGCTCTGACTTCCCAAGAAGCCGTATTAAAAATTAATATCAAAAAGCGTATCGCTCAGCCTAAACTCATCATTCATATCTAACAATACCAAACTGTATTCTAATGAAATTTCACCTTCAGAATTACTCTGACACCAAAACTAAGTTGGGTATTGTTATAAAGGCAGCCCAGGCTTTGTGGCACAAGCATTTCAAAGATATTCAAATAACCTCGCTCTGCAGGTCTCTTTCACACCACTCTCATAATCACCAGAATAAATCAAACCGCTTGTAACCCTGTGTAATCGAGGGCTTTGAAGCTGGTTGAGGGACCCGCTGGGGTATGGCTCCCACGTGTTCTCCTCAGGCAGCAATCACAACTTGAGAGGACTGGCCCCCAGCCAACGTCCACATGTCTCCCGGGAAGAGGGCCGCCCACACCACAGGCTCTGGGAAGTCCTCTCCAGTGGCTGCGAAGGAGCCTGGAGAAGCTGCACCCCAACCACCGGCCCCTCAAGGCCCCTGCTTCGCTCCCCAGGGACATGCTTCACACCAGGGAGCCTGTGACCTCCAGCGTCAGGCCACGAGGACAGTCTGCCAACCAGGGGTTGCTCACCTGCTGCTGTTGAGCCGCTAAGTCGTGTCTGACTCTTCGCGACCCAGTGGACTGCAGCACGCCAGGCTTCCCTGTCCTTCACCGTCTCCCAGAGTTTGCTCAAACTCATGTCCATTGAGTTGGTAGCTCATCCGTGCTTGGGTTCAAATCCCAGCTCTGACACTTAGTAGCTGTGTGATGTTGGGAAAGGAGTGTGACCTCCCTGATCTTAGTTTCCACATTTTGAAAAGGAGGGGAAAAACAGTGCCCAACTCAAGAAGTGTTATGAGGATTAGATAAGCTTTTCTTTGTAATGCACTTGAATAGTGCCTGACACTTAGAGAATGCTAGTATAAGTCTCGGTCGGCTGGCTGGCTGGCTGGATAGATGGAAGGAGAGATGTATATGATACCTGGTCCTATGTGTCTAACCAGCTCACTTTATACATTCAGTAAACATTGGCCACCACGTGCCAGGCATCTGGAGTTCAAAGGTCCCTACCATTTTAGAGCCACACCATTTTCCACTGAATACTTACAGTCTCCAATGAGAGGATGCAGCCTAAAGTACCTGGTAACTTTTAATATACGTGATGCAATGTTATCATCTCTATTTCTGTGACTAGCCTTTTCTGAGGCTTTAAAGGAGAAAAAAAAAGGAATGTGAGACTCCCTGTCATCAATAAGCCGGAAGATCTAGTCACAAGACCAAATATAAACAAACACGGAATGACAGGAAATGTGAAATGCCAAACTGCAGGGTGCGGGCAACTGGAGAGGAGGAAGGCCTTCCAGAAGTGGCGAGGGAGAGGCCAAGCCTGGAGGCTGGACAGGACCAGGCCTCCACACTCTGTGGAGTCCAATCTGCCGCTTTTAGGGGGTGCAGGGGCTGGCAGGCGGCGAGGCACACAGCAATGGCCCGAGCAGAGCTGGGTGGGGGATAAGGACAATGTGCCCAGGAGCCAAGAAGAGATGGGCTTGACTTACGTGAGACCAGGTAACAAGCCAGGGAAGGCTCTGAATTGGGGAAAAAAAAAAAAGGACGTGTGTGTGTGTGTGTGTTTGTGTGTGTGTGTTTGAAAACCCCAACAGGATGGGAGGTGACCTAGGACATTAAAGTTCTAGACAAAGAATGTAGGTGTGTGCTATTTAGGTGAAATTAATACCAAGCCCCAGGAGCCTCCAGTCTAAGTTTGATTGCGTGTTCTGGCTCTGCCCCCTCCAGCGGGCTCCTCTTTGGGATGCCCCTGGAGGCTTGTGCTTTTAGCTGCTGGGTGGGTGGGTGCCCGTGAGCAGGGGGGTGTGGTGGCAAAGCCGCGTTACCATCTCCATCTTCAAAGGACGGTCACAGCAGGAAGGATAAAAACACGTGTGTCCTATTTTCAGACTGAAACTAAAAAGGCGTGTGGTGTGCGTGTGAACAAAAAGGAAGTCTAGTTCTCCTAAGTAAAGCCAGACTCGCAGTTGTGCCTGGACCTGCCCTGCAAACAGGCACGGTCCCACAGGCCCTCGCTGGGCTCATGCACCCCTGAACTGTTGCTACTGTGGAAGTGGAGCTCAAAATCCATGTCCTAAGTTGCTTGCTATCAGGAGGTGGGGGGGACCGTCACCAGAACCGGCCCTTGGGCTCGCCTTCTAATCTCACCTTCATGTGGGACCCATGTAACCCCTCTCATAAATGATGAACCCTTGTTACAAAACAGCTTTCAACTCGAAAATGAATTCCCTCCAATCCTCTGCACTGGGCTTTCTCCTTTTGTTGTTGTTCTTTAGTTGCTAAGTCGTGTCCAAATCTTGGCGACCCTGTGGGCTATACACAGCCTGCCAGGCTCCTCTGTCTGTGGGATTTCCCAGGCAAGAATATTGGAGTGGGCTGCCATTTCCTTCTCCAGGGGATCTTCCTGACCCAGGGATTGAACCTGCAACTCTTGCATTGGCAGGCAGATTCTCTCCCACTGAGCCACCAGGGAAGCCTTCTCCTAGTAAACCTACAAAAGTGGTGAAACTGCCAGGCCTCCTTATAGGCAAAGGTCCCCTCACCAAGCCTGCTGCCCCTTGGGGCGGGGGCAGGCACCTCGGCAGGAAAGGGAAAAGAGCCTCCCTGATCCGTGCAGCCCTGGGCCTCCCGTTCAAGTCCTGCCGTAACAGGTGTGGCCTAGTCATACAAAGAGCATCTTTATAAACAAACATGGACAGAAGGCAGCCCGAGGATTTTAAGCCATCAGAAGGCAACCCGAGGATTTTAAGCCATCAGAAGGCAACCCGAGGATTTTAAGCCAGCAGGACTGCAGCTGGTGAGCAAGGCTCCGTCCCCGCTGTCGGCTTATTCTGTGGGTAGATCAAATGGCTCGGTGTATCCTACGTCCATAGGAAGCAGGGGCCAGGGGGCCAGGATGGAGCGCGGCAGCCTGCAGGCTCCTGACAACAGATGTGGAGGGGACAGGCCTGCATGTGCGCGGCCTGAATGCTAGATCGCCGCGGCGGGATGCTGCCTCTCCTTTAGGAGGAGCCATTAACCTTTCAGATGACAGCCCCGGGATGGCAGTGACGGAACCATTTCTGAGGTCAGCGAGGATCTATGTTCTCAAAAACCTGACACGGACATGCAAAAGTTGTGACTGAATCCCGGTGTCCCCGAGTGGAAGAGTAAACGCGAGTGACAGATCTTCTGCAATCAAAATGCCCCATTTCCCAGAGTATCTGTCACAGATTGATAACATCCACACAAAAAGTTAAGTACAATTATGTCTGTCACTAAGAAACATACCTCGGAACCTGTGACTGACAACTTGCTGGAAGCTGACAAATCACCGGAAGATTCCTGAACAACTCAGAGCAGCGCCGCGCACCTTATAAGGGAGGCTCAGCCCCTGCCTGACGGGGGAGAGGCTCCCGGGAGGCTGTGCCCTGTGGCTCCGGGAGGGAAGACGACATTTCCTCCTGGGGCGAGGGGTGGGGTGGGGGTGGGGTGGCAGTGTCTGTGGAGGGTCACAGGACCTCAGACTAAGGCTTGAGGTCTGCAGGAGCAGAATTAGGGGGCAGCCCCCCCCTGGGGACCCCCGGCCAGCAGAGCAGGCAGAAGGAGCTGCTGGAACCAGTACGGCTGCCCCACACAGGGCTCCCTCCCGCCGCCGCAGGCCCTGAGCTCCGGCCCACTGACACTGGTTCTGGATGAGCTGAAGGAGGCCGGGCTAGAAGCACTGGGCACAGTGTGAGCAGACCCGGGTGTCGGGCGCCCACTGTAGCGCCCTATGGGCAAGGGGTCTGCGGCCCTAACGTGCAGGCCAGCTGAATCTGGATTCCTGAAGATGGGGCTGGAGAGTGGGACACATTTCTTAACGGGCTAAAGAAGAACCGCTGAAGGCCTGAAAAATCCACTTGCTGTTTGCATCCTCCCAGCGATTGGGTGCACACGGCCTCCTAAGCTGGCTCCTTTAATGCCATGGGGTTTTCACCCTTGATAAGTTCTCTTTATTGACTTTAAAAGGTTAAGCCCAAATCTACCTCCTGTGACTTTAGCCCAACTCCAGGGGCTCCCAATGCCCCAGCCCCACCTGGAGGCACTTCTATGCTCCCTTCTACACGGTATCCATTTGGACATCTGAAGCCAGCTGCCCCATCTTTACTCAGATCAAAACTCAGCGATTCCTCGCACTCAAGCTCACTGCTCGATTTGCCTTAACTTCTACAAGGTGACCCGTCCCACTGTGCGCATAAGGCTGCATTCATTCCACGCACCCAAGGCTGTGCCCACTTCACACAGACTACGGCTAAGCCAGGTTTCCTCAGTTTGGCTCCCGTGCAGTTGGATGTTTTGAACCGTGGGGGGCCCTGTCCGTTTTCACCCATCACCTTTCATCTTCTGGATGCGGCAGGATGCTCTGACTGTAGAGGAGACGTGGGGTATTGATTCTGCCATTCAGCACATCAGCTCTCCCTAATGACTCTCTGTCATCTGCACATTTGATAAGCGTGCCTCTGATGTCTTTATCAAGCTGCGGGTTCTACCGTTCCACAAGCCGGGGGGCAGCAGCCCACCAGGGCCCCTCCTGGGAGGGCACAGAACCATTCCCTCTCCCACACGCTGGGGCGGCTGGTGCTCCATCAGCTGCAAGTCCTCCTGCCTCCCCGAGATTTTCCAGACCTTGGTACCAGCAGAAGCTGAAACTTCTCGTCCTGGCAGAATCACATATGAGGGCTGGGGTGGGGGCTGCCCAGGCTGAAGGGGGAAGGAAGGTGCTTGCTCTGTCTGCACCCATCCCGAAATCAGAAGGGCCAGGACCCAGGGACACCAGTGTTTGCTCACACGCACCGGGCTGACCCAAAAATCTGAAGCCGGCCTGGGAGGCAGGTGGGCACGTAGGATCATGCCCAAGGCCCATGGCCAGGCCCAGCCTGCTGGTTGTTCATGAAGCAGATGGCAGAGGACGGGGCAGTGCTGGGGCCCAGGGAGAAATGGAGGCTCCAGGCCCCCGGGCGGTGGTGGGGGAGAGTGACACGCCCTTCTTCACGTGGGTAAAATGGCCAAGAAACGAGTGGAGAGATGTGCGTGTGAGAGAAAGATTCGCTGGACGAGGAAGAGGAGCTCTGCCAACACACCTTATCCTGGATCTTGCCATGAACTTCAAACACTCTGCCCCATTCGCCGGAGACAGCTGAGGGGCCTGCCCATCCTGAAAAGACACCGCCACGTCTGGCCCCGCAGCTGGCATTCTCTGCAACAACAGGGAAGAATCGGGCAGGAAGCACGCGTTCAGCGGGGCACTACCTGCCTCTGGAAGGAGAAGGCTGTTCTGCCAGGACCGCGAGGTCCTTGGGTGGTAACCCACCATCTTGCCAACTGCCCCTTTGGGCTAAGATCAACGGGGGTGATGGCTCTCCAAAAAACAACTGGAAATTATTTGAAACCTGAGTTAACAACAAAAGAAATGAAGGCAGAGAGCACGCTTTTGGCTCTTGAGACATAAACTCAAGCTCACGGAGGCAACAAGGCCTGCTACTGGCTCTCCCTGGCTTCCTTCCCACCCCCAGGGAAAGGAGAAATTGGGAAAATGGCCCACCACCCTTGCTTCCAACAGCCTGCCCGTCCTCCAGCCTCCTCCACACTTGGTCAGTAGAGGGCGCTGCCTCACCACGCTCTCACCGCAGCCCTGGCTTTGCAACTCGATCCCTGCGTCCACACAAAGACCACAGCCGAGGTATTGCTTGTGCTTTCACAAGAGAAAGCAGCAGCGAAACACAGACTTTGCTTTTTTGTGATATGATAGCACTTATGTAAAAAGTACACAGGAAAACGACTTGAAAGAAATATACCCAAAGGTAACGAGCCTTTGCTTACTGGAGTCAGAATTTTTCTTTCATTATTTTCTATGCTGTTTTCTACCAGCTTGTCTTCCTCTCAGAATCAGAAAAGCCCGAGGAGTCTTCAGGGGCTCACGAGTCATCTGTGGTTGGGGTTGGGGAGGCGGCAGCATGGGGTCCCAGGCTGTTGGAGAGGCATTTCCTGCATAACTGAACGTGTCTGCCCCTAGGCTGAGCTCAGGGAAGTAACAGACACTAGACACAGTCTCCGCCTTCCAGGAGGTTACAACATGATCACAAAGTGAAGGGGTAACGGCTGAGAAGGCTCTGAGGGCAGAGCCTGGCACAGGGCATTCAGGGAAGGCTTCCTGCAAGAGGCAGTATTTGAGCTGACATCCGAGGGAGGGAATGCGAGACATATCGGACGCACAAGTGTCCACATGAACAAAGGGGCAGAATCACAAAACAGGAAAGGAAAAACAGGCTGCTGGTTCTAAGTTGGAGGCTTTCGGACGAGAGAGACCATTCCTGGGAACCAGACAAAGAGGCCTCCATCCCACAGGCCCCCCGCAGGCCCCCAGCGGGAACACAAGTGTCACCCACAGCTCTCTGCCAGAGAGAAAGCTGCCAGGTTCCTCCGCTGGACAGATCACGGGATCTGAAGCTGCACGGAATAACACACTCATCACTTCACAGATCTTCAGTGGATAATCTGAATTATCAGCATTTCATTAAAAAAAATCAAACACATGCAATAGGAAAACAATACAAAAACTGAAGAACATTAAAAAAAAAAGCCCTGTTGAATTCGGAGGCTCATAGGTGTGTGGGCCACCTATAAATGACTGCACAATGAGAGAGAAGGCTTGGGACAGACAAGGGAAGCGTTAATGTAACATTCAATTATCCTACTGCACCCTGGCTGACTTAACTCAGTCAAATTAGAATACATTTTATATTGACTATTTTGACATTTGCTTTATTTGGCAAGTAAAACGAAACTGATCCAATTTTCTTGCAGCCATTGTAAACCATAAACTGAACAACAAGAGGTTATAAAATACACAAGCCTTACAAGCCTCCTTCTGATGTGCTACCTCCAGCTTAGACTCTCCGTGGCCTGTGTTCCTGCTTCCCCTGGCTTCAGTTCCCAGTGACTGTGCTCTCGTGCTGACCGGCTAGCTTCTGGGTGGGAAGAGAGCGCTCCTCCTGCCTTAACTGGGCTAGTAGAGCTCTTTATGTCACAAAAAGTTAAACCTGCCCAGAGGTGGCGCCTATTTCTAGGCCCTTCAAGACCATATGAAGTCAACAGGGAGCGGCTGTAACCTCTCCAAGGTGATGGGTCTGAGCCGACCCCGGGCACGTGCGATGGGCCCGAGCCGACCCCGGGCACGTGTGAGGGGTCTGAGCCGACCCCAGGCATGTGTGAAAGTGATCACAGCTGTGACGGTGCTTGGGGCAGTGAGAGAGGAACTCCAAAGGGCTGAACTGAGCTGCTTGAGCCGCTTGAGCCTCGTACTCTTAAAGACACAACTCTGGGAAGCTCTGGGAAGCTGTTCACTTGTCTCCACCTCGAAGTGAAACTAGAAACTACTTCTCAAATTTCAGGTGAGGCCAGGGATAGTTACGATTAACCACCACTCTTGGTGTGTGAACCTGTCTTGAGCAAGAAACACCTGACTGTTTTTCGGAAAAGTCCCGAAGGACAGGCCTCTGAGCTGCCAGCTCCTGCAAGCGCGCTCCCCTGAAGGCAGGGGAGGCTCAGCGGAGAACAGGGCATGAGGGACCAGCCATTCCGCTCTCTCCGCTGACTTCTGGGGTGCAGGGTGTGGACCTTGGGGGGTGCGCAGGGGCGCGCGCCCAGTAACGGCTTTGTCCTGCTCCTGACCGAGTCTGTCACCTCTGTTCACCCAAAGGGAAGCTCTGAGACCCCTTCTCGTTAGCGCTCATCCACCTCCAATGCACTGCCTCACCACTTCTTGCTTGTTTACCTTTGTAATTCCTTTCTCAAGTTCAGGCTATCATTGCTGCTTGCTCCTTGTCCTCAAATAATTTACTGCTAACGATGCTGAGGTTTTGGATCAGATACAAAGTGTTGAGACTACTACTCAGGTAATCTGCTCCGACGGAAATCAGGTTAAATCAGGTGCAGAGACCAGTCTGCTCAGCCACGTTTCTTTGTGGAAACAACTATTAAAATGAACAGCCCTTGAAAAACTTCTCGCTATTCTCTCATACCCAAACTACCTGTTTCTTAGTCTGCAGCTCTTTGGGAAAAGAAACGATATGGAAATGAACAAAATCACTTACCAACTCTCCTAGAGTGAAACGAGTTGCTGGCCAAGGCAGAGAAGGAACTCCACCTTCCATGGCTAGCCTTCCCAACAGCAAGGCTACAGATCATGTGACTGGTTGCAGCTATGAACTCTTTAGAATAACAAGCCCATTTTAAGTTGCATATTCTGCTATTTTAGAAGCCTGCAGAATATGTACAACACAACACAGAACGGCTTTTACATTCATGTAATGCGAAGATTTCTAACCGGTTTTGCAAAATTTCCTCTAAAGGTATATTGTTCCGGCAGTGTTTCTGCAGATCCTAAGTGGAGGTGGTTAAGAAGTTACGCAGAGGGACCCAAGACCACATTCCTCTGGGACATGCATGACAGAACAGTGCCACGGACAGGGCCTCACCTGGGAAGGTTGGGGGCTGGGGTGGAAGCGACGGATGACGGGGAGGGCGTTGTGGGTTGAGATGAATCATGATTTCGTGGTACTCGGCCCATCCGATACCAGATCCCCATGCTGTTCAGCTCCCTTTAAGAGAAAAGAGAAATCTTCATAGAGGCGGTTTAGCATAAAATGACCTGAGCAACAAAGCAGACTGACTCATTTCAGAGGGTCATGGCCTCAGACCTCAGGGAGTCGATTCTGGCCCATGAAGGTGTCACGGTGCAGAGCCTGAGGTGGTGGCGACTGCCCCAACCCCGTAGGCCTGTCGGGCGTGGTCATCTTGCTCTCTCCCGGGGCCTGCCGTCCTACACATATGCTGTCAACGTGTTCCTCGGTTCTGAGTCTGCAGAATTCTTTCTACTCTGTCATTTCATCGAGGGTATTTGTGCCATAATCCACTTCAAGAGGCACCACCTGTGCCTGGTGTTGAACTGCCAGAACGGGCCCCACCCAGCTCCAGGCCTCGCCCCTCCTCCAGGATAAGGCTCCTCACTGCTGTCACTCTCAGGGCCTGTCTGGGAGACATCTTTGCGCCACAAAGTGTTAGGCATGTGCCCCATGAACCCCCACAACCGAGGGTGGTGACGGAGGGGCTGACAGTTGGCCACGTCGGGCTTCCTGTTACTTGACCAGCACATCTGCCCAGCCCCGCCCCACGGTCAGTGCCCATGAGACAGGTGTACTCTTTGGAATTGTAACCGGATTATCTCAGCCACATCCAACTTATGACTTCTCAGCTGCCCCCTAGATCCACATCTTGGGATGTAGAGGAAGGTCATCTCTCCAAAAAACAAGGACAGATTTGCTCAGTGGATTCTTCCGGTAGCTTCTCTGTATCAGTACACTGTGGGAACTATTCTCAACCGGTCGTGTCTTATTAGCTGGTTGAGTCTAATCAGCTGCACTGACTTTGCCACCTCTCGGTCACGGCCACAGTCAGGCCTTGGAGGAGCTGTTCCTGGTCTGAGGTTTCTGTCCCTCACAGCCGACAACCCCAAACCTTTGCAAAGTAACCTGTAGGGCTGTGCCCATTTTTAAGAAAAAGTGACTTAAGAGTTCTGAATACTGAAATCTCTTTCCTTACAAATAACACTGGAATTGTCTTCCTCTGAAAAAGAATTTTTGCCCCAAGATGAAACAAAAATATACTTTATTTAGCAATCTTCTCAAAATGATATAAGAAAAGGATTCTAGTTTTGATTACCAAGACATATATGGTAATAATCTATTCTTTAGAATTGCTTAAATTGGTTAAAAACTGAATCTTTGAAAAGAGTATAGGGTGTAATTTTAAAAACCTGAATACACATAGTAACTGAATATACATAATAGATGTAGCAATTATTAAATTGTTGGTTTCTACTATTTGTATGTAAGTGGCTGTTTCTAAGATACCTGAAGTATGGTTATTTTCTTAACTGTTTTCTACTCTAGTAATCTTGTTTACATAATGAGTTTAAACCGTGTTGCAAAATGGGAGTTTTGAATGTGTAGAAAGGGTGTGATCACAGAGTCCTTCTTAGGGACCTCAAAATCTCAGAGAAGAGCGTTCAGATTCCATAGCTGAAGAGTCAAACGAGCTGTTGTGTACCAAGATGAAAATAAACTCTATTTCTGTGACACTTGCTCCCCAAGTGCTTCAAGCAAACACTACAGCTGGCTATATCTATCTATCTATCCACCTATCCATCTATGTATCTACCTCCCAGCCTGTGTGCGGCCTTCAAGGAAAGGCCATGGCTTTTCGAGTAAAGAGGAGGGTTTAGGCTCAAATGAGCAAGATCCAGGAAGTTGACTTCCAAAGTCAAGTAGGAGGACGCATCCCTGGGGACCCAGAGGGACAGGCAAGAAGCCTGCAAAGCCAACCAGGGAGATGGCACGTGGCCAAGAGGCCAAAAACCATCTACCACACTGTTAATCTGAGAGACCTGAATTTCAGAGGCCTGATGGGTGAACATCTGTTATCTCTTGAATAGCCAGCACCCCTTCATCCCCCTTCTGACTCTCTACCTCCCCTCTGCACTTGGGAAGCAGACACCCCTCATTCCTAGTTGCCCCCATTTCTTCACCAGCTGAAATAGGTCTCACCCATAGGTTTCTTGTTTGTTGCTCACCTCTCCCTTTCTGAATACCAGTTCCAGGGGAGCAGGCTCTTTGCCTCATTCACTGCCATATCCAGGGGCTTTGGCCCTGTGCACCCAATGGGATGCTCCCTAAACTGTGATGGGGTGAATAAACCATGGTGAGAGTTGAGGCCCGGTGGTCGGAAAGGAGGTAGCCCCTTGGCTCGAGGCACCTGGAAAGACCCCTGAGAGCCTGAGGATGAACACACCGGAGGAAGGGGGAAGGAGAGCCCCCTAGGTGGAGCAGGTGGCGTGAGCACGGGAGGAGGGGTCGGGAGGGTGGTGTCCCGGACTGGCTGTCGTATGGGTGGGAAGGGCAGCGAGAAGCGCTAAGGCTGGACGGAGGCCCATGAGAGGCAGGCGGCCGAGAGGCTGTGGGTCACACAGGTCTCCGGACCTGGCCCCTGGGAGGGACCTGAGAGCTCTTGGCAGACAGCAGCGACGAGCCTGGCCTTGCTGAGACTTACCCGATGAATGTGTACTGAGGCGGGGCCTGCTTGGTCCGGCCCATGATCCGGATGTCACAAATGGCCGCTTCGGTTGAATCCCGTGGGATAAATTTAATGCACAGCCTCTTCTTCCTAAAAGCCACTTCCTCTGAAGGAAAGGACCACAAGAAGAGGTATGAGTCTTCCAGAGGTGCCCACATCTCTATTCTTAACACCATGTCTCCCGTCATGTTCCCTTCCCGGCGGTGGAAATGACTGGTCATCCAAGACGCCCGACAGAAAGGCTGGGGCGCCACAGCTCCGGCCTGGGGCCGGGTCGCAGTGGACAGTCTCAGTCACCCTGCTCTGCCTTCAGGGCCTGATCCCCGACGCCCACTGCCGGGAAGGGGCCCAAGGGCACACACACACAGGAGGAGCCTGGGATAAACCCGCGACTGCAGCCTGCTCGCTGCTCCAGCCCTCGGACACAAGCACACGGACGCCCCCAGCGCTAACGCATTTCACTACATGGGCCTTCTCTTTTTCACTTTTTATTACAGAGATTTTCAAGAAGAAGATGAAGAAGATGAAGTCGCTCAGTTGTGTCCGACTCTTTGCAACCCCATGGACTGTAGCCTACTAGGCTCCTCCATCCATGGGATTTTCCAAGCAAGAATGCTGGAGTGGGGTGCCATTACATTCCCCCCAATAGAGAGAACAGGAAATACGCTGAATCCACGTGTTCCTATGAACCCAATTCAGTACTGTCAACAATGGAGGAACCCTCTCATCTCCTCCCCCACCCTCTTGAGCTCTGCGGAGATTTAAAATGACTCTCCAGCACGATGTCATTTCACCCACCAAAATCTTGGAAGGCATCCAGGGCAGGCTAATATACATACATATATAT
>SJYQ01085760.1:0-76929 GCA_006410935.1 Redunca redunca
TCACTCGCCTCACGTTACTGTCAATTGTGTAAAAACAAAGAGCGCCCCCCCCCCCCCAGTCCACCCGCCTTCACCACGGGCCTCTGCACGCTGCATCGTCTTTCAAGGTGGTCGGTGCGCAGGCGCCCGGGCTTAGGAGTCGCTGTCGTCAGTGTGTAGGGTGGCAAGGGCGGTGTCCACCTCCACGTCCTCCTCGTCAGACTGGACCACGGGCGACTCCCCGCCTTCGCTGGGGTCGCGGGAGGCTGGGTCGGTACCAGGTGAGGATGAGGAAGGTGGTGTGGCTGGGGACTGGCAGGGAGTGGGCACCTGGAGACTGACTGCATCCTGACCAGGGCTTGCCTCAGGCCCTGGGGGAGAGAGCAGAGGAGAGCCCGTCACAGAAGTCCTGCATCTCAGCATTGCTGGCCACGACGAGCGTTTGAACTTGCAGCGAATCCAGGGGGCGGAAGTTCTCTGTTCCTGCGACGTGCAGGAAGCTCTTGTAGAAGGCTCTGAGCTCAGTGGCTCCCGGAGGCCACCTGGGGCTCCAGCTGACCCTTCTGCCCCCTGTGACAGGTGGAAAGACCCCGAACCCTCCCCACAGCCTCCGGTGACACCACGCTCAAGACCCAATGCAAGTTCTGCAGGTGCGACTTGGGTTCCTCATAACCTTGACAAGCTAGGTCTACCTCTTTATAGCCCTCATGAGAAGAACGCTTGCGAGCCTCTTATAGGAACCAGAACCTCACACAGATGATAGGAGGAAGGAGCTGCTCTGTTGGAAACAGGTCAAAGGGAAGCCCCCAGGCCTAACTGAGGACATGGAGCCCGTGGTGTGGGACCACCTGGTAGGAGGCAGGTGCTGTGAGGGGCTGGCCTTCCCATCTTCCGGAGCATGGAAGGAACACACGTTCTCCATGACGACAGCCTCAAAGCCCACCCACCCAGGAGGAATGGTCTGAAATTTACAGTGAGGCCAGGTATAGTGCCGGAGCACCAGTAAAGATCTAAATGAACGTGAGATTATGGTAAGTTATTAAATGGAGAGAATGTGCCCCCAGGATCGCCACTAGTTTTTGAAACGTAAGCTGATGGCTGAACACATGCCTTGGCCTTGCCCCCAGCATCGAATACCATCTACTGAATTGGCGGGGGGCGGGGGAGGCAGCCACACAGACCTCACCTTCCCAGAGTCTAACTCTGGAGACAGAGGAGAACATAAAAATGCAATTTTAAGAAAAACTCCGTTTGCTGACGGTACCTGGGAAAAGCACTGAGAGCCTTTGAGAAATCCAGCGCAACCGCCAGTGTGTCGTGTGTCCACGTCTGACGCCAGACTCGGGGGGACAGTGGAACAACTTAGCACACGGGGTCTCACCGAGCCAGAGGGAAATCACGGTGCTAAGAGTGATTATGTCTGTGCAGGCTTTTCACCCCTACCTGAGATAGGAGACAGCAGGGTGTTCTCCTCGCCACCAGAATTCAGGAAGACGTCCAGGGCCTCCTGGTCAGAGATATCCATCAGATCCATCTGCTCCAGCATGTCCACGTTCACCTCCATGGACGACATGCTGCCCATGGGCTCTGCGGGGACCGGCCCAAGAGAAGGTTAGGCTTTGCCCCGGGTGAACTTCCACTGCATTAGGTATTAGCATGTTGTGTTTTCTGGGTGTAAAATACCTTCTACCTTCAAAATTGATTTTGGAGTAATATATTATTGACATGTCCCAGTTTGGTGTTCTTTTAATCCATCCTAGCTTAACCATGGTTATTGTTACCTCTTAGACCTCCCACAGCAGATCCTCTTTTCATCCCCAGCCGTGTGCTTGCATGTGCTGAAGGCAACCCTTCCTGCATTAAACAGTTGCAACTCAAAAGAGGCTGCCATTCCTGCCAGACACGGTAGTCACCTCTAACTTTATTACACTTCCATTTGGCATCTTCCCTGCCCTTAACGATATTTCTCAGGTCTTCCATCTTAACAACAGATCAAGGTTGGGTCTGCTGCAAGCCGGCAAGTTGGAACTAAGAGCTTCCTGTGGTGAAAGCACAAACTAAGAAAAAAATTCAGCCCACCAGCATAAAGACGCTACAGGGCAAGAAGTCTGAGCCTGGTGAGGGGTGTGTCCAGGGTCTGGAGTTCTGCGATCCAGAAAACTACGAGCCAGGTAGCCTAAGTAGCCAGGTAGTAGATGGTGCCTGTCGCAAGCAGATAGAAGTTTCTGGCTATGGACCCATCTTTAACCTGGGTCTCAACAGGAATATAAACTCCACCCAAAAGCCAGTCCAGTCTAGAACTCAGAGCACATACATCCCTGAGTAAGGGGCAGCAGAAACAAAGATTATAATAATCTTTCCCCAAGAATCTAAACGGCTTTAAATATCTTAAAGATTAGAATCAGATAAGGAACCCTGTCAGAAATCATGACAGGCATTTGAAAAGAGCCAGATAACTTCCAAATAGGAAAAATCACTGAAATTTAAAACTGTGGCCCAAGTGAAAAGTTTTGCTAGTAAACTAGAAGACTGGATAAGTTCTCCACTACATAGCAAAGAAGTGGAAGTATGAAAAAGTGCAGAAGTTTCCCAGTTCAAAGTGCTAGTGGAGACGGGATGAGCGGTATTCTCAGAGGCTGATGCTCTAGACTTGCTGCAAGATCTGACATCCCAGACTTAGGAACAGAATACGTTCCAAGCAGGGCAGGTAAACCTTCACCTGAACTGCAGTGAAACGACGAGCATCAGAGAAGGTGGATTAGGAAAGAGGAGGAAACGCTGGCGGCTTCTCAAGAGCAGGAGGCAGAAGACAGTGGAATGATAAGTTCAAAGAGGTGAACTAAAGACCATCTCTTAAAATTAAGAGATGTGTGAAATGCCCCCTGAGCCTGCTCTCTGGAGAGGCCGGACCAACGGAAGTGGGGGGGCCCAGGAGGGAGGCATGTTCAGTGAAGATAGCATCTTAAGTGTGAGTAAACACAAAGCTCTGAATAAGATAATACCTAACTCAGGGCCATTTACTCCAGCCAGAAGGACTGGATGATGCCGATGGGACAGGGCACGAGGTGACAGCTTTGTCCCGTGGGAAGGTAGGAATCTACTCGTCTCTGGGACAGCGGAGACAGCCACCCGAGGTAGCAGAGCGGGTGGCACCTGCCATCCGTGCCACCCTTGGCTGCCAGAAGTCACAGGCACACCGGGCAGTGCCATCCAAGGGCTCCTGCAAGGCTGACCTGGCGGGTGAGCCTGCTCGCCTTGGGGCTGCCTCCTGGGAGGGGGGGGACTGCTGGAAGGGGAAGGGGCACACGGGTCTTCTCTGGGGCTGGGGAGGCCTTGGTGGCTCTGGGCTCTTTTTCTTCAGTTTTGAAAGCAGTCTCCCTTTTTTCTTTCTCTGGCTGTCCTCTTACAAAGGGGAGGGAAAAAAAACTGGACTGAAAAGCATAGGAAACATTTTCAGGAGAGTAGAAAGCACCAGATAAGGCAGGAACGAAGCCACTTGATCATCTGTTCTGTGGCAAACCTGGTTCCTTTAGCATCTGCTGTGGTCACTGCCTGCCTGGCTGCATTGCCATCTCATTAGGTGCTTTCTAGTTTCCTAAAGATGGAAAGTGTTTCTTATTAGTGATAAAGGTCTAGTTACATTCTGTTTATAAAATGTAAGGAAAAATAGGAAGTTAGCAAACAAGTAAAGGAGAAAGCTGATATGGCTGTATTACTATCAAACAAAAAAGATTTGAAGGGGAAAGAAAAACAATGTTGTGGTAAAGCATAGCATTTAATAATTTTTTTAAATTCAATTCACCAGGAAGATAATTCAAAATTTGTGTGACTATATATTTTGTAGTTTTATTTTTAAAGTAAAATATGGAAGCATGACAAGGAAAATGTAAGGAGTCCATAATTGAGGGGGAAAGGAAGGTTTAATGTACCTCTGATAATTAAGCAATCCAAAATGGATATTAATAGGAAACATCTGAACAGGCCAATTTACAAGTTGTCTCAAATGTACACCTACAGATCCTCATGCCTGTCACCTAGAATCTTGTTCTTAACTACACGCACAACACGTAAGAAAATGCTCTAAAAGGCCATAGTGTCAGTCGAATCAAAGAAGAATCCCCCTTTTCCAGCCACAATAAAATTTAGTATTTAAAAAACACTTCTAAACAACTTCACAAGTCAAATAAATCTTGATGGAAAAAAATTTTAAAGTCCCAGGAACTTACCAAAATTCAGAGAATATACCAAGAAGAAAGATTAAAGGCACAAGTTAACCTGAGAGATGCAGAATACAGATCTGACCCCAAGGACTGCAAAGCCTGTACCGTACGTGGATCTGAAGAGTAGAATCTAAACAAATCCATCGGAAACTCAAAGCAAACCTCTAGAACCGTCAGAGAAAAATAGTTGAGCTCTTCCCCCAGGAAAGCATGTGTCCCTGACAGTGTCAGAAGTAAATTACATCCAACACAGGCCAGATAAGTGGAAGAGTGGAATAGAAGAGAGCCTCACAAACACTCAGGAATGTACTGAGGCCTCAGAAACTGAGTGGAGGAGAGAATGGTGCGGAGACAGTCAGTGCTGCGAAGAACGGCAGTGCGAGCCTTCCTTCCTGACGGACATGAACCAGCTGGCGGCTTGAGGCGCCAAATGGGAAACAGTTGAACTTTTGCAATAAAACAGCATAATGTTCTTAAAACATGGCGAGAAGGGCTTCCTAAACAAAAGTGGGCTCAGCTGGTCACATTAAGAATAAACGCATTTTGCAAAGGCCACACTAGAACAGCCATATATAATCAGAAAAGTCTGGTAACTTTTTTGAGAGAGACAACCAACCAGTAGAAAGATGGACAGTCAAGGAAATGCAAATTAAAACCAAAATAGAGTGGCAAAAGTTTAAGCATCTGACACACAGTGGTGACAGGGCTGTGGAGTGGGCAGGCATGCACGCTGGGCGACCGTAAACACGTGGGTATCCCAGGGAGCTCACCATATGACCAGGTAATCACTCTCCTAGTGACATACCCCAAAGAAGCGGGTCTCAAGCTGTGGACCCGAGACGCGAGCTCCTGGCAGGACTTTCAAGGTCTCTGCCTCTGCTGCGGGTGCCTTGAAAGTGCTGAGCTCAGCTAAGTGGCGGCACGCGGCTGCTCGTAGCCCCCCTCCCCTCGCGGCCTGCTGTGTCATGCTCAGATCTGTGGTGTTTGTCCCTCATGGACTGAATGCGTGCTCTTCCTCCCAGATTCATACCTTGAAGCCCTAACCCCCGTGGGAGGTGGCTCAGCTGGTAAAGAACCTGTCTGCAATGCAGGAGACCTGGGTTTGATCCCTGGGTTGGGAAGATCCCCTGGAGAAGGGAATGGCTACCCACTCCAGTACTCTGGCCTGGAGAATTCCATGGACAGAGGAGCCTGGTGGGCTGCAGTCCATGGGGGTCACAAAGATTCGGACACGACTGACTTTCCCACACACACCTTGCAGGGAGGTGATTATTTGAGATGAGGCGCTGAGGGTGGGGCCCTCGGGATGGGAATCACTGCCCTCCTGAGAAGAGACCCCAGAGCCCTCACCAGAACAAATGAGCTCCAGAACGTGCAAGAGAGCCTGTTATGCATATGGTGCCAGTCTNATTGCAGGCAGATTCTTTATCAGCTGAGCCACCAGGAAGCCCAGGAATACTGGAGTGGGTAGCCTATCTCGTCTCCAGCGGATCTTCCCAACTCAGGGATTGAACCAGGGTCCCCTGCATGGCAGATGGATTCTAGACCAACTGAGCCCGAGAAGCCCCTTACAGAGGCCAAGATCTTAAACGTCCAATGAGGAAACTGTGAGGCTGCATCCCAACCGTGCAGATGCCACTCTTAAACTCCTGCAAAGGTTTCTGATAATGTTGGGGAAGGAGCCCCATGCAGCATGAAGGAAGACTGGATACACACAAAAACATCACCCTCAAATGGCTTCTCTGGTGGCTCAGAAGGTAAAGCATCTGCCTGCAATGGGGGAGACCCGGGTTCAATCCCTAGGTCGGGAAGATCCCCTGGAGAAGGAAATGGCAGCCACTCCCGCACTCTTGCCTGGAAAATCCCATGGATGGAGGCGCCTGGTAGGCTACAGCCCATGGGGTCGCAAAGACACTGAGCGACTTCACTTTGACTTACTTTCAAATGGTAAGAGAGATTAGTCTGCTACGGATTTAGGGCTACTATTTGTCTCTTTCTGCTTAAAAAAAAAAAAGTATCCCAAATTTTACCTTCAATGAGGCAAAAACAACAGCAACACAAGAATGGCCAGTCGCATCCAGTTTGGGGTTCTGGTATAGTAACAAGACCCCTGAGGCCTCACCCTGGCCCCACTCCAGGGGCAGCAGCCCACATGCACCCCCACCAGGGGGCTCCCCGACTTGCCTCGCCTCTCCGCTATCTGCAGGTATCCCGTGGAGAGGTACTGCTCCATGTCCTGCTGGAAGGCTTCCTCAAAAAACTTCTGCCGCTCCTTCAGCTTCAGCTGCTGGGTCTGCTCCATCTCCAGGACCTTCTGGGAGTGTTCTGCATCGAGTTCAGCTGAGGAGGCAGAGAGATTGGGGTCAGGGTTCAGGAACTGATGCAAATACCCACTGAGGGTCAGTCTCGTTGATGAGGCCACCCGTGCACCTGCCTTGACCCCACCCGGCTTGGCCCGGCGCACAGGAGATGCCCAGCAAGCACATGGCCGCCAGGGTCTGCAAGAAGAGTGCCTGGCTACGAACCAGCCACTTGGCTGAGTGGGCTAAGCTTGCAAAGTCTTGTGCTAACTCGTCTGAGCAGGATGGAGGTGTGAGCGGACTCCACACTGGTCCTCATGGTGCAACATAATGTGTCAAATCAGCATGATGGACATTCAACTCCTACAATGTTATATGTCAGTTACATAAAAAAATTAAAACTCTTTAAGAAAGTCTACATGGTGTTATCAAGTGATTTTAACCGAAAAGCAAGACCAGAATTTGCAGTGAACAGTGGTCTCCGAGGCCCCACAGGAGGGACCCTAATCATTCCCTCCATAAACGCTCAACACTGTGTCACAGCTCCTGGGTACAACATGATCCTCTGTGCAGAGACTGTGAAAACTTGATAATGCTGCATATTTTCAACCCCTAATCAGTCGTCAACATTTAGAATACTCTGGGTATTCTTGTATCCGGATCTTCATATATGCAACGAATGCGAACCAGTACTAACAGGAAGGTAAATCTTCCCGACTGTCCTCACAGGGAGAGGCGACGACGTGCAGTCTCCTCACCGACAGTCACTGCACCCTCCCGTAATTCACCTCCTCCCCCCAAACCTCTCTCCCCACAAGGAGATGGTTTGGAAAGAGCACGGGGCTGGCTCGGGCCCTTGCCCTTTTAGCAGATGCTTCTGCACGTCACACCACCCCCCTTTAGCCTACCTCTGGTTTCTCTGTGATCTCATCCATACACCCATGAGATCTTCACTCAAGGTTCATCTCACATGTTTCAAGTTCTCAAGCTCAGGGGACCTATAAGCTGGCCTAGCACAGGCGTTCCTGGGAACGGAGGCAGCAGTCAGGGTTCTGCCTCCCAGCCACTGGGTGGGCACCTCCGGAGGCATTCTGAACATGTCTCCGGGATCTTGGTGGGGCTGCAGTGGTGGCCAGCGATGCATCCCTCCGTCAACGTTTCCTCCTGGCCCCTCACCTCTGCATCCCTGGATCACCTCTCAAACCACTTGTAGCAAAATCCTCGTCTCAGGCTCTGCTTCCCAAGAAACCCAAGCAAGGATGCCCAGTACCAGCTACAGCTAACTGAGCCTTGCTGGGCTTCAGGGAGAGAGAAACTTATTTCATACGGGTGTTGGCAGGATTAAGTAGGACGTAACATGAGAACCACCAGGCACACAGTACTGACCAAGAGCTGACGACTAATATGACCAGTGTTACTATTAGGAAAAGGACATGATAGGAAATATTACCGGAACCTGGATGAGTACGGCGTCCTGTACTCATGGAGTCACCCCAGCTCTCTCAGCCCCATGCAGACTCTTCAGAACAAGTCACCTATCAGTGCCCTTAATTAAATGTGCAAGGAATTGAGAGTGTAAGAGGGAAAAGGGAATTCAAGAGGATGTCTTTTCATTTATTTCACTTCAGCCATCACCCTATCTGCTCAACTGCTTGAAGACTGCCAAGTGCATTAGAATAAGTCAACCCTCGAATAGATTAAGTATGCTTCAAACACTTCAAATGAAGTTCAAAAACTCTTAAAAAAAAATTTCCAAAATAGGCAGCTCAGAAACAAAGATCAATGCAGAAACCATCAAAGGGGTTTTCATTAAAGAGTATCTTTTTTATCTTAAGATTTTCTATAGGTGTATAATTATGTAACTTGAAAACTTTCTTCTCAAGACTTCTGCCTCAAAAGTTCAATTCTGAATGATAAGTCCTATAGTTTTTATCTTAAGTCTTCTATGTTGGAATGAAATCTAATCACGTTCCAGCCCTCACAAAAGGTAGGGGATGGTTGGATTATCAAACTTAAAATGACTTAAAGGAAAATAACCACTGTTTTAAGACATGTTCCTAGTTACTTGAAACATCCCCAAGCTCCCTTTGTCATTTCCCATTTTGCTGAATTCTAAGCCAGATTCACTGAGAACTAAACACATTTACTCTACACCAGCTCTGCCCTCAGGACAGTCATGACGAAAGCACCCGGCAGATGCTAAAGATAACTGTCCTGCTCAGCAGCTAAGGATTCAGCCCCAGCTAGGTGCCTGAGCAAATGTGTTCTGACTGTGCTGTTTGCTCTAGAATTATCAGTTCAGCTTTTGCCAAGAAACAACTACATTTGGGAGTAGAGAAATGACGTAAGAACACAGGGAGTATTTCAAATCTGGAGGTTTAATATCACCTGAATTTGGGAGAATGACTATTGGAAGACATAGAACATTTTCTACAAGGAAAATTGACCGCTTGTTCACATCTAAGATGTCATTTATTATACTCGGGAAAACCTGACAAAGATTTAAAGAACTTCAGCAACTAGCCTAAAGATTAAAAAGAAAAAAAAAACAAAACCCCAAACATTAAAAGATGCTGCCGCTTTTCTACCAGGAGTCAGGCGTAATCGTTTAATTCCATTACCAGCCCAGGCCCGTGTCTCCTCTGATTTCAACCCCAGGTCATTGCTCAAGCTTTATCTGACTGCAGCTTCCAGTCTAGCCTCCACTATCAATTTCAGATGGATAATTTCTCACAACAAGGAAAAAATTCCATTACCAGCAAAGACGGTGTAATCAATTCTCATTATGTTTCAGTGGGGCATTAAGTGAAAGTGAAGGTGAAGCCGCTCAGTCGTGTCCGACTCTTTGCGACCCCTGGACTGTAGCCCACCAAGCTTCTCTGTCCATGGGATTCTCCAGGCAAGAATACTGGAGTGGGTTGCCACTGCCTTCTTCAGGGGATCTTCCCGACCCAGGGATCAAACCCACATTGCAGGCAGACGCTTTAACCTCTGAGCCACCAGGGAAGGGTAGCACAACATATATCCAATATAAAAAATCCATCAGGTTCACTTCAGGAACAATTTCAACTTATTCCACAACTAAGTCCATTTAACAGAGCTGATAAGTAATAAAAGACAGTGAGGTGTTAATGACTGAAAAAGCCCAGGGCTGCTGAGAAGAAGGAAATGGATGATACAAGGAAAACCAGGACAAACCTCCCTGGTAAAAGGGAGAGTCTCTTTAATACAAAAATATTAAAAGAGAAAACAATAAAATTTAGTATTGTTTTAAACGATATTTTTTAACGGAAAATTCTGGCAATCACTACTTATTTTTAAGATTGAGAACATTTTTCATTCAATATAAATAATTAAGACTAAGAATAAAATTAAGATCCTTTTTTTTTTCCACTGCATTGCACAGCAGGCGTTCAGCATCTTATTTCCCCTACAGAGATCAAACCCATGCCCCTGCATTAGAAGTGCAGTTTTAACCCCTGGAAGCAACTGACAAGAGATTAATTTTCAAAATATACAAACAGCTCATACAGCTCAATATCAAACTAACAGCCCAATGAAAAACTGAGCGGAAGACCTGAATAGCCATTTCTCCAAAGAAGACATGTAGATGGCCAAGAGGCACATAAAAAAGATGTTCAACATCGCTCATTATCAGAGCAATGCAAATCGGAACTACCTCACACCAGTCAAAAGAAATCTACAAACAATAAATGCTGGAGAGGGTGTCGAAGAAAGGGAATGGGAATTCGTGCAGGCGCTATGGGAAACTGTACGGAGGTCCCTTCAAGAAAACCAAAAATAGAACTACCGTGTGACCCAGCAACTCCTTCCTGGGCACACAACCCAGAGAAAACCATAATTCCAAGGGCTGGCCCTGCAGCCACTGCAGCTCTGGTACGCCAGGCAGAGCTTGTTCAGACCTCACCAGTCATGTGTGCACGCGCGGGGGGAGCTCTACGCAGGCTCACGAATAACCGCAGTCAGGATGTTACTATTACCACAAGGCAGCTCCTGCTGCCCTCTGGTAATCACACCTCCCCCCGCTCCCCAGTCCAAATCCATGATCATGTCATCTCATAAAGGTTACATAAATGAAATCATGTGGTATATAGTCTTCTGAGGTTGGCTTTTTTCAGTTGGACTTTCCCTGATTGGTCTCAGCAGTTGCTCATGTTGATAACTTGTTCCTTTTTACTGCTGAGCTGTGTCCATGGTGGGGGTAGGGGGGCGGGGGGGGACCACAGGAAAGTTTGACTAGTCACCCACCGAAGGACACCTGGATACTATGAGTGAAGTTGCGATGAATGTTTGTGTACCAGCTTCCGGATGAAAATAAGTCATTTGAGATAAACACCCAGGACTGTGTTGGCGAGTGAGTGCACCTTTTGGTTTTGAGAGGAGCTGCCTCACTTTTGCAGAGTGGCTCCCGTCCCCAGTGTCCGGCTGACCTCCTGCCCCGACATCCTCACCAGCATTTGGTGAGGCCCACAGACTGTGCTCAGGGAATCGTTTCCTTCCCTCCTTCTCCCCAGAGCAGGCGTCTGTCAGAAACAAGGCTCAGCTTCCTCTCAATCACTTTCAATAATTGCTGTTATTTAAGTAGAAAAACATTTAGTTTTAGAAAAATTCTACACAGGAACTGGGGACTTGTTAGATGAAGACAGAAATATACATGATTTCCTTCCAGTTTTAAACCCCCACCTCTTCTGTATTTTTACCATTTAACAGTTAACTTTTATTTCTGTCTCAAATAAAGTTTTCACAATAAGGCACACTCAACCATTTTTAAAGTCTCGCCAACCTTCTGCCTCACCTTAAATGAATGCAAATTGTCTCAGACTGGACAAAAAGAGCTTTAACTAATACTGTCCTAGAACGGTCGGTTTTAAATATTCATTTAAAATACCCACTTCTCTGCCCTATGTTTCTACAGTTTTTAAGAGTTTTCTGTCTAGCCTTCATCAATAATTAGTTTCCAAGACAGATTTACAGTTATTTTATACCATATATTATTTCTATGTGTATTCAAAAGTATTATAAGAGCTTGTCCCTTATTCCTCAAAATAAATCTTTGGGGAAAAAAAATTCTGTGTATGTTAAAGTCAACATATTTTTAAAAAGCAAGTGAAATGGCTTTACAGAACTTTTCTTCACCCTCCCTCCCACACACCCAAGCATGTGCAGGTATGCACACACATTCATCAAGAACCAAATGGCACATTTCTTTTACTTGCAACTAATAAAGGATAACTCTTACCTCAAATGTAGTAGTTTAGAATAATGACTGGTTTTTCAGACAGAGTAAGTAACTCAGACAAGTCATGGGAGTTCGTAAGGACTGAACGTCACCAAGTTATGAGATGACATGATCGTGGATTTGGACTGGGGGCGGGGAGGAGGTGTGAACTTTGCTCCTTCAGAGCAGCTACTGCAGCAGCTGTTTCCTAAACCCGTGTCACAGGAAACAGACACTCTTCTAATATCTAAGCTTCTGGAACACTTAAAACAATTCTTAAATCAGTTACCCTGAAGGAAATGACCACTGTCTAGAGTACTAGCGAATGGACACTGCAGAGACCTCGTGCTCCAGGTCTGCTCAGAGCAGGAGGCTAGAAATGCTCAACTGCACCTTACCTTTAGTGCAGGAACAAGGCAGCTTAGGAGACCCTAGCCTGGCTACTGCTCTCTGCTGGTCACCCCTCCAGGCCTCCAATTTCCCATCTGTTAGAAAGGGGATAGGGTTGGATGATATCCATAGGAAAGTCACTTCCAGCTCTTAAACAGTATGATTCTATTTTTACTTACTTTTGATTGGGACAGGAAGAAGTCTCCCAAATCCTATCTTCCTTTTTTTGAAAATCAGATTAGCAGTAAGGAATTTAGGACCTTTTAAGACAGTGACATTTCAAGAAAATCAGATTCAACTATTAACAATTTCCTAGAATTTTTAAGTCCTATCTGACAGATTCCTTCATTTTACTTAAGAGTTGTGAGCTACTTAATAATTATTGGGGGGTGGGAAAGGTTTATATTGCTATAGGAATCCTTCCAAACTCCACAGTTTGTTGTTGTTGTTAGTACAATTAAACACTCTAGACAAAGTACAAACCAGCTGCTTGTGTCTAAGTATCAAATCAACTATTACAGAGCTCATTCAAAGGCGTGATGGAGATGGTAGGCCTGCAGTGCCATCAAAATCGACTCAAGGGATGGCGGCAGAGGCGGGGCCGCTGGGTCACCGCGTTCCAGCGCGGACTTTCTGACTCAGTGCCTGGTCGGGCCAGAGAAGTTCCATTTCTAACCAATCCCAGGGCGATGCCGCTGCGGCTAGTCCAAGGAGCAGACTCAGAACCACAGCTCCTGATAAGCCATTCTGTGCATCCACGCCATCCAGACTGTGCTCTCTACAACCGTTCATACAACAGAAAAGAGCGAATACAAGATGGGGAGGCTGCCACAATTCATGGAAATGACAGAAATGTCCTCTCCTAAACTCTGAATACTTACAAAGTCATCTAAAAAGGAACGTCTCTAGCAGCAGCCAAAACATATAAACAACCATGACTTCTCATCAGTCCTCTTCACTGATGAGAGGCAAGTACCTTCAGAATCAGAAAATGCTATTCCCTCATTCTGTGGAATCCCTGACCAGGCCCTGGCTCTTCATACAGGCCCTGGGGCTTCATACAACAGGAGACAAAAAATGTGACCCTCTGCTCTTTGTCCTGAACCCAGGTCTGACCTAGGGGCGGCGGGTCCTCGTCCTCTCCATTTGCAGAGACATCACCCCCATTAGACATTCACGCACACAGCGTCACATTACATCTGTGTTTAAAATGATAAACTCTGACAAATAAAAATTAAGAAGAAGAACATGTACGCAGTGAGATATGACAAAGGGTATGGCAACGGAGGCAGAAGAGATGAAAAATAAGTGACTACGGTTGGGGTTCAGAACTTGGCATATGGACTTTGAGGAAACAGAAGCAGGCGCTCGTTCTGATGCCCCCTGCTTCTGCCCTTGAAGTAGGTCATAAGGTCCTCATGGTGTGGGGGGGTGTTCCCTTCCTGTACCTACAGGAGAGGAGCATCCTTTCCCCCAAGACACGAAGAAGACTCCAACATGCAGGCGAAGTCTCCTCCAGGTCACTCAGAGCTTCTGTCCTAACAACACTTATCCCCAAACGTCCGCTCTTCATCAAACCTGGCTCAAAACACTCAAGTCTAACTGTTTCTTCAGGTCTTCATTTCCTTATGAAGGCCCCCAAGTCATGTCAAATTTAACATTAATCTCTATACTTTTCTCCTGTTGATGTTGCCATTTTAATTTTCAGACTCAGCCAAGGACCCTAAGAGAATAAGGGGAAAACTTTTTTCCTCCCCATACTAACTATCATGCCTAAATACAGGCTAACACATTTTGAAGCATCAATGAAATGAATAATCTGATTTAAAAATACAGGTTACAGACATTAGCACAAGAAGTGAAACTGTTAAATATCAAAATCTAATGGACAAACAAATTATTTCAAGTTTTCAAAGGCCACGGGTATGGAAAAGAATCAAAAGCTAGTTGATGGATTTTTCACAGTAATTCTGGCATCAAAACTTAATCATGTATTTTTTTTAAAAGGAGGGGGTGAGGGGAAGCCTAGGTAGGTCCCACCAGATTTTAAAACACTTCACAAAACAACAATTTAAACATTATGAAAACAAAAAGAGATGGGCTGATTATTGGAATGGAAAACCCCCAAGAGAGAGTTGATCATATGCTTAAAAAAAATATAATTCAGGATATATTTGGAACAAATGAGGAAGTAAGGCATTTTGCAATAAGTGGCATTGTGAAAATTAGCTTGTTATTTATTAAAATCAATTTAAGGGCATACGAGATGAATTAAATAACTGAATACCAAAAATGACATATGGAAAAATAAAAAGAAAACCAAATTAAATCTTTAAAGTTACAAGTAAGGGACCTTACACAGTATTGAAGAAATCCACAGATCCTGAGTCACACGAACAGTAACCGTTCTTGGATGTTTTAAAAAATACAATGAAAAGGGAAACAGCAGATTGAGGAGAAAGCTGCCACAAATGGCAAAAGGCCATTATCCTACCATAAACAACCACCACCACCTACTAGAAAAAATCAGACCTCAATAAAACCTTTTCAGTAGAAAAAAGACAATTCACAGAAAAAAACCGCTCAGCACAGTATTTTATCAAAGATGAAATACTGTTTTTACCCAATTGCATACTGGCCGATATAAAAACAATTCTGACAAGAGTGAGGTGAGACACTTTCATTACCAGTGTTTGCATGAAATGAATTGTTAAGAAGACGCTTAAAAAGCAATCTAAATCTAAAAATCTATACCTTCACCTAAGGGTACCACTTCTGAACATGCACAGTAAGGACATAACCCAAAAGAATAAGAGCGGCCCTCCCTGGTGGTCCAGTGGCCTAGACTCTGCACTCCCAACGCAGGGGGTCTGGGTTCTATTCCTGGTCAGGGAACTAGGTCCCACGTGCCACAACTAAGACACAGAGCAGTCAAGTAAATACATACATATTTTTTTAAAGAATAAAAGCTATCTACATAACGAAGCTCATTTCTGCCCTCAGTAGCTTGTGTTACCTTTCCTACCAGCGTTTTTTAAAATTTACTTTTAATTGGAGGATACCCGCTTTACAGTATTGTGCTGGTTTCTGCCACACAACAATATGAATCAGCCGTAGGCATGCGTGTGTCCCCTCCATCTTGGCGCTCCCTCCCACCCCTGGGTGTTGCAGAGCACCAGGCTGGGCTCCCAGTGTGGTGCAGCTAGCTAACAGGACATCTGCATTTTAACAGGACACAAGGAAAAAGCAAAACTGAGGAACTGTTCTTCATCTCCTGTCCCCTGACAGCCCAGGTCAGAACACCGGAATCCGGCTCCCATGGAGCTGACCCCGCCTCCCCCATAGGAGCTGTCCTGTCCACAGGGGAGGGGACCCACTGGATGGACAGGCATTCCCCTACACTCCACCGGTGCAATGCTGGGAGATCAAATCAGGTTCAGCGTAATGTTACACATTAGCATAAGGATTCTCTATGCTGATAGAATAATTCAGATGTTAGGTTTCTTTAGGCCAAATAACACTGAAGAACACTCAGTAATAGTCAAAACAATTACCTTCAGACATGTTTCCACTTGCGCTGCCTTCATTTCAAATTAAGTAGTTGAAAAATTACAATCTAGAACCATGGTTTCGAACCTTTTCAAGAGTGGATGCACTGTTATTGACAATTTACTGAGAGAATGCATGACAACAGAAATCTATTATGAATTCAGGAATACTTTTGAAAGGACTCTGAATTTTATTTCCCACAGTATTTACAACAGAAGAGTGCATGTATTTCAACTATAAATAGTTACCACACGAGACCCAAAGCTCAACATGCTTTTGGATACCAGCCTCATAAATGTTCCTGTGCCCCAAGTTGGAAACATTATGCCCCTGGAAGGGTCAGTGACAAATCTCAGCATGCTTGAAAGCCCATCATACCTCATTATTTCCAGAAAATACTTTAGAAATGGGGATTTATCACTTTCAATTATGAGCTGTTGGAGGCTTATGAATGAGTGACTTAACGAATAAATCAGTACTAGGAATGGCTACCTCGGTCCCCTCCCTCCTTCCACTCTAAGTCCCTCAACGCCTGGAAGCTCAGCTGGCTCTGCCTGCAGTGCAGGAGACCTGGGTTCAATCCCTGGGTTGGGAAGATTCCCTGGAGGAGGGCATGACAACCCGCTTCAGTATTCTTGCCCGGAGAATCCCATGGACAGAGGAGCCTGGCCGGCTACAGTCCACGGGTTGCAGAGAGTCCGACATGACTGAGCGACTAAGCACAGTGCAGCCAGCTAACAGGGTGGGGGGCTGAGACGTGGATTCCCTGCTTCCCAGACAGGCTGGTGGCACAGCCGGGAGCAATGGCGCGGGATGGGTCTCGAGATCCCAGAGTCCAGAAGGGGAGGGAGAGGCTGCAGGAAGAAGGGGCTCAACACACGGGGCAGCCTGCTGAACAGACCAAATTCCTCACTTCCTTTCCTCACCTTCCTACTTCCTGAAATTTCACCATTAGAGGGTCACATATTTAACATTTCTCTGTTATAAAGTTGAGAATACTATGTTTAGGAGTGTTTAGAAATTTTCAACATTCAAAATTTAATGTGAATTAGTGTCTTATGCTTGCTCTCTTCCTAATGCTTCTCTCAGATTAATGGCTCATGCAGATGGGCCGGGGGGGAAATGGCTAGAAAGACAGATGATGGTGAAGAACGGTGGGCGGCAGGGCAGCCATGATGGAGGCCTCAGGAGGGAGGCCACGAGGGAAATAAAGGCCCAGCAGAGAGAGGGACCAGAGAGTGAGAGAGACAAGTGCGAAGTGTCAAAGGCACACTGTCTTGAGTCAAAGCTGTGTTCAGAGGTTAGCTGACGCTCTGTGCTTCCTGTTTCCTCTTCAGCTACATCATGGACAGTAAGGACTTCGTCAGAACAGCTGGAAACGAGACCCCTACTGAGGAGGTATGGCTGAGAAACTGCCTCCCCAGTTACATCCTGGGGCTCCAACCAACCACGTGCTCTCCCCTGCCCTGCCTGTGACCCGCAGGGCCCCTGGCTCAGAGGTGCCCCATGGCCAACCTCTGGGTCTCAGCTCAACTGCAGCCCCCCTGACAAACGCAGGGCCTTTCAGGCGCTCTTTCCTGCTCCCTCCTGCTGTGAGGCATGAGTTTCACTTGCCTCTGTACCCCCCACCGGACACTAGGTTCCCCGAGGGCAGACACAGTGTCTTTTAAAGGGCTGTGGGTGTGCCACCCCCAAATATACCACCCTGGCAGGGGGATTAGTTCCAGCTACGGCTAAAGGCGACATAGAAACAGCGGAAGTGGGAGAAGCTCTTTGGCCTTCCCCTCTCTAAAAGCAGAGTGCAAAGGAAGCATTTAGTGTAAATTTCCACTTGTAACGCAGGCTCCCCCTTTTCCCTACCAGGCACCAACAGAGAAGGCACCCACTGGAGTGCGCAGCAAACCTCACTCAGCAACCCCTGGCTCCCACGAGGTCTGCACACACTCACGCTCCCACAGCTCGCCACCTCTGGAAGCCTGAGATCGCCCTCCTTGTCTAGTTAACGTCTTCACAATGGACAGGGAGGCCTGGTGTGCTGCGATTCATGGTGTCACAGAGAGTCGGACACGACTGAGCGACTGAACTGAACTGAACTGAGTTTATCACACCCTTTGTTAAAATGGTAATATAAACCCCTGGGTATAACTGCTGCTCTGGGTCTTCACTTCTTTTCCATGGAGGCCTCCATGAGCACATACAAATTAAAATACTACCATCAAATTTTAAAAATATCTGTCTTTTGTCAGGCTGATGCTCATGGTGTAGGTACTAAACCTAAGAGATGGAGGAGAGAGTTTCCCCTACATGTTCAACCTGGTGCCCTCAGTGCCTGGCTGAGTGGTGAATGACCTGGGAACCACCCTGGCAGGAAAAAGGGACATGTGCACAGGTGGGTGGTAAGCAGGCTTCCCACTGGCTGCTTGCCGGCAGCGGCGCGGAAAGCAGTCACAGCAGGCCGGGTGTTCAAGGCGCAGTCGTGCAGGAGACAGACACAGCAGCCCAGGAAAGAGGGCTGTGGTTGAAGGGAAACACTGGCGTCTCATCACGTGTGCTGAGAAGAGACATGCATCACCAGCAAGACCAAGAGTGCGAGCCGGGAGCGCCTGCATGGCTCTCGGGGGCTGGCAGGGGACAGTGACGTCAGATCGGCCCGTAAAACCAGTGCAGCACACATTCAAAAACACGTGAGCTTAGCAAGACTCACTGTAATACAGAAATGCCATTACCCAAGGACTACGGAAAAGCTGGCCGAGAATCCTGTAAACCATTGAAAATGGCATTCCAGGGATTTCCCTGGTGGTTTAGTGGCTAGGGCTCCACACTCCCGAAGCAGGGGTCCTGGGTTCAATCCCTGGTTATGGAACTAGATCCCACGGGCTGGGTGCAGACAGGCACTCCAAAAATAATGCCACTCTTAAATGATCAATAAAATACAGCCTCTGAGCCACTCCTTAAAATTCATATTTACAAAATGATGCAGTGAACTTTCCCTTGGGGCTGACAACTGAAAGTGGGCTGAGAAACTGAAAGAGAATTGAGTTTATTCAGAAGCATACAACCGTAAGGATATTTATCCTTTTGATGAAGAGTTCAACATATACATGAGATTATGGGAATTCCCTTATATGTACTCGATGATATGTACTTAACACAGCAGCAAGATACATAAGAAGCCTATTCTCTTTCAAGAAAAGTCCATAACCTGAGCTACCACTCCTAAAACAAGACCCGGAGGGTTCTGAGGCTGGGATGTGACATGACAGTCCTTTCCGTGAACTTTCCACGTAATGGCGATATTCCTTAGAATGAAGCCTTGCCCACCAATCCACTGCATAGAAATGCTGTCTTCTTAGGGAACTTCCCCTGTTCTAGGTACAAAGTAGGGACTTAAGAATGATTGTGAAAATAGCAAATGGATGACTAATTACAAGACAGGAGTAAGAAGGCACAGCGTTCGGGAAACACTCACTCAAAAAGAAGTTTAAACCAAAACAGAACTAATTTCAGGTTATCACTTTATTTTTTCATAAGCAGAGGAGAAAAACAAGCTAACCAAAAAAGCCTCCAAAGCTTGCTATCTTATGAAAAAGTCTGCCTGAAGGTATAGTAACACAAACTGAACTGACAGTAAGGCCTTGGACAGAGATAGGAGATTTTTAAGCCCTTAAAAACACAAACTTCATATTATGTGTGATGGCACCATACAGATCCATGTACATTCTGTTCTCAATCTGGGTTAGACAGAACCACACAGTGCCCCAGAGAGACAGAAGTGATCCGATCAGCACTTTGCCACACACTGGCCAGGCCTTATTGGAGAAGGAAATGGCAACCCACTCCAGTGTTCTTGCCCAGAGAATCCCAGGGACGGGGGAGCCTGGTGGGCTGCCGTCCATGGGGTCGCACAGAGTCGGACACGACTGAAGTGACTTAGCAGCAGCAGCAGCAGCAGCCCAGGCCTTTCTCTGTCCTACACCTGCCGTCCCTTGTACACAGGCGGGCTCTGATCCTCCAAGGTCAAGGCAGTTAATGACGATGCTCTCGGCAACAGGTAGCTCTGCCTTTTCCGCTCAGACAGCTTTGCCAGTACTTAAGTTTGCTTATAAAAACCTACGTGTCCCAGAATGTGATAGTTCACTTCTTACGACTTTTTTTTTTTAAGCCCCTTCTTAATCCTAACTCTTTCCCATTTACCGTCATGGGTATGCACATGAGATGAAATGTTTTCAAGTTTTCTAGAATCACTAAATTTTGAGGGTCTAAAAGGTCCTACATTTACCATGTATGCCCTTAAGAAGCTGAAATGACCTGGCAAAGGGGTTTCAGCATCACACTGTCTTTCCTTCTTTACAGCAGCATTTCATTACCTCTCTTTCTCTAACTGAAGTCAAGAGCAGCTCTGGATTCTCTGTACACTTCAGGAAGTTGTAGAAGAGGAAATTTGTTCACAGGTATCAATTTCACAGACAGAATGGAAGCATGTAGAAAAAATCTATATGTTTTAGTTTTCTGAGTAAGATGCTTCTTACCATCAGGCTAGAAATCCCAGTGCTTTCTGTTGTATTTTGAAAGATAAAGTGAATTTGATTTTTTTGTAATCCCTTTGAGAAATAGTAATTTGCTTCTATTAATTCACTGAGTCAATTAAAGGACAATGGAAAAATCAAAGATTCTTCCACATTTCGTATCTTAGAACTAAAATAAAAGCTCAGAGTTCAAGTTGATACTGTAGTCCCTGAAAACGTCTCACAGTCATCTTTTGCTGAATTAGTGGGTTAGAGCTCACAGTTTGTGGCACTGTGATTGTTCTCATATTCATCAGACTCAGTCACATTTCCCCTGTAACTTCCTGAATTATCAGTACAGGAGGGTCCATCTGAGACTACTCAACTCTAGACTATAAGCCACTTTTCTACAACAAAGGGACTTGATCTTATGTGTGTGTAGCATTTAATAAGTACTTACTTTTTTTTTTTTTAATGAAATGGACATAGGAATGAATAACCTGCTTTTAATTTCTTTTCCAAAACCTTGTGAAGTAGAAGGAAAGCAGTGAAAATGTTCAAACTAAATTGCCGTGTGTGGGCTGTTAGGACGATCTCCTTCTGGCAAAGAAAATCCAACAAACAGAACCCAGAAGAGGTGTCTGCTAGGGAACAGAAGAGAAGCCACAGACGCTGGCTTCCTCGTGCTTTATAATAAGCTCCTGGTTGGGAAGCTCGACCATGCAGAACTCAAGGCAGCTAAGCCCATGAGTGTCCCTAATAGTCCTAATTTTCCCACTTCCCCTGGGTCCAAGCTACCACCGTTTCTCATTACCTAGTCAAGAGCCTCCGAGCTGGTCAGTCAGATCTTCAACAGCCCTCCTCCAATCCTGTCCTGCACAGTAGCCAGAGTGATTATTCTGCATAGCAAACACGGTCATGTCACTCCCTGCCCAATGAAAGCCTCTGGACACCCCTGCTTCACAGGGCCTGAACGACCCATCGCCTCTCCAGTCTCACACGTACCACTCCCTGCCCCTAGCCCAAATGGTCTCCTTCCTCTACCTCCTCAGACTTGACACAATCTCATCAGACTTCAGCTCTGCACATGCTATTTCCTCTTGCTAGGATCTCCCCCCTCCCCTTTTAGTTCCTACTCAGCTTCCAGACCTCAGCCTAAGTACCACTTCCTCACAGAAGGACTCCATGACCTCCACAATTAAGTGAAACCCACCCTATGATAAAACTTCTAGAAGAGAATAAAGTCTCATGGCCTTGAGTCTGGCAAAGAATTCTTAGATATGACAACAAAAGCACAATTCATTATAGTTTTTTTTTTGATAAGAGACTTCACCAAAATTAAAAACTTTAATGCTTCAAAATAAATAAGGAAATGAACAACCACAAACTGGAAGAAAATACTGGCAAACCACATATCTTATAAAGAGCTTGTATCCAAAATACAGAACTCTTTCAACTCAATAAGATAACCTAGTTAAGAAATGGGCAAAATATTTCAGTAGTCATTTAATCAGAGAAACATGAATAGCTAACAAACGCATGAGAAGCTACTCAACATCATTAGTCAGTGGACATGTTCAAATCAAAGTGACCTGACAGGGAACACACAAGTCCTCCACGAGGCAGCCTAGCAGGGCAGACGGAGCCGCAAGAGGACAGTGTCCAAATGCCTGCTTCCCCACTTACTAGCTGGGTAATTCTAGAAAGTCACTTTCAAACCTTTCAAATTCGTAAAACAGGGACAAGGCCACTAAGGCTGCTTTGAGAATTAACATGGCTCACATCCCCTTCACGCCACCGAAGTGGCTCTCCTCGTGGGGACCAATGGTCCGAGTGTTGCCAGTTCCAAAGGACCTATTTCAGTCTTCCTATTTCTGAAAAGATGACAAAGCTGCCCACTCTCTCCAATATCTAGTTACTCCAAATTCTGTTAATTCTGCTTCCAAAATATCCCAGGAATCCACTTTTGTCTCTTCCAACCCCACGGTCTCCATCCTAGTCCCATCCCTCATCCTTCTATCTGGCCTCTGCTTCTTAACTTAACCCTTCCCATGCGCCTAACCAGAAAGCAACAGTCATTTCCCCACATACTCACTAAGAGTCATCTTTTTAAGTTATGAATCCGATGTACTCCTTTCCCCGGCCTTCTCTTGCAGTACGAATGAAATCTGGACTCTTTCGAATTCTCTGTAAGATGTTCCGGGGTCTGGCTTCTGCAGTGGCTCCAGCCTCTGGCAATCTTCACACCTGCCAAGTTCTTTACTTCCTTGTAACCGCTGAATACACAGTTCCTGCTGCTAGAAATTTCTTCCCCCTCCTTTATTCATGTTGGCTTTCTCCTTCTCATTCTTCTGGCTCAGACGAAAGTCATCCTTTCCACCCACTTCACCAGTCTAAACTGTGTCCCTGTGATAACGACGGTCATTGCTTGTAAACTGCCTGTCTCTTCCTGCTGGACCCCCCTCCACGAGGGCATCTCTCCCGTCTCTCACGTGTCTGTCTGTACAAGTGCATGTATATTGTGTATGTACACATATGTGCATACACTTACTATATGAACATGTATGTACTGATACACGTGAACCTACTTACTGGCAAGCAGAGTGCCAAGCACATAGCGGGCAATCAACAAGTGAATTCTAGTATTTACTTTTTGTTAAGGTTTACAGAACAACACGACCTTTAACCTAGGCTTCCAAGTACGTTTCCCAACAGCCTTGAGATAACTTAGGGATTCCCTTCTGTTCCAAATACATTTGTACACCCGGTGTTACTATTTTTCTATCTCTTCCTACTAGACTATCGGCTCCTTGAAAGTAAGAATCTTTTCAACTTCAACTTCCCCAAGCTTAGCAAAGAAACAGGCACAAGTCTTTGTTGAATCAGCAAACACTGATTATAGCAGAAATTTATCTTTTAAAAACCTTATTTTTATTTGGACAACCTTCATAGATACTGATGTGCAAATGATCGATTTGGTTTTACTTTGACGCTGTAAATAGACAATCAGAAACAGAAAGCCAAACCAGCTATATCATCTCCAAAGAGCCCGATTTCACTTTCCATAAGATATATTTGAACACAAAAGTAATTTAAATTCAAATAATTAATTTTTTAATTAAAAAAATCTAAAAGTAAAACACATGGGCTATATACCCTTTCCATGCATGCAGCTAAATCGCTTCAGTCGTGTCCAACTCTGTGCGACCCTATGGACTGCAGCCTGCCAGGCTCCTCTGTCCATAGGATTCTCCAGGCAAGAATATTGGAGTGGATTGCCATGCCCTACTCCAGGGGATCTTCCCAACCCAGGGATCGAACTCACATCTCTTATGTCTCATCTGCATTGGTGGGCAGGTTCTTTACCACTAGCGCCACCTGGGAAGCCCAAAAGTGAGAGTGTTCGTGGCTCTGTGTGACCCCATGGACTGCAGCTGGCCAGGCTCCTCTGTCCATGGAGTTCTCTAGGCAAGAATTCTGGTGTGGGTAAGCCTTCTCCAAGGTAAGATTCCCTTCTCCAGGGGAATCTGACCCAGAGATGGAACCCGGGTCTCCTACATTGCATACTTTTATCAGATCATATTTTGGTATTGTGACCTACTCTGACTTAGAGATTGACTAAATCAATTTCTGATTTACTAACAATAATCTTGTGGGACTAAACTAAAATTTGAAGTTGATGCAGAAGCCAAAACACACCTCACAGCCTGCCGAGAGACACTCCCATGAAAATGGATTTCCTATTTTCAAATAAAGGCTTACTGAAACAAGGATTTAAACCACTTTTCTGCAAAAACCAGCTCCATTCAAAAATGCATTGTGATGTACAGAATGCTTTCTTTGGCTGTCTCATATTTTTATTTGATGTACTGAATAGAGTATTAATAACCAAAATATCCTTTTCTCTTCATTAAAAAATCAATTCTACATATTTGTAGCAATAGAGTTAATAACATTTTTAAGGTGAAAAGAGCTGTTCCTCCTTTGCTGCTCAACAAGGACCCACAGGTATCTGGTTATATTTCACAGGGCAGCACATGCAGCAACTTGAAATGGGGGACACTACTGGAATTTCTGTGTGACATTTACGGCCAACTTTTGAAAAATTATTATAAAAACAGCAGAAAATCTGCTCACTAGCCTAATCTCATTGCCCAAGAGAACAAGAGGAGGATGGAGCAGAGGAGCCTGCAAACGTGCCATTTCATCAGCTGTGTGAGGACCATGGACTCCCGGCCATAACCAAGCCGTATGTTTGCACCTGCCCGCTGCTTCCTCTCTGGGCAAACACCAACTCCACCCTCTAAACCAGGGGGCTCACTGGCAGACAAAAAAGTTTACAAATTCTTTCCCCTTCCAACAGATCCCTGAGACATGCTGATTCTGTTTGATCACTCTGTTCTTCCTTGGAGTACTTTACATAAGCCGACTAGGCTCACAGACTTTTGTAAATTTCCACTTAAAGAGGGTTAAAGTTTCTGCATAAAATAATAACATTTTAATGTGAACTAAGGCAGTTTGTGAACTGAATATGAGACAATATGCAACTAAAGAATAATTCAAAAGCATACTTTTAGTAAACTAGAAATTACAGAGATATATGTACATACAGAGATATATGACTTAAACTATTCTATCAATAAGTGACACTTCTATTTCACTTATTAACCTAAAAAACTAACATTACAACCTCTCTCTATCTTAATGGTACTAAGAAGTTATAAATACTTTAGGTATGATAATGGTGTTGCAGTTAAGTCTTATTTTTTAGAGGTATACATTGAGATACTAATGGCAGAAATTATACCACTTAAGGGAATTTGTTTCCAAAGGACGGGCTGTGTGTTGGTACTGAAGCAGGGTGATGGGGACGTGGACTTTCACCATACTCTATTCTGTACATGTTTGATAACTTCCGTAACAAAAAGGGGGTGAGGGAAGCATAATAATTCTTTTAACTGTCTACTTGATCAAATGAAGGATTTCAGCTAGTCCCAGTTCAAATTTATTCAAAGCACTGTCAATCTAAATTAAGAGGCTGATAAAGTCTATTACCTGTCATATTAAACCTCACTGTAATCTCTTTAAAGACTGTAAACCACTGACCCGTGAAGAAGCTTCCCTCCCCTTGCTCCCTCTACTGTCTCTCTCTAGTTTCACTGCCAAGCACTGCTCCCGGGGTTTCAGTAGCCACGTGGGATCTTCTTCCAGATCAGTGCGTACTCACAAGACAGGTGCCCAGAATGCCACAAGCTTAGTGCCACGTGACTGCAAGGAAGTCTGACGGCCTTCCTCTGGGTGCCCTTCTGTGTCTGGCAGGCGCCCCCAGAACCCCGCACCAGCCTGCGCTGACCCCACGTTCACTCCTGGTCCTGCAGCTGCTCACTGTCCCCCAGCTATGCTGTGAACTTCCTGATGGGAGCAGACATGAAGCCCTATTCATCTTTACATCCTGCACTTGGACTCAACAGGAGCAGAATAAATGAGGGATGAGAGAGTAAATCTATAAATCTCAAAAGTTAGTAGCTCATTTTAGAACTCAAAATATTTTGTTAGTTTTCACATTGTAATTTCAAGACATTTTTCTGAAAACTATTTTAATACTCTAGTTTAATCTTACTAACACACATTTGTTAAACTGTTTCTGAAACCAAAGTTTGAGTCCTGAAGATAAAAATAGCCAACTCATATTTATATGTGAATAATTACCTTAATCTACAGAGCTTTGCCACTGTTTTCATTTAGAGAGACAGCCCATGGCTAATCAAAAATGGAGAGCTATGAGTCCCATCAATAAGAATTATGATTAGTATGAACTCATAATTAGACCTTAACATCATTCCAAATTTATTATATGGCTGGTACTATTATCATTTCATTTATTCTCATAAAAGCCTGATGAGATAGGTACCACTATTATTCCCATTTTACAGGTAAGCAAACAGACTCAGAGGTTAAGTCACTTCACCAAGGATATGCAGCTGAAAGTGATAAAAGGATGCAAAAACCCAGCCTGTGTGCTCAACTGCTGACAACCCCTCCCATATTTATGACGTACAGAAACTCAGCTCTGTAACCCAGAGAGGTTTGGACTTGATTCTTCCCTTTTGCTGTATCCCTGAGCCTTTCAAGTACAACGGAGAGAGCAAATAATGGAAAACAGGTCACTTATTCTACCTGCCTCATCTCTGTAGTAACAGCAGCTAACTCTTATGGAAACGCCAGGCACTGCTGAAAGCCCTGTACATGTACCAACTCAGTTAGGCCTTACAGCAGTTCAAGGATGTAGGTCCTGTTCTCATCTTCATCTTTCAAGAGGAAATGGAGGCTCAGAGAGGTTATGTAACATGCCCAGGGAGCACTCTGAGTGGCTCCAGATTCCATGCTCTCAATCACCGGCCCCAGTGCCCAAGAGGAACACATCACCTGGGCTGAACTAGAATGTGTGCTTTAAGGATTAAGCTCTGTATATCCTCTCTGGAGCAAAGTTGCCAGTTTTTGTTTGTTTTAACTTTGACTATTTTTTCCCAGGTATATTTTATAGTCTAGTTTCAATACCCAAAGTTTCCATCCTGCTACCATATAGGAAATGTCTGATACATGGTACAGAATAAGAGAAAACTAAAGCAAAGGTTTTTATAAATTCAAGAATTTGGTTTACCAAATCAATAACGTGTGAGCAAGCCAATGCTAATGAGCTTTTAATATAAGTCATCATAAAGAGTCAACTTTGGAGGAAACGATGTTGATTATCTTGTAATAACCTATAACGAAAGAAGAGTGTAAAAACGAATATATATTTATGTAGAACTGTGGTGCTGGAGAAGACTCCTGAGAGTCCCATGGACTGCCAGTAGATCAAACCAGTCAACCCCAAGGGAAATCAGCCCTGAATGCTCACTGCCAGGACTGAGGCTGAAGCTGAAGCCCGAACACTCTGGTCATTTGGGGCAAAGAGCCCACCCATCGGAAAAGACCCTGACGCTGGGAAAGACTGGAGGCAAAAGAAGAAGGGGGCAACAGAGGATGAGACGGTTATACAGCAACACCAAGTCAATGGACATGAATCTGAGCAAGCTCCAGGAGATAGTGGAGGACAGAGGATCCTGCTGCGGTATAATCCATGAGGTCGCAAAGAGTCGGACACGACTTAGGGACAATATGTAGATACGCACAACTGAATTACATTGCTGTATACTTGAAACTAACACAACACTGTAAGTCAACTATATTTCGATAAAAAATCCAAACCCCAAACAAATAAATAAATATTGAAATTAAAAGATTTGAAGAGTCACTTTATCAAAGAAGACATCCTAATGGCAAATAAGCATCTTAAAAGATGTTGAATATTATTAGTAATAAGGAAGTGCAAATTAAAACTGTCCCCCAAAACCCTGCCATATTACATACTCACTAAAATGGCTAAAATTTTAAAAGTGGATAAAAATAAGTGTTGATAAGGATGTGGAGCAACGGAAACTCTCGTATATTTGATGGTGGGATTGAAAAACAGAAGAGCCACTTTCAAAAGAGTGTGGCAGTCTTTTAAACAGTAAACATATACTGGCCATGAGGAAGCAATCACCATCCTAGATAGCTGACCCAAAAGAAATGAGAACAGAAGCCACAAAAACACTCATCCCCAAAAGTCAACTTTGCAAAATTCTTAAAAGTGAAAAACAGAACGGTCACTCTGTAAACAGTGTCTTCTCCTCTACGCAGTTAATGCAAGTTCTCAGCATTATTCTAAAGCATAAAAGAGAGTCTGTCGCTATTGCTAAAAATGTCTTCACAACAGAAAGATGACAAACCCACATGGTTAAGCACTTCAAAGCGAGCTTGTCTCAGGAGAAGCCCACCCGTTCTCCAGAATCTGAGCACACACACCAAGGCAAAACCCACGCAGACAGCCTCATCACAAAAACAGAAAGTTAGAGAAGACAGAGATGGTGCATAAACGGATGACTGTCCCCCTCCCTCCCTCCCTCCCGCGAGCACGGGTCGAGGGCCTGGTGGGTGCCAGGCGCTGCATCAGTGGCGGGGGATGCCAACACCGGCGGGCTCTTCCTTGGTGGGCACATCCCAGGTGTGCAGAGAGTAGATGGCAAGAACAACAAGCACAGGTGTTCACTAAGGGAACCAGCATCACTTCAAGCCCTGAGGGGTTGTGTAGGGGCACCCAAGGCCCCTGAGACAGAGGAAATTAAGTAGGTGAGGGGAGGCAGGTGTCCAGGTCCCAAGACCCAAAGGAAGATGCGGACACATCACTCATATCACATGGGGTGTCTCATACTGTGGATCTCATTCTGCTCGGAGCATAGTGCTTTCACCAAAAATTATTAGAAGTGAATCCACTGTCATGCTCTCCAGCGTAGCAACGCTCAGTTGTGTCTGACACTTTGCAAATCCCTGGACTGCAGTCTGCCAGGCTTCTCTGTGCATGGGATTCTCCAGGCAAGAACACTGGGAGTGGGTACTGGGAGTGGGTACTGCCACTCCCAGTGGCAGAAGATCTTCAGGGGATCTTCCCGACCCAGGGATCGAACCTATGTCTCCTGCACTCGGCGGGTTCTTTACTCCTGCGCTACGGGGAAAGCCCAGTTGCGCTCTCCAATGAGCACGGAAAGAAGCGTCCTCTAGCACAGAGAGCACGGCCCTCAGCATGCATTCCACCCAAATGCTCAAAAGGTGCATGTCAGGGAGCAGGAGGAGAGTAGCCACTCTAAGGAGTTACTTGGACATGAGAACATGCAAGTCCGTTCGCCAGTCAGCGGCGACACCTTCTAATGTTTCTCTGCTAATCCCAAGCGGCAGCCCAGAAAGAGGAGAGGGGGTTCTGATCTCAGTCGAGGGCTCTCCACCATGGGGCTCTAAGTACTCATTTTTCTGAACACATCATTTAAAACTGGTTTATTTTACAAACACAGTTTTCTGCTATGTGGTCTCCCCTAATACAAAGGACAAAATTTTGCCAACCTAACAAAACCATTTTACTCTAGAAAACAGTAATATCTTCACCCTTGACTCTACACCAACCAAATTAGCAATTTAAAGGCATAGCTCCATCTGACTTTCATGGACTCTAACACTTCTTTGGGCTTTTCCAGTGTGAAATTTGTAAAAAAAAAAAAAAAAAGAGAGAGAGAGAGAGAGAGAGAGAAAAGAAAAGAAAAGGGGGCAGACACTATAACATAAACTTTCTTACCCTAGTTGTGAGAAAATGCACTTGCTCGTTAGATAGAATACAGCATCCTCTCACAGTAATTACTGACGCTGCCGGGAAATGAGAGGAAGGAAAGAGTGAGAGAGAAACCCGGAGTCTGCTCACCCTTACAAAGCGGCCACCACTCTCCAAAGTCGCGCGTGCAGGCAGGAGACCACAGAGGAGCTCCTCCTAGATTCCACGTTGCCGTTTTCCGGCTGGGACTGGTATTTTCACGTTGGTCTCACAAAAGTGAAATTGGTGGAACTTGCAAAAGGAGCAGTGAAGAGATGCTCCTGCCAAGAGGACCCGGGGCAGGAAGGCGGGGAATGCTCGGCCATCAAGGTTTGCCTCTCGGCAAAACTGCTTTCAGTGTGACAGCCTTTCTTTTTGAACTGTTTTCGTTTTTCTTTCTTAACAGATCAGTGAGAAAAACACTTTTCAAAAAACTGTCTGGTTCAAGATAAACCAGCGAGTAATACATCCTCAAAGTTTTCAGTACCAAAAAAAAAAAAAAACTGTGACGAAGCCGGAGAGGCAAGCAGAGGCTTTTGGGAAGAATTTTATCGACTCTGTTAAAGAGCTTGTAGTTAATCCTGAAGCTCAGTTTTCCAAAACACTGCATGCAGAATAATTTGTGGTAGCAGAAGTCTTTTAATAGTTATGTATTTACTTGCGCAGTTTCTATTTGTGTCAAGTGATACTCGTTTTCCATTTATAGTAAGAAGAGTATTTTACTAAAAACTTTTTTTTTGTTTTTGGCTGCGCCACATGGCTTGTGGAATCTTAGTTCCTTGATCAGGGCTCAAAAACCCTGGCCCCTGGCAGTGAAAGTGCTGAGTCCTAACCCCTGGACTGCCAGGGAATTCCCTAAGAAGTGTATTTTAAAATCTCTCTTTAAAATAAGTTGACTTAGAGAAAGAAAGTCAGAAGCGGTACAGCCGATATGACAAAGCCGATATGCTGTGGATGTGACAGTCTGTGACTGTGACACTCTCGTGACTAAAGCTAGGAAGCGGTGCTGGAAGAATCAGGAGCCACTTCCAGGTCTCATGATGTGACTGATGGGAATTCTATCTGATTATCTGAATTTTTAGATAGCTAGCTAGATGGCTCCGCAGTGTTTAGAAGACAGAGTTAAAAAGAATCCAAGCCAGAAGGCAAGGGGACAGGATGCTGCCCTGGGACTCCATCGAGCCAGTGAACACTCGCTGAGTCCTGGGTCAGTCCCTGTCTCAGCATGCAGTGTGCAGCAGAGAAGAGCCAGGTAAGTGTATATCAGGTTTCCACGGAAGAGAAAGAAAAGAAAGGTATGTCATAAAAGAAAGCCAGGTAAAGGGAGAGAGAGAAGAATGCACAGCTGAAAACACGGATACCTCTGAGAAGGTAGTGGAAAGGAGGGAGCCGGGAGACTGTCTGGAGGAGGAGCAGAGCAGGTGGAGGGCTCAGGAGAAGCCCCAGGCACCCGGGGCGTGCTGGGCCCCCGGGAGGAAGAGTGGGTGGCCGGCAGGGCTGGACAGAGGAGCAGGGAAAGAGCGGGAGAAGTGAGGTCAGGGGAGGGGGCAAACAGCAGGCTGAGCGAGCAGAGAGAAGGGCACTGTTCTCAGTGCGACGAGAAGCCGCAGGGCATCTGGGGCACGAAGGTGATACTGGGTGGGGAGGGAGGGAGACAGGAGTGGCAGGGACTGGGCGAGGATGCCACCGGAGCTTCTATACAGGACTGAGGCAGCCTGGACCTGCTGGGAGAGATAGGAAGATCCGGTCAGATCTGGGATCCAGTTTGGGCTGATTGGATTTACTGACGAATCGGATGTGAGGTGAGAGAGCAAGCGAGGGATCAAGCAGCATCTTATTTTTCGGTTGTGTGTTTGTTGTGGTCAGAGCCCCAGGAAGAATGAATGGTGGTGTCACTGGGATGACGGAGCGGCCAGGAAGGCAGGAAGATGGGTGTGGAGACCAGGCTCTGCCGTGCTGGGTTGAGGGTTCCTGTAGGCACAGCTGCAGAGATTTGAGCTGGTAGTTGGCTATTCCAGTCTAGAATTTAGGGGAGAGGCAGGTCAGGAGCCGTCTCATTAGGGAGTCATGAGCATCAGATGGTATTTAAAGCCTTGGAACTGATGAGACCACAGAACGGTGAGTGAAAAGGCCCAAGGATGCAGCCCAGAGATTCTTCCCACCTGGGATGGGTGGGGTAGAAGGACAATGAGGCAAAAGAGACTGAGAAAAATAAGAGTGAAGCACAGGGAACATCAGAGTAAGTGCTGGACCGTTTATAGCAGCCCAGACACGGAAGCAGCGTAAGTGCCCACTGACAGGGGTGGATAAAGATGTGGTACATATACACAATGGAATATTACTCAGCCATCAAAAAGAATGAAATAATGCCACTTGCAGCAACGTGGATGGACCTCGAGAGTGTTATATACCGAGTGAAGTTAAGTCAGAGAAGCGGAAACACTGTATGACATCCCTTATATGTGGGATCTAAAAAGAAAACAGACTTAGAAAATAAACCTGTGGTTGCCTGGGTGAAAGGACAGTTAGGGACTTTGGGAACGTCATATACGTACTGCTATATTTTAAAATGGATAACCAACAAGGACCTCTTTATTTGTACAGCACACACTGAACTCTGCTGAATGTTACATGCCAGCCTGCATGGGAGAGGGATTTGAGAGAGAATGAATACATATATATTTATGGCCGAGTCCCTTTGTTGTTCACCTGAAGCTACCACGACATTGTTACTTGGCTACATACTCCAATACCAAATAAGAAGTTTATAGTTCAGAGTAAGTGCTGGAATGATTCAGCAGATGATGCAGGAAGAAAGAGGGAGAAAGTGCCAGAGAAAGGTCCACTGGCTCAGTGGTAAAGAATCCGCCTGCCAATGCAGGAGACACGGGTTCAATCCCTGGTCTGGGAAGATTCCACATGCCACAGAGCAACTAGGCTCGTGCACCGCCACTACTGGGAGCCGCAGCTACTTAAGGCTGTGTGCCCTGGAGCCGGTGCTCAGCAAGAGAAGCCACCGCGATGAGACGCCTGCTCGCTGCGACGAGAGAGTAGCCCCTGCGCGCTGCAATGAGAAAGAAATCCGTGCAGCAATGAAGACCCAACACAACCAAAAATCAACAAATAAAAATTTAAAAGTGCAGCCAACAAAATTCAGCAATAGGAGGTTGAGGACTGCAAAGGATGATTTCATAGTACTAGAAAAATTAATTATTTCTACAGCAAAAAACTGATGCTTACTTCACGCTATACATCAACATAAGTTCCAAATTTGTTAGAGTAAAATCAGCAAATGATAATTAAGCTAGAATAAAAACCAGAAGAGATTACAAGTTAACATTTATTTCTTTGGATTGGGAGAGAACTGTTTAGGCAGAAAAACAATGGAGGATGTCATTTTAAAATACCTGTCTGAATACATAAAAATATGAAACTTCCATGTGTAAGAAAAATGCAAACAAAATTAGGCAAATAACCAAGCTGAGATTTTAAATATCTGTAATACATATGTCAACAATTTGATATCCTTAGTATGTAACATCCTCACTCAAGGTCATTAAGTGCACTGAAATCCCAGCTGAAAGTGGCCAGAAACATGAACAAAATGATTCACCAGCATCTCTTTCTGTTTATGGCCTGAGCACATCTCTCCAAGGAAAGCCACGGCTGACTTTCCTTGGTGACTAGATGGCTCTCCTGTAGGGCTCAGCCAGCCATTTGATTGGCCCTGGAAATCCATAAAAATAATTAGCTATGGACCAGTCTTCTGAGAAAGTGCTAACTCCATCGCCTGCCCAAACAGTTTAAACAGCAGAGCTACAAGACCCTTTATTATTTTCCAGCACGAACCCTCAAAAAACTAAGAGAAAATCATAAGGCTTCATATGAATTCAACAGATAAACTCTCTTTTTGAGCCTGACAGGTAAAATCTTCACTTACCTCTTATTTCGTGGTGCTGGAGTTTAGTTTTACTGGAATCTAGTTTTTCTGAAAGGTATAATTTTTGCTGTCAAGTTTATACAGTGTTCCAGCAAAAAGGTAATGAAACAGAACAGCTGTATTTATTCATGATACCAAACACACATGATATACAACAGAAGGTTGTCCTGATACATTTCTAAGAAGACTCTATTTGCTATAATTATTGTTTACAGAAGAGTGCTATATACACATTACAAGAAAGCGCAGAAAGGTAACACTTAAGCACCACAACCCTGATCAAGGCTCTACTTTTTTGCAGTTTAATATCTACCCAAGCTGTTAGAATTACAATCCTTTTCAATATAAAATGTCATCTTTGAGAGTTCTAGGTCATGCCACAGTGTAACATCTTATGACAGTTATTAGAATAAAGAATCAACTAGGTCTTAAAAATAAACTGACTTGGAGACAAAATCAACAGGCAGGATATGAATATTTCTGTACCCTAGGATATAGATACTAACTTTACTAAAATACTAACCTACATAATATAAACCATCTTTTTAATACACTAACACATACTGACATGTGGGGAAAAAAGGAAGCAGATTTTTTAAAAAAGATCTAGCCAATATTCACCAAGAAGTCAAGATTTTCAGGGAGTAATTTCTTAAAGAATTAAAAAAAATAAATTTAATACCAGATTATATCTACATTCAAATATTTACTCACAACCACCATGTTAAGACAGTGTAACTGAGGGAAGAGGAGAAAGTGTCATTTATCATATATTACTGATAAATACTTTAAAAAATAAGCTCTAAGGTTCTCACTCTATTCTTACCAGTTTATTCCTGAACACTTAACAAACAATGACCAAAAATGCAGGAACACCTCGGGTTAGAGTTTCATGAATGCTCCAACTTTGGATGAATTCCTGAGCTACGATTTTGCTTTTATTAATGTGTCTACCCTGAGCTTAAAGAGTCTGCCACACTATATGCAAGATAGACTTAAGAAAGGGAGAAGGAAGTTACCTTTTAATTCAAGTTCAACTTTGACATGTAATCTCAGAAACAGAAAAATCACAATAGAGTAAGAAAAAGCTCAGAAGACATGTATTTCTTTCATTTTTTCCCTTTAGAAACAAGTGGGATCCATCTGACAGGGAATGATATATAACATGTCATAACATGTGCCACCTTAGAGGCATAATATGGAGTTTTAAAAAATGCAATAATTATTAAAAATTATTCTTCAGTAATCTCCATGGGTAGAATAACAAATTAATCAACTGAATAAAAAAAAAGCTACCAGTTAATTTTTAAGGTATAATTTTTTGCAGTAAATTCCACAAGTTTAATACCCTTACATGTGCTATTTATTAAAATAAAATATCACAAAACCATTACCAGCACATGACAGGAAACACCAAAGTTCTGTAAAATTAGGAAAATAACATAGAGGTTTTAATCTGTATGAAGCATTATTACCTTTCCAAAACCCATTTGGAGAATCAGCCATTTTAGTTGAACCCAACACAGCGGCATGGAAGGAACTTTAACTTCATGTCGTGTTGGCTACAGCTCACATGTTTAACTACAGTAGCCACTTCTTGGGAAATGCACATACCAGCAGCGAGAGATGCTGAGTTGGTTTTACAGAGCTGTACGTCAGAAATGGACTCATTACTCTAATGCCTGGCATTTTATATTTATCTTTCAATTATAAAGGTGCTGCCTCATAAAGACGACTGGTGAATTTCACCCGACGGGGCTAAGACACAAAATTATAAGAGCAAAGTCCCAGATTGCCAGGAAAACATTTTCCACTTGTTTTAAGTATTAATTTACAGTGACTATCACTTCTTTGTAATATAAAGAAACAAATAATGCTTTCATTAACATGTTACTGGTTAGAGGTTCCAATCGAGTTGAAATTGTATTTCTGCTTTTTAGTGATGAATCGCCTGCACACCATGCAAACACGGCAATGTTCCCAAGCATGGAGGTAAAGATTTTAAAGAAAAGCAGTGAAGGAAAAACATAAAGTTCCACCTACAGGGACTCCTCTGACTATTTTCGGTGAATCCTGGAGATGACATGGATGTGGGCACTGAGCAAGTAGAACTCAGCAGCTCAGGCTGGTCAAGTGAAACCTCCAGTTTACCAGGCAGCTCCCCTGCTGTGCATCTTCTGGGAGTAGAACAAAGGAAGTGAGGCTGGAGCCCGAAGCAGGTTTTTCCAAAGAAATTCTATTAAGCCTGTTAGTTTTCTGCTGATGACTTCGGCAGACATGTATCAGAATCTACTGCCTCTATAAAAGCCAAATGCAAGCTCTGAGGGCTCTGGTGTGCAAAGATGTATGCACGGATCTGGGGCCATACCAAGTGCTGCTCAGAAGGTAGGGGAGAGGCTGAAAACACACCAAACCCATCTGAGTCGGTCACAGAGGCACAAAGATGCCTTAGTGACAACATACCAGACGAGAGAAGAGAGCCAGCGCTCTGCAAGCATTAAGATAAAGGCGAAGAATACAGCTTGCCTCCCAACACAAAGGTATCTTTAAACTCCCCCCAATTCACTTTCAGCACAGCTTTAGCCTAAAGGTTCCTTCAAATTCAGCCGCACTCACTGGTAGCTTGGAAGGTGCTATGCATTTTTAATAAGTATCTCAAATCCTCAGAATTCCAATAGTTACAGATACTTGTCGACAGTCTCTTCCTGTTTCAAAGTCGTGTGCTCCGAGCCCCTCGCAGTGGTCCTCTCCGCATCACAGCTTCACTGTCAGCCACTCCGTGCCCTCAGCCTCTCCCCGTCTGCAGCCTCTTTTCTCCCCCTTTTTCACACAAAGGCACTCAAGTTTCTCAGAAATCAATAAACCCTCCTCCCCTCCAGCCTCTCCTCTCTTCTCTCCTCCTCTAATCCCGTGATTCTGAAAGCCCCACTCTACTCCCCCATTCACTCAAATGTTTAGTCAGTACCAACATGCCAGGCACCCGGGTCACACGGGGAACGCAACAGAACCTCCCCCCGGCCCCCTGTCCTCCGCCAGCTGGGTTCCCCCCCCAGCCCACACGGGAAGCCCCGTGCTGCTGAAATCGCTCCCAGGACCGTCACCAGTGAACTTTAGTTGACAGACCACATGCCCTTTCTCAGACCATCTTCCCTTCTGTCCTCTCTGTAACAACGTGGCACTGCTTGGCGCTCCCTGAGACACGCCCCAAGACACGCATCCCCACCTCTGCAGCTGACTGTACTCCGCCCCCGGCCCCCCGGCGAGGGGAGCTAGCTCTCTTCTTATGCCGGTCAGGTGAATTCTAGCGCTTCCTAGACTTCTACCCCTTTGTTTTCCTCTGCCTGGTCTCTCAGAGCAACTGCACCCAGACCCAAGGCTCCCCACCCCCACCCGGGTCAGCCTGCTCCCAATTCCAGCTCACATCTCTCTCCTGACGTCTAGCAACCCACTGGACACTTCCATCTGTAATGACATCCCAGATTTAATATGCTCAAGACTGAATTCACTCAGCAAGAATAAAGTATTTATGAGTAAATTTAACAAAAGAAGTGAGACTTTGCACATTGAAAATAATAGAACACAGCTCAGGAAAATCAAAGCTACAAACACATGAAGATGCATCCATGTTCATGGATTGGAAGACACAATATTATGAAGATAGTAATTCTCCCCTAACTGAACTAGAAATTCAAAACAATCCCTATCAAAATCCCAGCAGGCTTTTTTTTTTTTTTGGTAGAAACAGACAAAATGATCCTAAAATTTATACAGAAATGCAAAGGACCTAAAATAGCCAAAATGATTTTGTAAAAGAACAAAGTTCGAAGATTTATACTTCCCGATTTCAAAACTTATTACAGAAGCTACAGTAATTCAGGTGGTGTGATACTGACAATAAGGAACAAAACTCAAAGTCCAGAAATATACTCCTCTTTTCATTTATGGCCACTGGTTTCCCGCGACAGTGCCAAAGCAGTTCAATGGAATGGGGCGGGGGGGGGAAATCTTTTCAAAAAATAGTTCAGAGACAATTGGATATATGTAAAAAACAAAAGCAAAAAAACTTAGACTTTTCCATCATACAGACACAAAAACTGACTCAAAATGGATCACAGAGCTAGACGTAAGAGTCAACGATATCAAGTGTTGACAAGGGTGAGGAGAAACCACACCCAATTACATTCCCACCGCTGCAGAGAACAGCTTGGCAGTTTCTTAAAAAGTATAACCTTATCATCGGGCTTCCCTGGTGGATAAGACAGTAAAGAATCTGCTTGCAATGCAAGAGACCTGGGTTCCATCCCTGGATCGGGAAGATCCCCTGGAGGAGGGCATGGCAACCCACTCCAGTATTCTTGCCTAGAAAATCCCCATGGACAGAGGAGCCTGGCGGGCTACAGACCATGGGGTCACAAAGAGTCTGACATGATTGAGCAACTAACACACACCGTACAACCATATCATATGACCCAGAAACTCCAGTCTTAGGTATATACCCAAGAAAAATGGAAAGATACGTCTACACACAGACTTGCATGTGAAAGTCTATAGCAGCACTATTCACAACAGTTCCAAACTGGAGACAACCCAAATGTCCATAAACCAGTGAAAGGGTAAACGAATTGCAATAAATTCACACAATGGGACGTTAATTCAGCAATAAAAAGAACCGTCTGCTGATATATGCTCCAACATGGATGAACTCCAAAAATTTAACATGACTAAAAGAATCCAGAAGCAAAAATACAACACACCGCAGGACTGCATTCGAATGAAAGGTCCAGAAAAGGGAAGTCTATGGAGACAGAAACTGATTAACGAGTGCCTGGGGCTGGGAACACAAAAGGATACTGAATGCAGATAGGCAGAAAGCAACTGTTACGGGTGATGAAAATGTTCTAAAACTGCATTCTGATGATGGCTGCACAATTCCATAAATTTACTAAAATTCACTGAATCATACACTTAAAAATGAATGAAATTTGTGATATGGAAGTCAAATCTCAATAAAACATTTTAAAAAGCATTTCTCTATCAGATATCAAACTGCCCTTTTGTGGGGTTACTGGAAACTTGCTTGCATTAATAAACTGATTAATTATTATCATTAATCAACTGATACTGTACCCCCTCCTACCAAAACCAACAGAATCCACTCCCAATATGCTCTCCTGCCCGTATTACATTTCCTGGTAAAAGAAAATTCCACACACATGTCCTAGCCAGAACTCCAGTCATCCTAGACTTCTCACAAGAGTGATGAAATTCTTGATTCTTGAATCTGGGCCTTTCTCTCCATTCTACCACTGCCTTCATTCAAGTATATGTAGTAGTTTCCCAACTAACCCTTCTTGCTCTAGACTTGCTCTTTTCCAATCTGTCTTCAGAAAACCTATGATCCCGGAAAACCTGCTCTATAATGCAGACTGCCTCCTGTTACCCTAAATTGAACCTTCTGGTTCTCCCATCCCTACCTCGTCTCTCTCAGCTACAAGAGTGACTGCTGAGCAGTCTTGCCATGAACAAAAGCGTTTAACATGCACCCCCAAATATGTATATTTATGGACAGGGAGGCCTGGCGTGCTGCGATTCATGGGGTCGCAAAGAGTTGGACACGACTGAGCGACTGGACTGATGTAACATATACATCAATACCTGTCCTAGTTTATTATAGAATATGCACAATAATTGAATTATAAAAGGATGACATAAAAAAAGAAACAGAAGTTCCAGTTTTCTTCTCCACCACTGACATTACTCTGCACACTCATGGGCCTCTTTGGAGACCACTAGTCCAAAGGAAAAAGCCAAAGCTCCTCTGCGTGACATACAAGCTGTGTGGCATGTGTGCCCTGCCCACGTCTCAACTTCACCCCTCACTACTGTACCCACACACCAGATGCTTCAGCACTAACTAACTGTAGTCTCCTCATTGAACAAGAAGTTAAATTTTAACTTGTGCTCTTGAAATAAGATAAACGTCCCTGAATCTTTGCAGTTGTTCTTTCCTCTTCCTGGAATGTCCTTATCATCTGTTTCTGCCAGGTCAGCATTCAAGTGCCTCTCTCTAAAAGACTGATTATTCCCACCATAGTGTGCTTATTTCTATTTTAATATTTTTGTCATTGTATTAAAATCAGATATTTGCCTTTCTATCCTAGAAGCTTTGCCACGGTGCTTTAGCCCCTTGAGGACAGAGGACAGTGGTATTACCCAACCTGGGTCTCCATTGCCTAAGTATTGCCAAATGGCAGCAGAAGAGTTTTGCCTTACGTGTTAAGCTAACTCTTGAATTGACCCAACATGCTCTACCCAAGTTCTCCATCTATCTGTCACATCTAAATTCATGACCTGCTGTGGCTACTGAGCCACTGGCATGGATAATTCATATCTGAGTCACCAAAATAAGCGTGACTCCTAATGGCCTCAGAATTCCCCAAGTCAGATGACACTGTCATTTTATGCCTTCTTTTTCACTCAAATTTAGCCATGATCATCACTGGGAACTGCCCTATCTCAATGATGTCAAACTGAAATTCTTTATTTGACCACAAGAAGCGTGGTCAACCATATACTCAACCACCCATGTTTTCCATCTTTAAGGGGAACACCATCCCCGGTACCTTGTATCTTGCTTATTTTACTGGTCTCTTCCGGCCTCTCCTTTCCGGCCTGAATTCCATGGCCAATCCTTTCAGTCATGATCTCATTAGCAGCCAAGATTACTGTGCTCTGCTGACCCATCGTATATGTTCTTTAATTCCCAGCTTTGTGTTAAGCAAAGCATTAATTGTTTTGGTTTATATTTCTACTTCTGAGCCTAGCCTTGCAAGTTTAGACAGTCTTTCTTTCCACAGATTTTTCCCCCTATGACCTGCCATCCTTTCCTTCTCTAAAGTCTCAGAAAAAGAGATATCCTTGGATCCTCTCCAAGGACAGCCTATCTGGGTATTTTTTCTCCATCTTCTCTAGATCTTAATCAAGTCCTTAACATCTTCACCTTCACCTTCTTCCCTGACCTTGACCCTGATTCTATCTCGTGACCTTTGCATTTCTTTCCTAAATGCCTCACGTGCTTCTGACTTGCAATCTGGAGTCTCCCTGTCAGGTCACCACTTATCTACTCACTGTCAACGCTAGTGGGTCTTCCCCGCTCTGCTCACCCTTCCTGCGTCACTTCTAGCACTGACCGCCACTTCTCCTTAAGCCTTCTCCTCTCTGGACCTTCCTGTCACAGAGCTGTCTGGGGCAGTTTTGATGAGCGCTCTGGCCCTGTATCCTTCACTGGCTTTACTGCAATGGCACCCCACGCCAGTACTCTTGCCTGGAAAACCCCATGGATGGAGAAGCCTGGTGGGCTGCAGTCCATGGGGTCACCAAGAGTCGGACACAACTGAGCGACTTCACTTTCACTGGCCCTGTATCCTTGACTGGCTTTGCTCCCCAGGACAAAGCCTTAAGTGGGATCACACTCCCTCAGGCTGGTCTTAGCTGCCTCTCCCCACATTCTCTGGTGACCCACTCACTGTGACAGTGATAACCACTAAATCCTGGCATGTTCTCACACTGTCAGTAACGTTTCTGACATGGCTGGGCAGTGCTATAGTAAAGAGGAGATTACAGTAGATGTCCTCTTATACAACACCACTAGATCCCATGCTGCTCATTTAATTCCTAATAAAGCAGTTAACATAGGAAATCATTAAGAACACACACTTGCAAGGGCTTCCCTGGTGGGCCAGGGGACATCAGTTCAGTCCCTGGTCTGGGAAAATCCCACAGGCTGTGGGGCAACTGCTGAGCCCAAGCATCCTAGAGGCCAAGTTCTGCAACCAGAGAAACCACCGCGATGAGAAGCCCGCGCACGACAACTGGACAGCAGCCCCCACTCGCTGCCGCTGGAGACAGCCTAGGCACAGCAGTGACGACCCAGAGCAGCCAAAGCAAAGGCTTTTTAAAAACACAGATACAGACACTTTAACTTAAAATATAACCATACTTTTCTCCTGAGTTCTCTGAGTATAGGTCCACTGGTTGAAAAAAATCCTCGTATAAGCCACCTATTCAGCACTGGATAAAATTTCCAGCCTATTTTTAAAAGCAGAATGGGAATTTAAGATGTAAGAAACAATTGGTGTATGGACTCTTTCAGAATTTTTATTATTTTCCCCCAAGTCTTTTCTAATTTCTAATTTAACATTTTATAGTAATTTTTAAAAAAGCTATTTACCTGTATTAGGTCTTCCAAAGCAGTCAACTTAATTTTCTTAAAAACAGTCTCCTTAAAACAGAGGTTTCATCACTTTATCTGGTATTTAATTAAACTGCATATTAAATGTTGATATTTAATTAAACTGCATATTAAATCCTGGAGAAGGTGTGGAGAAAAGATACCCACTGTTGGTGGGAATGTAAATTGGTATAACCACTATGGAAAATAGTATGGAGGGTCCTTAAAAACATTAAAAAAAACTACTATATGATCCAGCAATCCCATTCCTGGGCATATATCTGGAGAAAACTAATGTAAAAATATACATGCACCCCAATTTATTTACTCTACATGTAGTTATAATAATGGGGTTCCTTCTCACTGAAAATTAAAAAATTAAGACTTTAAAGATCTTACCCTTTCCACACTGTATAATATTCAAGTGGCTAACACTAAAGAGTTTAAAGAAAGGCAATATTGGGGAGAAAAGAGAAGACCTTCCTGCTGCCAATATTAAAAAAAAACAAAACAAATAATGAACTGTTTCAATAATACTGTAGAGATTTGCTAGATATATCTCAAGTGCAAGATAAAGATGAACCCATTAACCTCAATGGAGTACAGAAGGAAGAATCCAGAACTCAGTGGATCACACTGATCTATGTTACTAACCTTGAGGGTTACTAATTTTGCCCCGAAAAGTTAGTTCTTCCCCAACTTAGCAAAAAGCTTCTAAATATAACTACAACTTGAATAAAACAGTTGGACGAAGTAATACTTTTTGTTTTCCTGAAATGTAAAAAGGAAAAACAAAGGCAAAAGCAATGTTTAAAAAATAACAAATTATTATATCTTTGAATGAATTCTCTTCTCCAGTAATGTCTTGGAAGAATAGTTATATTTTTTATTGCAAGCTACACATGCTTTTGAAGTATCAGCAAAACACTCAAGAGGAAATAATTTTTAATGAATATTAGTTCTTTAAACAACTAGATATGATACAATAATCCATTTAGGGTTTGTTCTAATTGAGAGCTTTAACTGGCCTGTGGGTAGGTTGGATGTGCTGTTAAATGTTGTACATAATTAGGGATATATGTAAAAACAAGATATTTCTGCATGAATTGAATTATTCTATCAGGTAATACATAACACTATCTATCCTCTTGCAAACTGCTGGTCTCCTCTTTTTCTGGAATACTGTCATACAAAACGAAAAAAAAAAAAAAGCCTCAGTACTGAGATGCAAGCAAAGTTGACACGTTGCATAATCTGGGTCTCTGCCTGTCTTTTAATATTAACTTGATTTTTTTTTTTCTTGCCCCAATACAGTATAAGAAGACGCAAGTAGACTAAAAGAAAGGAGGAGAGAGAAAATAACACTTTATGGGGATTTCACATCTTATTTTAAAACAGTGATGAAAAATAATGTACGTGAGTTGTGGTTCGCAAATTGATTAAGAACAATGATAACCATGATAATACATCATATCATGATCATTTAACATGGCCCTCAACAAACTGGCGAACTAAATCATTCACTATAACTGCAGCCAAACAGAAACCCAGCCAAGTCAAGACGGTTTAATAACAGATGTAGCAGGAATAAGCCTTTATACCTTTTATCTCAAGTATTAGCTGTTTTCTCTAAAACATCCAAACAGATCACACAGATAAACACTTCGACTGAAAATAATGTTCTGGAAAATCTTTACCCAGTAACTCAAAAAAGTCAATACTAGTTTATAAATGAAACATAATAAACAACAATTCAGAGTCTTCTCAGTTACTGAAATTCTCAGAATAGAAATTTCACTACTCAACCTCTAAAGCGTAATTGAAAAGTGGCAAGCTGGAAGGGCTTTGAGCTTCTGAAAGTCTGTGGTTTTCCCTATTTTTCATGAGTGTTTCCAAGAGTCAGCATGACCAAGAATTATTTCTCACGCTCACTTGCAAAAGTTCCCTAAAATTAAAAAGCAATGCTAGGCACTTTTAGTATCTCAGAATATAGCTCAGCAAAGCTTAACGATTTTACAGATAAGCTTGAAAAAGGTAAAGAGACTTATCCAAAGTTACAAGATGGTGGCTGAGCAGGACCAGCACTGAAAACCTCGCAGGCGGTTCAGGCAACTCTGGGTTGCCCGCAAGGCCACCTCTATCACCATCACCTCTCCATGAGGCCCAGACTCTATCTACGCAACAGAAACCAGAATCTTCTCCAACTATGATTCTCAACAACCTCTAAGTCCGCATTATGTCATCTGAACATACTATTTATAATGCCATTAGCAGAAACTCTCACTTGGTATATGTGTTACAGCTCATATCAAAACCACCGTGATTAAATAAATTGACAAAAACAGTATTAAGCAAACTTGCATTTTCTGATGTAAACTGTCTGATTTAAAGAAAAAGGAATGCATTCTTTCATTATCATCATCAAGAGAAAACATCTGACATCAATTAACTCTCATCTACTTTAAGGTGAAGAATTAAACACAAAATTACCTTTGAAGGTTTCAAGTTCCTTCCTGTAGGAAAAACACAGAAAACATACATTTATTAATCTACTCCCAATGGAAACTGCTCTTAGATTATAATAAATATTAAGTACTTTAACTGCTGAGAGTGGTATTTCTGGATGCTCACATGGAGTCCACTACTCTTTGAAGTTACCAGTACAGTCAGCCTAAAGCTACTATTCTCAGTTTCTCTGCTATCACTCTACTAATGGTTCAAAAAAGCTCTACCAAAATTTAAACTATTAAAACACTGAAACACTTAAACAAAACAAAAAAAACAAAGAGCATTTTAATGCTAGCCACGAACCATCTAATATACCGAACTACCAGTTTATAAAAGCGACTTAGTTTTCCCTTCATGGATAAATAATCATAGATTTAAAAAAAATCTTTAATTAAAAATCATTCAGAAGAGGAGCAGTTATTTCCTTTTCTAAATGAAAGGGGAAGTCATATATCAAAGGGTTGAAGTCCACAGACCATCCTGTCACAAAAGGGCCAAGCCTCCGGGAAACCCTCTGGTGTGTGATTTCGTGTCACTTAGGAATGCTGAAACACAAAGTCTCCTGGGGAGATGTACAGCCAGGGAAGACAGATGAACAGTCGTAAAACAATTTTGACAAAGAAATCAAAAGCAAGTTTTTTTTCAGGTTTTCCTTAATAATTTTATGATTATATTTTTTTCACTATCAGTACTAATTAAAAGTAATTTTGAGGAGGCAAATTTATTTGTAAAGGCTTATCCCACTTAGAATATGAGACGTTTGTCTTTTATTTGCATGAGGGGTTTAACTAAAAATCTAGAGCTATTCTGGATTCTCAAATCAGAATTCCTCATTGCTAATTACAATACCGCTCATGTTCCAAAACAGTTGACTACCATAACAGCTGGCCAGGGAGGATTGGCAAGCTGCCCACTGAAAAGCCAGTGTTCTTGAAACAGCCAAGTGGAAGTTCTTAAATCACGTGGTCGTATCACTCCTTTTTTTTTCCTAAAAATACTAACTCATGATAACATTACTCCAGCGCCAGAGTTCATTAACTAAGGAATAAAAAAGTTACTTTCAATCCTGTCTTTAAAAAGGGTGCAATCATTTCCCTTTGGCCAATAGCCCAGCTTCATTCTTAAAAGATTAGGTAGAAAGTAAACCTGCCTGAAACCTATTTTACATTCCAGTAATGAGATGAAGATGCCTGGAGAAGGAAGTGGTAACCCACTGCAATATTCTTGCCTGGGAAACCCCACGGACAGAGGAGTCTGGCGGGCTACAGTTCACGGGGTCGCAAAAGAGTCGGCCGTGACTTAGCAACTGACAACAAATGGGATGAATGCTGAAAAGGCCGAAGAGAAAGGCAGCACGTGCCGCAGACAGCATCCTGGGGGGCACCTTCACGTATCCCTCCAGACGCCCGCATGTGAGCCATTCCCCACAGCCACCAAGGGGTGGACAGGATGACAGAACACTTGGCTCAGTACTGTTTTTTTTTAAATATTTATTTGCCTGTGCCAGTCTTAGTTGCAGCATGGGAACACTCAGATGTGGCCTGTGGAATCTAGATCCCTGACCAGGGATAGAACCTGGGCTCCCTGCATTAGGAATGCCGAGGCTTAGCCACTGGACCACCAGGAAGTCTCTCAGTTCAGTATTCTAAACACGAATTCTCTTTTCTCTGATTACAGTCTTCAGAGAGCCTCTGCTTTCCTTCTTTTGGAACACGAAGCAGTGAAATTTCAAAAAGGCACCTCCTGTTTTAAAAAAAGGTGAAACTGGGAAGAATGATTTCACAGACACTGCTCTTCCCTACTGCTACCCCAAATAACAACCACGGAGCCAAGAATCCAGTGTCTGTGTTAGTAATGAGTCAGTGAAGTAAGTGAAATTCGCTCAGTCGTGTCCGACTCTTTGTGACCTCATGGACTACACAGTCCATGGAATTCTCCAGGCCAGAATACTGGAGTGTGTAGCCTTTCCCTTCGCCAGGGGATCTTCGCAACCCAGGAATCAAACCCAGGTCTCCCTCACTGCAGGCAGATTCTTTACCAGCTGAGCCACAAGGGAAGCCCAGTAATGAGTCATTGCCCGATTAAGAGCTTTCATTGGAGATACTGTGCCCACCTTCCAACCTGCTGACTGCCTCATCAAAACAATGGGAAGTTGCTACGAGGAAAGAGTCAAGATGAGCAGCGTGCCTCTTTCTAGGCCCTTATTTACAGAATATCCTGACCCATGGCAATTCAAGAAACTTCCAAGAAACTTTGTTTCAGAAAGTAAGAGAGTCCTGTACCCTTAATCAAGAAGACAGTGGATGTTGGGGTGGTACAGGTGACTGTGGTTTAAGGTAGAAGAAGGTATGACAGAAGAATTTTATAAGTTTAAAGACCAGATAAAGAAAGCCCTGAAAGCCTTGAAGTGTCATAATTTTTAGGGCAGACTCCATAATGCCAGAGGCAACAGCATCCAGGAATACAGAAGCTATAACAGAAGGGAGAGAGGCAGTCAGGGTCAAAGTGAAGGTGTGGAAGCTGAATGGTGCAGGCTATCTTCAGGAAAGAGCAAGCCCGTCAGGACAGCAGGCTGAATGAAGAGAAAGTAGTGGGAGACGAGGCTGAAGAGGCAGAGGCTTCTGAGTGCCAGGCTGAAAGGATCTGCTTTTATTTTTAGCAGGAGAATATTACAAGCAAAGCCATGCTTCAGGAAGAATGTTCTAGTTGTGACGGACAGACGTACTGACAGCAGGGAGAATGAAGCAGGGAGCACTTAAGAAACTACTAGAGGAGTTTGAAGAAGATTTAACCAGTGCCTGGAAAGAGCAAGTGCAGTGGCACCAGCAACAAAGTGTGCTCAGTCATATTCAGCTCCTTTGCAACCCCATGGGCTGCAGCCCACCAGGCTCCTCGGTCCATGGGATTCTCCACGCAAGAATACTGGAGTGGGTTGCCAGTTCCTCCTCCAGGGGCAATGAAGGGAGGGGGTCCAATTTGAAAACACTGAGAAGAGTCAACAGACCATGGCAGTTGATCCATGGGGAAAAGTATATATAACCATGAGGGTTCCTGTCTGCATCACTGGAAGCAAAGGGAACTCATCAGCAGAAAACAAAAGGAGGAACAGATTTTGGAGGGCAGTGCGTGAGTTCCATTTGGAACATAACGAAATAATCTGGGAGGTTGGAAACCTAAGGCTGGCGATGCTGAGCCATGACTCCCAACCTTTGTAACCCACCCAAGAACTTAGCTCCCCCACTTCCCGCTCAGTCCTGAACCCACTCCAGCTTGGCTTCCAGACCCCAGCTCTGCACAGCGAGACCACCAACAACCACCCTGCTGCCAGAGGTGATGTTCACTCTCACTTTTCATCCAAATCCCTCAGCAGCTATTGACTCCGCTGGTGATTCCTTGAGAGTGTTTTCTCGAGTTTTCCTCTTCTCCCAGTTCCTTTTGCTACTTCTCCACCCCTTCCAGACCACAAGACGCTGGAGCTCTGCCAGCTTGATCCCGGCCCCCTTCTTAACTTACTTGCTCTCACAAGGCAACTCATCCAGCTCCGTGGCCTTAAATGCCATCCACAGGCTCTCGATTTATACTTCCTGTCTTGATCTCTCCTTGGAGCTCTAGACTCATACACAACTGCCCATCTGAGAGTACTGCTCGGAAGTGAAGCAGGTGTCCCAGCAAAAGAGCCTGTTCTTCCTAGTCTCCCTCACCTCCACTCAGGCCATCACCACTCCGCAAGCTTTGGTTGATCCATCTCCCTCCTTCGCCACATCCAATCCATCAACACTACCTGTTAGCTCTATCTCAAAACATGTCCCAAATCCATCCATTTCTGTCCATCCCTACTGTTGTCATGATGATAAACATCATGTCTTGGATAAATACTCATTTTCTTATACTGAATGTAACCTCTGAGTTTGATCATTCACTCAACAACAACAAAAATAATGTGCCTTAGACACTAGCAATAATGTTAGGAATAGCAGTAGGAATAATGCTAGGGTTGAGTCATATATGCTCTACAACCTCAAGGAAACTTAGTGAGGGACACACAAGTAAAGCAGCAGTCAGAAACTGATGTCATAGATTAGCACTCTGCTAATGCCAGCCACGCTGAGGATTCCCTAGGAACACAGAGGAGGGGGTGACTCACACACCAAGGACCAAGAGGAAAGGCTTCCTGGAGAAGCCAGGACTGAACTGAGTCTTGAAGGAAGGTGTAAGTGAGGAGGACAGGTAACACTGATGAGAACACCGCAGAGACTTTCCTCTTGACCATTAACGTCACCTTCTCAGCTCACCAAGTGAAAAGGCACAGGTGAGCAGGAGTTTAAGTTCTGGTCACTCTCCAAACTCTATCAGAAATGGTTAATGGTAACAACCAATGTAAAACAGTATCCAAGTTAGTCTTTTCCATGAAGACATCCATCACACCCACATGGCCGTCTCCTCTTCTCTCACCTCCTACGGGACTCCCGTCCATCAGTGCTGTAACACCTCCTACACTGCCTTGTAACCCCATGATTTTCATACAGGTGTCATCCCTACGGGGCTTCCCGGGCGGCACTAGTGGTAAAGAACCCACCTGCCAATGCAGGAGACGTAGAGATGTGGGTTCGATCCCTGGGTCGGGAAGATCCCCTGGAGGAGGGCATGGCAACCCACTCCAGTTTTCTTGCCTGGAGAATCTAATGGACGGAGGAGCCTGGCAGGTTATAGACCATAAGGTCGCACAGAGTCAGACACAACTGAAGTGACTTAGCATACACACCATCTCTACAATCACACTGCTGAAATCCTGAAGTGCAAAGATGATGTGTCATTTGCCCTGACCACACATGTGCACAGGGTCATACACGACAGACACTCAGCAAGTCAGGTTACCAAGAACTCTGGCTGCAGAAGGACAAAACATACCTGCTTCTTAAAAGAAGCCCTTATTCTAACTAGGGAGGATTTTATTCTTTATTAAAAAATAAAAGCTTGGCCATGCAGTAATTCATCTGATATGATAACAACTTGTTTGCTTCTTGCAATTTCAAAACTCTGAGTCTCTTCATTTCCAAAGTTTAATAATATTTTCAGAAGATCAATTAGGTAGGAAGAATTTAAATGCCTCCCTTTAGGTTTTTACTATATTTTAAATTTTACTCAGTTCAGCAAATGCTATCACAAAATTTAGCATGACAAACCCTGAAACTAAAACATTCAACAAATAACACTAGACTCAAAATCTAATAATATTTCCAAAGGGTGAAGCTGCTATTTCATCATTTTATCCACAGGGGTTGAGTTATGAGGGCAGAATAAAAACAAAAGAAGCATCAAATTAACAAATAAATCCATGGGATGTTGCAAGAAGTATATTAAATCCATGCCTGTATAGAAGTCAACTAAATCAGACCCACAGATGCAAACTTAACAGATTGGAGCCCTGGATAAATGTCTCCATAAACACAATCATCTCAGAGATGGAAGGATACTTTCTTTAAACACTAAACTGCTTCCCCAGGACAAACCCATGTTAAAAACCTAACACAATGATTCTAGATGGCAAAATACCATTCAAAATGTAAGGTGCAAGATCAACTCTTTTTTTCCACATCTGAAAATATTTAGGGGCAATTTTTTTTTATTGACCAGCAATACTTTTTGCATTAAACACAGTAGAAGAGTGTCCCTTTGTTATGACTGATGGTTAGGAAAGATCTTAAAGATCTCTCTCCTGAAAGACCAGCTACTATCCACTCTTATCTAATCTTTTGTAATCTTTTAAGCATTCTGCAGTCCTGAAGATATATACCCTTCCTGGCTTGGTGAATTTGTGGCTGAGAAGTTGGATAAAGTTCTTGGGCTTCCCTTGTCACTCAGATGGTAAAGAATCCGCCCACAATGCAGGAGATCTGGGTTCGATCCCTGAGTTGGGAAGATCCCTGGAGAAGGGAAAGGCTACCCACTCCAGTATTCTGGTTTGGAGAATTCCATGGACTGTACAGTCCATGGGGTCACAAAGAGTTGGACACAACTGTGAGACTTTTACTCTCAAGGGCGAGGAGAGCTGGCCCATGTGCTTGAGGTAATTTTCTCAAAACTTTTAGAAGCCCTGTTGTCATTTGCTCCTTACACAGATTCTGCAGAGGGGGTACGTTACAGAATAAGACATCTTCATTAGGCAGAATGAGAGGAAGCAATAACCAATAACAGAACCCAAGAGAATGGCCAAACTACAGCATCTACAATGGCAGTAGAGAAGAAAACTTAGGATGCTAGTGTTAGAGACAGCTTCAAGAGGCCAGGTAAATAAGGACTGATTTGTCAATGGGCATAGTTACCTAAAGAGTTAAGAAGAGAAATACAGGTTAAATATTTAAAGTGCATCATGGATTTGGTCTCCACAGAAGTCTTAATATGACACAACCTGTAAACCATCTTTCTCTGGTAACCTCAGTTGAACTTTGGTGTGTCATGCATCTTGTCCATTCACAAGCAACCTGTTAGAATGATCTACCTTGTTGACTATTAGCTATTTTTGTAGTTCTAGAAACATTCTTGCTGGGATACGGTTAATCTATCTGGAAACAGCTTGATCTCTTTGATGCTTGCTTTTATGATTAGTTAAGCAGGTCTGGAACAGGGCTCAGTCAAAGGCTAACTGTTGAAGGAAGCTTTCCCGATGAATTTCCCCAGGAATTCTCAGTCTCTGGCTGATGGGCACTGCTAACTAATCCTACTAGGTGCTAGTCCCCTCCTCCTCCTCCTCCTCCTCCTCCCTGGGTCATTTGCTCATGTGAATGACCGGTCCCCTGCTGAACTTTCCGGGGAGCCCTCTGCAGATTCTCGGTATTCCTGCTCTCTGGTTCTGAGCCCTGTAAACTCCAGCTGTGTTGGGGTTCCAGATGCTCAGCTCCACTCTTCAACTCAGAGGGTCTGCCAGACTCTACCTGTTTTCCTTCCTGCATGCAGCCTGGAAACTCTCCTGGCAGAATGCTGGAGCCACCACAGGGCTTGTCTCCTACTGATCAAGGATCACTTCTCCTCTCTGCCCAATGTAAAGTGTCCCAACGAGTGTTATTTCATTTATTGTGTCTGGTTTTTGGCTGAGTCAGGGGGAGGGTCAGTCTGGTTCCATGTTCTTCCACCTGGGGAGGACCCTTTACATAAAAGCACTGCCTTGAGGGGACACTCTGCTCATCTATTTCCCATTCAGCACCCAAACCACCCTCCACTCAGAACCTCAGGGGCTAGTTAGTTACTGCCTTCCTGCCTGTCTCCACCAGACCTCCTCTTCTGGTTCCAGAGTCATCTTCACCTTGGAGAATCCCACTGGTTCCTCCTTGTCCTATTCTCAGCAAAGCCAGGCCTGTGGCAAGTCCACCCAGCACAATCCCTTCAGCTCTCTGAAATGGAAGAACAGGCATACCTGTGACCACGACCTGTCCAGTGGACAGTTATTTCTTGAAGCTCAGGAGTTTGGTGGGTTATTCTCTAGAATGTAAGCTGGTCAAATACTACTAAAGACATGCCATAACATCTCAAATCTATCATTCTTTGCCTTAAAGATTTTTCTAAACTTAGTCTGCATAATTTCAGATGTGCAGATGACACCACCCGTATGGCAGAAAGCAAAGAGGAACTAAAGAGCCTCTTTTCTAAACTTAGTCTGCATAACCTCAGATATGCAGAGGACACCACCCTTATGGCAGAAAGTGAAGAGGAACTAAAGAGCCTCTTGAAAAAAATAAAAATAAATAAAGAGCCTCTTGAGGAAAGTGAAAGAGGAAAGTGAAAAAGCTGGCTTAAAACTCAACATTCATAAAACTAAGATCATGGCATCCAGTCCCATCACTTCATGGCAAATAGATGGGGAAACAATGGATACAGTGACAGACTTTATTTTTTTGGGCTCCAAAATCTCTGCAGATGATGACTACAGCCATGAAATTAAAAGACACTTGTTCCTTGGAAGACAAGCTGAAAAACCTATACAGCGTTTCAAAAAGCAGAGACATTACTTTGCTGACAATAGTCCAGCTAGTCAAAGCTATGGTTTTCCCAATAGTCATGTATGAATGTGAGAGCCGGATCATAAAGAAGGCTGAACGCTGAAGAACTGATGCATTTAAACTGTGGTGTTAGAGAAGACTCTTAAAGAGTTCCTTGGACTGAGGAGATCAAACCAGTCAATCCTAAAGGAAATAAACCCTGAATATTCATCGAAAGGACTGATGCTGAAGCTTCCATACTTTGGCCATCTGATGCCAAGAGCCAACTCATCGGAAAAAACCCTGATGCCGGGGAAGATTGAAAGCAAAAGAAAGGAACGACAGAGGATGAGAAGGTTGGATGGCATCACCAACTCAATGGACATGAGTTTGAGCAAGCTCCAGGTGATGGTGAAGGACAGGAAAGCCTGGTGTGCTGCAGTCCATGGGGTCACAAAGAGTCAGACAGGACTGAGGGACTAAAAAGCAGCAGCACAAAACTTAGTCTACAGTCCACATCAACAGCAGCAACAACACAAACAGAGAGAAGAGCACAGTTGCTTAGCATCAGCTGTAATACATAAAGCAAAAGGAACTATGACTTTTTCATAATATGCCTGGACGCTAAATCATATCAACTGCAGCCATGCCCCCCACTCACAAGAGACAGTTTATAAGGGATGACAATTAAGTTTCAAAGCCTAAATGAATTAGTGAAAAATGCTTCTAGAGTTCAGTATGCCCCACAGCAGATTTCAAGTCCAATGGAAGGCTGTGTTAAGCTAACTTACTAAAATCACACTGTTCTTTAAGATGCAGCTATTTTCAGAGAAATTGTGATGGTATGCTACAAACTGAAGGGGAAAACAAAGGATCTAGAACTCTGGAAGTAAAAAATATTTTAATTAGATCACTAGCTTATGTATGATTTTAATGTAATTATTATGAAAGAATCTCAACAATCATTCTAAGGAATATTATGGTGGTACTGAAAAGATCACAAACTTAGGGAGGTCTGAACTCTACATTTCCACTTAGCACCTCTTCTTCACTCTCCTGACCTTACCTGCTGCCCCTCTGCAGGCGAGGGTGTCCACTCCATCCCCGTGCGCTTGCCTCCTTACTCAGGCCTAAGTCCTCAAGTGTCCTCCAGGAAGGGCCCTCCCTCCCCACCATTGTCACATAACCCTGCTTTATTTTCTTTGATACAATTGTCTGAAATCATCCTTCTTAAAAATCATGTACACGTTTACCATCTACTTCCCCCTACATCCATGACTACAAATGCAAATGTTACTCGCTCAGTCACATCCCACTCTGCGACTCCATGGACTGTAGCTCACTAGGCTCCTCTGTCCACAGAATCCTCCAGGCAAGAATACTGGAGTGGGTAGCCTTTCTCTTCTCCAGGAGATCGAACCCAGGGCTCCTGCATTACAGGCAGATTCTTTACCATCTGAGCCACCTGGGAAGTCAAATGCAAGCTGACTTCCACATCTCAAGTCCATTTCTCTCACTGCTAGCTTAGACAAACCCATGGAAACGGTCTTATGTTCTTTATTTTGGTTCATAGAGTCAATATTAATGCTTCTTACTTGATAAAAAATATATTTCCTATTGGTTATGAAAACCTACACAAGGCATCCAGCAGTTACACTTGTAATGGCTAACTCGTCTTCTGAACCATCTGACGACCCAACTCCTACTGGTACCAGTACCTGTCTCTGCCTACAGCCATGGTTTATCTACTCTCTGATGTTTTACTACTGATCAAGGCGGTGTCTATTCCTGCCCATAAAAGCAATCAGTCATACTAATATCACTTTATATGCAGAAGAGTTATTACAAAAGCTATTTATGGGTATTTCCCCCCCCCAACTATACAGTCGCTTATATGTCACGTTCATTAGACAAGCAGCTAAAGTAGGATGTCCTCCTTCCATGCAGAAACACTCAGGGCAATGCAGGCGTGTGCTCAGCCGCGTCCGATTCTTTTGTGACACCATGGACTGGGGCCCCCAGGCTCCTGTCCATGGGATTCTCCAGGTGAGAACACCGGAGTGGTAGCCATTTCCTTCTCCAGAGGATCTTCCCAACCCAGGATTGAACCCACACTTCCTGCTGTGTCTCATGCACTGTGGGCAGATTCTTTACCGCTGAGCCACCAGGGAAGTCCACTTAGGGTAAACCACCTGTTCAAACGCTTTTCAAGGGTAGATGCACCCCAGGGGGGTTCTAAAGCTCTTTCCCTCTGCCCACACTGAGAATCTGCCACGTAACCCTCATAACTGTTGGGATGGGTCACATTCCTCCTCACAGGAGGCAGGAATTTATCCTCTGTGCTGAGAATGCTTATCAAATACATGATGAAATATCATATATCCACCCTCAACTACAGATGCACTAACACCTGGGATGGATTCCGTTTGTTCCAATGCAACAGTCAGAAATGGACTAACCTTGGCCCCTAGGCAGTTACATGAGTTGCTGTACTAATAATTCAGCCTCCGTCCCAACTCCCACAGCTGCTGCGCGCCCAGTCCCAGTCCCTGATGGGAGCGGGATGAGACAGTGCACTATAGACGCGACCAGCGCTGGAGGTGAAGAGGACCTTACCTTTCCATCCCCTGCTCTCTCCAGCCTCATCGAGTTGTCCGACCCAGATTTTCTGGGAAGCTACGTAGTGGGCGAACACTGTAATGCCCTCACATCATATAGCCAACCCTTATATTACGTGTTATCTCCTCCAGAGCCAGAAAAATCACTAGTTTAGTTTGTAGGGCTGCTTGTTAAAGAGGAAGGAGGTTTATTTCTAAGAGACTCTTCCCTTGTGGACCACGGATGTTTAATTTGGGGTTTTGGAAAATTTTTTCAGTGGTATAGTATAGGATACCAACTCACAGAATTTTAATATACATTACACACAAACTGGTTCTGTAAGCAAGTAAGTTGTGAAGCGGTGAGTCAAACCTATTTCTCTATCATAAGAATTCTCAGAACCCTTAATACACTGACATGTACTACGTGTAATACATTACTATGTGTACATGTACTATAAAGTTAAATGAGGCAAATACAGGGTAAAGTGTTCCTGGAACTTATTTGATCTTGGACTGTTTTATCAGAGGCTATCTTTTCAGTCCTCTGTTTCTGCAAAATACATCAGGAAGTGCTAGCTAACAAAAAAACAAAAAAATTATGTTTATCAAAATAGTACACGTATATTCCTTAAGTCAAATAGTACCCACAAGGATTCATGATGAAGCAGATTAGTGCCTCACTCAGCGCTCCCCATCTTTCTGTCCCTTTTTTTTTTTTAAACCACATCAGGCAGCATGCAAGGTCTTAGTTCCCAGCTGCTGCTGCTGCTGTCGCTTCAGTCGTGTCCGACTCTGTGCGACCCCAGAGACGGCAGCCCACCAGGCTCCACCGTCCCTGGGATTCTCCAGGCAAGAATGCTGGAGTGGGTTGCCATTTCCTTCTCCAATGCATGAAAGTGAAAAGTGAAAGTGAAGTCACTCAGTTGTGTCCGACTCTTAGCGACCCCATGGACTGCAGCCTTCCAGGCTCCTCCATCCATGGACTTTCCAGGCAAGTGCACTGGAGTGGGGTGCCATCACCTTCTCCGTTAGTTCCCAGACCAGGGATCAAACTCATGCCCCCTGCAATGGAAGAGCAGACTCTTAACCACTAGACTATAAGGGAAGTCCCTGTCCTGCTTTTTTGAAAGCAGCTACAGTCAGTTCTTCCAGTATTTACCTTCATTTTTTCTAAATAACATGTCAACACTGATATTTATTCATTTTTCCCATTTTAAATATTGCTTACTGATTTCCTGCTGTGGAAGCTGAGGATTAGCTTCCTTAAATCCCTCCCATCCCTCCACACAAACACACCTCCACTGCATCTTCCCAATAACCTACAATTCTGGCTTGAATCCATATGCCACATTTAATTATTATCAGAATATATATATATATAAAATCTATAACTGAGCCATGTATTATTTCTTTTCTTGTAAAACTGCATTTTCTTAGTGTTAATAGTCACCTTATTTTCTTATTTTAGAAAACATTCCTCTCACTAATACATAATCAAACTCTCCAATCAGAGCTTATAAACCCAGCTCAACATGCTCAAGCACACTAGACAGTCTCCCCTGGAAAACACTGCTCCTGGAATCCTCAGGGGGCTCTTCCTGCTTCCGTCTGGGCTGCTCTCCAGACCTGCTGAAGCTTTTCTTCACCATCATCCTAGGAATTCTGTTTCTCTCCCGAACTGGACAGATCTGCTAAGAGCAGCTCGTCTCTCTTCCACACTCTGTCTTCCTTCTTACTGGTTTATTCCCTCATTTGTAGAGCATATCCTCCATCCACTTCCTGATAAAGTCTGCACATGAGCTAAACTGGAGCCCTTGTATGCCTGGAAGTTACTGTTTCTTCACACTGGCTGAAACTTTGGCTAAGTAAATGAAGTGAAAGGGAAAGTTGCTCAGTCGTATCCAGCTCTGTGCAACCCCATGGACTACACAGTCCATGGAATTCTCCAGGCCAGAATACTGGAGTGGGTAGCCGTTCCCTTCTCCAGAGGATCTTCCCAACCCAGGAATCAAACCCAGGTCTCTCCCCTTGCATGCGGATTCTTTACCTGCTGGGCCACAAGGGAAGCCCAAGAATACTGGAGTGGGTAGCCTATCCCTTCTCCAGCGGATCTTCCTGATCCAGGAACTGAACCAGGGTAAGTAAATATACAGTAAAAATCATTTTCTGCTTACAGGGTTGCTGCTGAAAAGTTGCAGTTCCTTAGGAGCTTTATGAAGGCTTTCGAGACTTTTTACTCTGACTGTAGTGAAATGTACAAAAGTACATACTGAAGAACGGCTCTCTCCCTACTCATTATGTCCTTGGTGGGCCCTTTCCAACTCAGTCACATCCTTCAGTTCTGAACAATTTTCTTCTATTATTTCTTTAGTGAATTTGTCTCCTCTCTTTCTCTTCCCTTTCTTTCTCAAGCTCCTAGTATACAGGACTTAAAAATTAACTCTCTAATTTTCTAAGCATTCTCAGCTTTTCTCAGTCTTTTTGTTCTTGCATGTAAAGGTTTAACATTATCTTTTGTTCTTTTAAAACAACTCTGTTTTTTAAATCATGTTTGACTGCACTGGGTCTTCGCGGCTGGGTGCAGGTTTTCTCCAGGTGTCGTGAGAAGGGGGCCACGCTGCGCTTCAGGGTGTGGGCTTCCCACCAGGGTGGCTGAGGCTCTAGGCCTCAGCAGTGGGACTCCCCAGTTCTAGAGTGCGGGCTCAGTAGTTGTGGCACGGGCTTAGTTGCTCCATGGCACGTGGAATCTTCCTGTACCAGGGACTGAACCCGTGTCCCCTCCACTGACAGGTGGATTCTTATCCACTGCACCACCGGGGAAGTCCTAACATCGTCTTCTAACGCTTCCCTTAAAGCCTTCTACTTCTGCAATCATGTATTTGATGCCCAAGAGCTTTCTTGTTCTCTAATTATCCCTTCTCTAGAGCATCCTCTTTGTGCCTCATAAATGCAAAATGGTCTCCTGTAAGGTACACCTGAGGTTATTAATTAGTTTTTGTTCTTAAGTTTTCTTCTGCTCCCATCACAGTGTCTCATTCCTCTGTGGGTCTTTAAAAATAATTACTATTTTTAATTTATTTTGGCCCTGTTCATTTTGGAACCTTTCTTCAGTTGGGTATTACTCCTTAGCTGTGCATTCATACTCAAGAGTGAGGCACCACCAGCCTGATGAGAAGCACGTAGAGAGGGGTGGGGCCCGTCGTCAGGGGCACGAGGGTGCAGACCCAACTGTTTCATCAGAGACTCCCCAGTGTCCATCCCTGCAGCTCCTTTCTCGCAGGCTGGTCAGCTTCTCAGATGACCTCTCCAATTCTCTGCCCAGGGGAGACAAGTTTGACTGCCAGGGTTCTGGGAGGCACCAGAAAGAGGCCTAATGAACGACGTAATCTTTTAAGAAGTCTTTCAAATGCTAGTCAAGAAAAGTTTTACAACAGGATAGAGGAAAGCGAATGGCTTGCCCAAGAGCACAGGATCAGTAGCAGACGGAGCCAGGACTGGGGTCTTCTGACTCTATCAACAGTGCTCTCTTTCTATGACACCACCCCAGATCTAAAATGACATTTCCGTTACATGACACATGTTAAGACTTGCCCAGTACACTCTGGCTTTTACTTAAATTACAGATGAAGCTGTTCTCCAAACACTTACTTTTCATTTTGTAACACATAAACTATAATGTACTAATATACCTAATATATCTAAGTCACTGGGTGAGAGTGAAGAACAACCAATAAAGTTTCAGTGTTCCAAGTCTTATTCCCCATCTCCAGCTCCGGTTCGCCCAGTGGAAGTAGTGGCCGCGGTAACCGCTGTGGCAGGGCGCACACCGCGTCCGGCAATGGCTGCCTCACGGACTCCTCACCAGTCCAGGGCGAGGACACTGTCATCGTCACGGCAAGCTACACTCGTTGAGGCTAAGAGGCTCAATAGCTTCCCGAAGGCCTCACAGACAGTGTGTGACAAAGCCGAGCCCCTTTCCACAGCCAGCACTCAGGCTCCTTTTCCTCCTGCTCTAAAGGAAAGCCAAGAAAAGGAAGCAAAGGGAAAGGGCCACCCAGGATCTGCCGCTCGGAAGACACGAGGTCAGGGGTTCTCCTCTCTCGGGACCTTCTGTCTCTTGCACTGCTCCCTCCACCGTTTATCCCATGCTCAGCTTTTCAGAGCTCATCTCCATAAAACAGCAACAGGTAGTGATACCAACCAAACCAAACCAAACCAAGCAAAGCATGTTTTGGAAAGCTTATTAAAGAGCTTTGCCTGAAACCCCTGTCTTTTATCACTCCAAACTTATAAAGAGTGGCAGGTAAGGTACTGTGGGAAACTTTGAGATTGCATGTGAATATCGGGGCCAGTTCCCCAAACTCACCTCTTGTTTTTCTTGTAATTTTCCAGTTGTTGAGACTGCATATGTTTGTGTCTCTCTAATTCACACTGTCCACATAAATCCTCCAGATTCAGCAGGTGGTTTTCTACCTCCTCAAAACTAGCCTCTAAATGAGCTGAAAGTATACAAGGTCAAAAAAGGAAATAAACGTCAAAAATCAGAACCCTTGATCATGGAGAAAAGAAAAAGTGTCTAAAAGTTAAAAGTTTGAACTGTTAAGATTATTTTGCATTTATTTAAACTTTTTATTAAACTTCTTGAAGCAAAATAAAATGTACCAACATTAAAATATATTTCAAATTATTTTTTAGTATATTTTTATATCTTGAANTTTTATTAAACTTCTTGAAGCAAAATAAAATGTACCAACATTAAAATATATTTCAAATTATTTTTTAGTATATTTTTATATCTTGAACATTTTTAAGACACAACTTCCCAAAATGCTTTACACATCGTTAACCAGGTTAGGGAAACAGAGTACTTTGATTAATCTGATGTTGATATCTTAATGATTGCATATACCACACATGAATAACCAATTTCAAAATAATAAGAATATATCAAAATATAATTAACACAAATTACGCCAAACATAATTTAACACTTGAGATTTCAAGTTACTTTCGCATTGTTTTGCCTTGAACATGATATACATAAATCTCCAAGGCACTGAGCACACGCTCAGGAAGCATCGCTCACTGTCCACTGGTCTTTCAACCACTCCACATTGCCTCTAAGCCACAGAACTTGGCAGATGGAGATCCTCTCTGTCAAATCCTTCATTTAAAACACTGCAGTCACAGCCTGCAGAGATTATTTCAGTGCCCTGCCCAAGGTCACCTAGCTAGTGATGAGCAGTCAGGGATCAAAACTGAGTCTCTCTTTCACACAATGATTTCCAGTTGATAGGTGCTTAAGTAAACCAAGATTTCACAGCTGTAGGGGTGAGGACCGGTTGTTTTCTTAGACAACAGAAAAGTTTTAGGGGTCAAAGGTTTTAGACCCCAGACAGCATCATGGCCGTCTACCAGGCACTCGCCACACGTCCCAGACACTGGGACACAAAGATGAAAAAGAGAAACCGTGTGCTCAGAGAGCTCAAAGTGGCGGGGAGGCATGTTTCAGAGACAACACAGCCTGACAGAGCATGAGGGCCTGTGAAAACCAAAGGAGAGGCATCTGCCACAGACGGGTGAGCGTGAGACTCGGCAAGAATGTGTGTCACGGGGGTCGGGGAGGGGGGCGCAAGCTGGCTGTGCTGCGTTGCTGCCTCAGTTTCATCAAACAGCTAAGATTCGAGGGCGCTGGGTCTAACTCCTTCCCTTAGCCGCTAGACTGCCACGTGACTTCCTAAGTTAGTTTCTGTAGCACCAACATAAGGAGCAAGTTTCGAATTCCATGGACAGAGGAGCCTGGTGGGCCACAGTCCATGGGATCACAGAGAGTCGGACATGACCGAGCGACCAACACTTTCACTTTTTCTTTTCCGGAATTTCAACCTGCAGTCTTAGGCTTACTAAGATGCAAATTTTTCCTGTTTTAAATGAATTTGTTTGACCCACAGATATTAAATCCAGAAATATACACATTAAAAAAAATTTTTTTTAGCCACATTTGGTATGGCACGTGGGACCTCAGTTCCCCAGTGAGAGTCACTCAGTCATGTCCGACTCTACAATCCCATGGACTATACAGTCCATGGAATTCTCCAGGCCAGGATACTGGAGTGGGGAGCCTTTCCCTTCTCCAGGGGATCTTCCCAACCCAGGTCTCCTGCATTGCAGGTGGATTCCTTACCAGCTGAGCCACAGAGAAAGCCCTTAAACTTGGGGGAAAGTGAAGTTCCCTCCACCGGGTTCCCCAAACAAAGATCAAACCCGCACCCCATGCATTGGAAGGCAGAGTCTTAATCACTGGACTACCAGGGAACTCCCCACATTTTTTAATATCCTAAATTTTAACTCTACTAAATATCTGTGCTTTTGTACTTGGTAGGGTTTAGGTAGGGCTTAAAAAGATATGGATTTAGGAGGAAAAATTAAATTTTACTAAAAAGTTAAAACGTGGCAAGTAGTTTAGCACTCCTCTTCAAGAACATTTTAGGTAATGACTTTTATCATAATTGATACATCACTGTAGATCAGTGTAAGTCTGGAAGAGACTGATAATGTAGTTCATAACAGTTTTGAATCTATCTTCAGGGGTTGCATACAACAACTACTACCTGTGACTATGGAAAGCCTAACCTGAAAGAGTTAGCAAAAATCTAAGTTTTAATCAATGAAAACTTACATCTAAGATTTTCAGAAATGTCATCAGTGGTACCTGAGGAGTATATATTTGTAAAGGAAAACAGGAAAAATGGTGTCAATGTATCAGCTGCTGTACAGATTATTTTTTGTTATTAAATGGAAAAACGAGTGGGAGCCTCAGCCTGGGAGCTCGTGCTACTGGCCCTAAGGGAGTGTTCAGCTCACTCTGTTAGAACTAGTTTGACAGGGTCTTAAACAAGACGATCATAGCTAACAGGATTATTTAAAGGCTATTTCACTTTGATTAGTGATAAGAACTAGAATAATTACATTTAATACAGAATCCGTTTAGCTCTAAGCTACTTGGTTCCTTTAGCATCACGCATGTTATCCTCAGCATACAGGGGGCTGGGTAACAGAGAGGCTTTGACGTATAGGCCAGCAGTGTGTCCTGGAGCTGGACGGCAACCTGAGACTTAAAGTGCTTGGGAGAGTCCGGGGTCACGTTATGGCTCCTGCCCAACTCCCAGATCTCCCCTTTATAAGTCTCAGAGGCTCCTGAGGACTTACAGTTTCACTCCCTACCCGAGCATTCAGGGAGCTCTCACTCCCTGCTCAGAGACTACTTTTCTAGCCTCACCACCACCCTCCTTCACGACCGCTCATCACTCCAAGGAGGGTCCCGCGTGTGCCTGCCTGTCCTGAGGGGTCTTTGCTTCCCCCCCTCCCCAACCCCACATCTCCCTGGCAGGTTCACGTCAGAGCTCTCTCTCCCTCATCTGTGCTTCCCTTGACCTATGAACCCTGCCCAGGACTCATACTCTGACATTATACCACTATTTTGCACGCTTATATTTCTCAGCATTCTGTAAATACCTTAAGGGTAAAGACTATATCTTTGCAACATCCAGTCCCATCACTTCATGGCAAATAGATGGGGACAAAGTGGAAGCAGTGACAGATTTCATTTTCTTGGGCTCCAAAGTCACTGCAGACAGTGACTGCAGCCACGAAATTAAAGATGCTTGCTCCTTGGAAGAAAAGCCAGAACAAACCTAGACAGTATATTAAAAAGCAGAGACATTACTTTGCCCAAAAAAAGGTCCATCTAGCCAAAGTTATGGTCTTTTCAGTAGTCATGTACAGATGTGAGAGTTGGACTAGAATGAAGGCTGAGCACCGCAGAATTGTGGTGTTGGAGAAGACTCTTGAGAGTCCCTTGGCTGCAAGGAGATCCAACCAGTCAGTCCTAATGGAAATCAATCCTGAATATTCACTGGAAGAATTGATGCTGAAGCTGAAGCTCCATACTTCGGTCACCTGATGCAAAGAGCTGACTCAGTGGAAAAGACTCTGATGCTGGGAAAATTGAGGGCAGCAGGAGAAGGGGGCGACAGGATGAGATGGTTGGATGGCATCATCAACTCAATGGACATGAGTTTGAGCAAACTCAGGAGATGGTGAAGGACAAGGGAAGCCTGACGTGCTGCAGTCCATGGGGTCACAAAGAGTTGGACACAAATTAGTGCCTGAACAACAACAAATCACCTGGTCTGCTGAATTCAATTAAGAAGGATTTCTGGAGATACAATGATTCTATCACTCTAAAACAAAAAATAATAACCAAGAAAGCAAATCTATGATTCATATTCATCTAATTTACATATGAGGAGGTTATGCTAAATTTTGTCAATGAGCAAATTAAACATGGGCAGAGAACTTTGAAAACACTGTTATCAGTATATCAAGTTAGGCCCCAGTGAGTTAAAGCAGAAGCAGCCATGGAACATCTCCATTTTAACTCTTATCAGGCTTGAGGTCAATAATAAAATATATAAGAACTATACTGATGAACATGAATTTTCTTCCCTTTTTATATGAAAAACTTTACAAAAATCTCTTTAAATAATAAGCATATATATGGTATGTACTCTGAATATTTTATGTTGAATTTAAACAGGCGGAGCTTTAATCTCCCCGTCACACTCGGCTCATCTCCTGGGAAACAGTCGCAGATTTGAGTAAATCTGGTAACTAGACTTAGAATGCGCGTGCATAAGACGCGAGCAGGCCTCCACTGACACACAAGTACCTTCACAAGAAGTTCAGCCTCACCATCTTGCTCACTGTAACAACAGTGTATGTCTCAGCTAGTGATCGGTGGGGAGGATGGGTGGAATCTTACTGGGAAGGGCCATCTGGGAGAGCCTGACAGCTGTGCAGGAAAGAGCGTCACAGACCCTCGTGCGGAGACCGCCCCAGAGGAAGAGCCGTGCTGTCTGGAATTTTCCTTTGTGCCATTTTCAGATACATACTATGTGTAGCGTGACCACTGACATATGAAGAGTGGAGCAGCACATTAAAATTCATAACTTCACATTTAATGAGTATTTTCTAGCAAAAATAATTAGCCTCAGGGAACAAAGAAATCTTTGCAAACCCATAGGTCACAGGAGGCCAGGTACTAAACGACCATAAGAGTCTTCTAATGCTTTTGTCACTCTTCATGTGATAGGGTAATGATGGTGTGGTAACAAGGAACTTTGAAGAGTGCATTAAAATCCATCATGGAACAAATGAGATCTGTGCAGTATATACTAAACCGTGTCGAAAGAGAGCTAATATGCCCTTTGAAGGGTCTAATCTCAGAACGTAACCTGGGCCATAAGATAATCTGTTTCATGAAACCGTAAAAACTGTGACAGTCTCCTAGCTAGATGCACTCTCAAATTCTGTACAAAGAAAGCAGAACAGTAATGTATCTGGTCAGGTCATATTGAAAGAAAGAGGCAAGCAAGCTCAGTACAAGGCTGTCATTCTCTTACAGAACTGTGTTATCTAAGAATTAATAGAATCTTCTCTTCTAGATGAAGGTGTCTTTTTAAGTAGCTCATACAAAATAAACTAAGCAACAGAGAATTCAGAAAAGCTCTTGACAGTTTAGACTTTTAAAACAGGAATAGGATTAGACTACCCTCTAGTGGAAGTTCAGGAGAATTCAATAAATATGTTCCAAACATCTTACCAGTTTCACAGCAAAATGCACAGAACAAGTGTTGTAGGGAAAACCACTAAGCCATACTTTCTTCAGTTTAAGTCTGAATTTTGCAATAGGAGCCGTCACAGTCAGCCCCATTAGTGACCCAGATAATCACAATGGTGTTGTCACTCACCTAGAGCCAGACATCCTGGAGTGTGAAGTCAAGTAGGCATTAGGAAGCATTACTACAAACAAAGCTAGTGCGTGTGATAGAATTCCAGCTGAACTATTTCATATCCTAAAAGATGATTCTGTAAAAGTGCTGCACTCAAGATCCCAGCAAATTTGGAAAACTCAACAGTGGCCCGAGGACTAGAAAAGGTCAATTTTCATTCTAATCCCAAAGAAGCGCAATGCCAAAGAATGTTCAAACTACTGTACAGTTGCACTCATTTCACAGGCTAGCAAAGTAATGCTCAAAATCCTTCAACCTAGGCTTCAACAGTACATGAACCAAAAACTTCCAGATGGATTTTTAAAAAGGCAGAGGAACCAGAGATCAAATTGCCAACATCCGTTGGATCACAGAAAAAGTAAGAGAATTCCAGAAACACATCTATCTCTACTTCATTGACTACGCTAAAGCCTTTGACTGTGTGGATCACAACAAATTGGGAAATTCTTAAAGAGAGGGAATACCAGACCACCTTACCTGCCTCCTGAGAAACCTGTATTCAGGTCAAGAAACAACAGTAAAAACCCAATATGGAACAATGGACTGGTTCAAAACTGGGAAAGGAGTACGTCAAGGCTGTCTGTTGTCACCCTGCTTAACTTACATGCAGAGTACATCGTGCAGCTGAACAAGAAAGTGTTGGTGGGTCAGTCGGTACAGAACCCACCTGCAACACAGGAGCCCGTCTGCAGTGCGGGAAACCCAGGGATCAAACCTGGAAGATGCCCTGGAGGAGGAAATGGCAACCCACCCCAGTATTCTTGCCTGGGAAATCCCATGGAGAGAGGAGACTGGCGGGCTACAGTCCACGGGGTCGCAACAGNATAGTCAATAAAGCAGAAAGAGATGTTTTTCTGGAACTCTCTTGCTTTTTCTATGATCCAGTGGATGTTGGTAATTTGATCTCTGGTTCTTCTGCCTTTTCTAAAACCAGCTTGAACATCTGGAAGTTCATGGTTCACATATTGCTGAAGCCTGGCTTGGAGAATTTTGAGCATTACCTTACTAGAGTGTGAGATGAGTGCAATTGTGCAGTAGTTTGAGCATTCTTTGGCATTGCCTTTCTTTGGGATTGGAATGAAAACTGACCTTTTCCAGTGTAGGACAAGCTAAACTGTGTAACATCCATCAAAATCCTCCCTTCCAAGAGAATAGTTCTGTAAATCTGCAAAGGCCAGAGAGTCTCCCAGGAGAAAGTGAGCAATCCTGGTGGCAGCTGCCTGGTCTTGTCCACTCCTGTGTCCCCTCAGCCCACAAATGGTGCACGGGACTCACAGATGCCTAACATGCACCAGGCACCCTCCCCTCACTAGGGGCCCTCCAGCTACCCTGTGAAGCAGGTTCTCTCATCTCCAATCCTAAAAGCAAAGAAACTAAAGCTTAGAGAAGTCAGGAAACCTGCATTGAATCTCACAGTTAGGAAGCTGGAGATCTGCGGTCCAAACCCAGATCTGAAAGTCAGTTCACAGCCCTTCTTTCCCAATTCCCGGCATACCTTTATTTATTATCTCTCTTTTTTTAAATGACAAGCCTCACCAGTGATTATCTATTACACAGGCTTTGTAAGTTGGATGGATCACATCCCATTAAAAAAACAACATGAGTGGATTATCCGTTCTTACTTAATTCCTGAGGGAGCATGTAATCAGGAGCCATATTTATTAAGCCACAGGACAACACAGCTAAAAGCATCATCAAAGGTTCAAATTGCTCACATCATATTAATCCCTTATTCTTTAATAAGGGCAGACTCTCTAGAGAGCAAGGCAAGACTAAAAGAGTTAAGTGGCCTAGGAAATACAGGGACTGAATGGATATGGTATCAGATTTGACAGTGAAAGGGTAAAAAGTTCAACGAAGTTAAGAGAATCCTGTGACTACATATAGATTAGTTACTATTTTCTTCTAAGTAATTTTTAGTTTTCATTATTGCTTGACTAAGCCTTGTAATACTATATCAAAGTAACTAGGCAATGACAAAGAGCATTCTGAGGCTATTCCGCAAAAGGGAGGCTATCAGGGCTTCCCTGGTGGCTCAGCTGGTAAAGAATCGCCCGCAATGCAGGAGACCCCGGTTTGAATCCCGAGTCAGGAAGATCCCTGGAGAAGGGATAGGCTAGCCACTCCAGTATTCTTGGGCTTCCCTGGTGGCTCAGCTGGTAAAGAATCGCCCGCAATGCAGGAGACCTGGGTTCCGTCCCTGGGTTGGGAAGATCCCCTGGAGAAGGGAAAGGCTACCCACTCTGTATACTGTCCTGGAGAATTTCATGAACTGTATAGTCCATGGGGTCGCAGAGAGTCAGACATGACTCAGCGACTTTCACTTCACCTCCAAAATAAGAAATCCATAGTTTATGGGCAAGCATTAAAACCAAATGATTCAAATTTCTAAGAATGGTGCATAATCTCATTAAAATGAATTCATGAAATACGTTAATAATATAGACATGTATTTATACAAGCCAGCAAATTTGGCTTCCAAATGTTTTCCTCAGGCAATGGCAACAGCAGAAATAAACAAATGCGTCTAGATCAAACTATAAAGATATTTGTACAGCAAAGGAAACCATCAACAAAATGAAACAGGCAACCTCCTGAATGGGAAAAGATATTGCAGATGATATATATGATAAGGAGTTTATACACAAAATAAGTAAAGAACTCACACAACTCAAAAACAAAACAAACAATCTGATTTAAAAAAATAGGCAAAGGACCTGAATAAACATTTTCCCAAGGACCTGAAAAAACAGATACATGAAGAAGTGCTCAACATGGCTAATCATCAGGGAAATACAAATCAAAACCATAGTATCACCTCACACCTGTCAGAATGGTTATTACCTAAAGACAACAAGTGCTGGCAAGGGGAGCCCTCGGGCACTGTTGGTGGGAATGTAATTTGGTATAGCCCCCACTATGGAGAACAATACGGAATTTCCTTAAAAAATCAGAAGTTAGAGCTACTGTATGATCCAGCTACTCTGCTCCTTGGTATTTATCCAAAGAAAATGAAAACACTCATGAGGAAAGATACACCACCATGGTCACTGCAGCGTTTTAGTTACAACAGCCAAAATACGTAAGGAAACCGAAACGGCCCTCAACAGAGGAACGGATCAAGGAGATGTGGTACATATACAACGGAGTATTCCTCAGCCACACACACAAAATGAAATGATGCCGTTCACAGCAACATGGATAGACCTAGGGGGTGATACGTTATGTGGAGTAACTGAGAAAGACAAATACCGTATGACTTCATCTGTATATGAAATCTAAAGAACAGAACACGTGAATGACCAAAACAGAAGACTCGCAGGCACAGAGAACAAAGCGGTGGTTGCCAGAGGGGAGGGCAGTGGGGCAGCTGGGTGAAGCGGCTGAGGAGGCTAAGAGGCACAAACTCCCAATTATAGAGCAGCATGGGGCGCAATTTACAGCAAAAGGAATGCCACTAATATTAGAGTACCTGTGTATGGTGGCAGATGGCTACTGGACTTAAAATGGTGATCAATTCATAATGTATATAAAGGGTGAAAAAAGGGAAAGTTGCTCAGTTGTGTCGGACTCTTTGGAACCCCATGGGATAGACAGTCCATGGAATTCTCTAGGCCAGAATGCGGGAGTGGGCAGCCTTTCCCTTCTCCAGGGGATCCTCCCAACCCAGGGATTGAATCCAGGTCTCCAGCACTGCAGGCGTATTCTTTCCCAGCTGAGCCACCAAGAAAGCCCAAGAAGACTAGAGTGGGTAGCGTATCCTTTCTCCAGAGGATCTTTCCGACCCAGGAATTGAACTGGGGTCAATCACTATAAGACACGATATACACACAGTGTACATAAGTGTACACTATGTTATATACCCGAAACTAATATAATATTGCAGGTCAACTATACTTCAATGAAAAATAAGAATTAAATTATTTGGAAGTCACTGTCGAGACTGATACTTCTGCTTTAATTTAGCTTTAATTTGCCTTTGGTGGTCGATGTTCTCAGATTAGTAAAGACAGAACTCAAGTGAGGATTTGGGAAACCCATCACATTCATTTAAAAAGTCAAAATGCAGTTTCTGAAGATGGTATCACATCACTAAACATCACTTCTTCAGGACAGTAGAATCCTAATTGAGAAGGAAAATACACTATATTCTATCTTAAGTAGAATTAACTATGAGAATAATTAGAACTGAGGCCAAATGCATTTAATCAGCAGAGTGGCATCAAACAAATAACATTTATAAACAGAATTTACTCTCAGCTAGAAAGGAAAGCGGGATAGTATCATAGGTGGATGTCTCTGCAAAGAAATACACAACCATTGAAAAACAAAGACTCAAAGAGATACAGGAAGAGATGCTGAACAGAAAGTGGCTAAAAGGAATATTCCCCCAGTGTCTTGGAGGCTTTTTCTGTCAGTTATCAAAGGCTTGAGAAGGACCATTCCTACACCTACAAGAGGGAAATCAGGCCAGAGAGCCTTCCTCCTAAACCCAGAGTCTCTTTTCCTCCACCCTGCTTTCAGAAATAACAGAACACTGATTCCAGGGCTTCAGGAATGTGGGTCATGGGGTCTGCTGACAGGTGCCACTCCAAATGCCTCATCCTCCATTGAGGCTGGGATCCTGGATGCACACCTTACCGCGTGTGACCCTGAGCAAGTCTCCACCCCTCCAAGCCCGATTTGCCTAAGCTGTAAAGTGGGATAACAAAAGCTTCTTCCACAGGGATCTTGTGAGGATTGTAAATAATGTCTGTAAAGCACCTAACCATCTCGGACACATAGCAGGCGCTACAAACGTTAGCGGCATTCCAAATACCAATGGGGTTCATTTTATTCACATACACAAGTTTCATGCTTTGCTAATTACTTGCTTTGTAAATCAGCTCTGTTTTGCTTTTAAAAATGTAGTATTGAACAACAGAAGGGATGATGGGGTAGCTTTACACCTTCTTAGATATTAAGACTCAGGTCATTAGCTCAAGAAATTCATCTCCTATGTAGGTAGCCCCTACCTCTTACTTCACTAAGATCTTAAGCTTGGTTAGAAAATAATAATACACTCGTGGTGAATTCATGTCAATGTTTGGCAAAACCAATACAGTATTGTAAAGTAAACTAAAGTTAAAATAAAAATTAAAAAAAAAAAAGAAAATAATAAGCCACAATGTTATACTATGATGTGGCACTGTCTAGCATAAAAGTCAATTTTCTGAATATAAGCCCAAGAAACAAATATCAGCAAGATTCATCCCAATAAAAACAAAAAATAAATATATAATCTTCCACAAGGTATAAAATTAGCCAAACAGGTACCCTCATTTAATTGTATCTGTTTAACATTTTATCAGTTTAAGGAGAAAAAAGGAGCATATTTCAAGACATGAAGCTCTGAGCAAACCCCGTATTAAAAGCAACAACTTCCAGAGGACAGCCTTTAGTCATAACAAAGCCACCATAACCCCTTTCATTTCCTACGTTTACACTTTTAAACACAGACCTAAAGTCAGAAAGACAACCCCGAGTCACTTTAAGAATCAACAAAAGTATGTTTTCTGAGCAGAAGAGAGGCATAAAAAGGTAGTGGTGTATTTTAAAAATCATTTCCACATTTTAAATCATCACTTTTTTGTCAAATCATCAGTTAATCAGAATATGGAATTAATTAGAACTATTTCCCTCCAAATCCTGTTAACCGATAAGATTAATGTATTCTTAGAAAGCTTTGGACTCACGCCAAATTATTTTCCTTCCTAGAAGCAGCGTCTAGAGGCAAACGGGGACTTACTCAGACTTGCCGTCAGGGATTCTACGTCTGCGATGAGGCCTGGAAGCTGCTGAAGCTGCTGCTGCAGGTCGCGGAGGCTCGCCCGCTTCTTCTCCCAGTGCGCAGAGAGCATGACCAGCTCACTGTCCACCCGCTGCAACACGGAAGGGGAGGGTCAGGCCCACGGGGCTGCAGACACGGAGGTCAGACCGGCGTAACGAGGGCCAGCCGTTGTTATCTTTAAAAACCCTTCTACTGGGGTACAGACAGCACAATACTCTGAGGAGACTGGCGTTGTTTTCTTTCTTAGAAAAGAACCACCTTAATACCCAGTGCAGAAAAACCTCAAATTACGGGTTGTATCGGTACATCTTAACCCGGGAAAGAGAAAGTTCAGCCATGACCTCAGAAGTCACCTCTAACTACACCCTGTTTCTAAGTAAACCATGTATTTGCACAATCCAAATCTAGAAAAAATAAAACAGAAACAGCCACTAACAACTGAAAAGAAAACAAACAAAAACAAACCCAGACATAATGAATGGGTAATTATTTGCCTTACAAAAGGGCTTCTTTTGAAAGAAAAGTTCCCTAATGCGTTTAGAATATACCATGATTCAGTTTCCATTTAAACAGGAACGTTCACTGAATAAAGTAAGATAAATGTACTTGTATACGAAGGAATCACTGAGGCAACTGAACAATTTCAGAAAAAAAGGAGAAAAGGATTTATACTAACAAATTCAGAAGCGAAAGGTTCCTAATAGCAGGGATGTGAGATGCTAGGCTAGCCTAAAAGAATTCTGACTTCTTTTCCAGAAGACTTAAAGAAAATGACAGAGAGCAGTTTCTCCTAGACAGTTTTGTTTTGGTCCTAACATGGTGAGAGGGGACCTACGATAAGATTTGGAAGGAGCATAGAGAGGTCATCTTTTGAAAACATCACTAGTGATAAGTAAGAAGTGTGGAAGATTCCACATTTTGTACAATAAAGACTGCAAAATTCATTATATAACAAAAGGAAGTATATCTGAACTTTATCTGTAAAATATAAAGTTTTAATATAAAACAGTTATATAAAAGAGTTATTAAGTTATATTAAAAAGGGACAATTTACACAACCCATGATGAGGATTCTTCAAGAGCTGAAACACAAATACAACTGATTTTTACTGAATCTCACTAAAGAAAGACCTTTCAGAGGAATAAAAACACCAAAATAAGATACAAAATTATTTGCATGTGGTGCCAGACTGTTTTAGCTTCTACATTTTAATATTCCAGGAATTCACAACATTGAACAACATTGAAATAAAAACAAGAGAGAGATCAGAAAGCTGCCCTGTTTCCTCACTTTACCCCCACCTCACCCCTCTCCCCGTGGTCAGTCAGTCCACAACGGAGGAGTAACACACTCCGTCTCACACACAAGCCTCAGCTGAGCCTGAGAGGCGACACCAAGTGCTCCTCCAGGGGCATGATCATCAATTCTGCATGCTTAAAAATGCCTGTGCCAGCCAGCTTTATAAAGATCCCAGAGAGCAGTTTAAAAAGTACCAAGCATTGCTAACAGATTAATGTGGCCAATACAGCTTCTCTGTGATGCAATAGTAAGAAAATTAGGGCTTGAAATAAGAACCCCTGCCCATAGGATTCATCTGTAAATATCCAACAAGCTCCTACTGAACACCTGCTTTTTGCCTGGCTCTGTTTCAGGTACTGAAGATACTGTGGTGAACAAAAAAGAAAAAGAAAACAAACAAACTGTGCTTTAGTCTGGAGTAGGTCTCACAAATTCTCCAAGCCTCAGTTTTTAAACACTAATAAAAGAAAAAATAATTTCCTGTATCACAGGGCTGATGATGATAAAAGGTATTTTTCCTGGTATACGGCCTATCTTTTAAAAAGTTTGTTAAATCTTAATTGCAGTGGTTAATTGTGTTAATAATTTGAAAGATCTAGAATAAACAGTTTTTAGATATAAATATTACTGAAAAGTAAAATGAAACATAAATATTAAAACTTAAGTACAGTATAGTTCATGCCTTCCACAAAATTCAAAATCATATTCTGTATTAGAATATAAGACGTGTACATAAAAAGAATCTATCAAAATACATTCAAATATTACTTTAATTTAAAAGAATGGGATGTTGAATGGATTCTCCGAAATCATTATCAACAATTATGTAATAAGAGTAAAGCATTTTGAGCATTTTCTATGTACCAGGCCCTGTGTTAAGCAATTTACATTAAAAACAGAGCAACCTTATAAACAGAGCAATATTATTACATTCATTTTACAGAAGAAGAAACTGAGGTGCAGTGAAGACAAGTCACTTTCTCAAGAGCCACACGGGACCTAGATTCAATCCCAAGAATCTCACACTTAAGCCCACGCCCTTAATCAATCTTCTAGGGACTGTGTATGCAGGGACACAAAAGGAAGAAAAGTAAAAAGGGGCGAAAGAAAAGGTTCTGAGAAACTGTACTTTAGCTTTACTTAATAAGGAAGGAGCCATCTTCAGAAGGCCAATTTTTCTCCTCCAAGTAAACAATTCTGAATAAATCCAGATTTAACACCAGAAAATCAAGTTTAAGTAGCAAGACAAACCCACAGTTTGGGCTTGTTCTCAAAGTTACAAATCATCCCAAAAGTCCTTCTGGTAGACACTGAAGTTAGGAGAACAAAGCAAAGGCTGGGACCCAAGTGATTTTCAAAATGGGTAATATTGGGGTAATAAAACAATATAAAAACTTTTATATTTGTAAAGAACAGTTCAGCATTTGGGGGGAATGCTTCCCTGATAGCTCAGTTGGTAAAGAATCCGCCTGCAATGAGGGAGACCTGGGTTCGACCCCTGGGTTGTGAAGATCCCCTGGCTAAGGGAAAGACCACCCACTGCAGCACTCTGGCCTGGAGAACCCCACGGATGAGTCCATGCGGTTGCAAATAGTCGGACGCGGCTGAGCGACTTTCACTTAGCTCACGTGATTTTCAAACAACTCTGTTTGCTAAGCAGGGTAACGGTGTTATACCATTTTATGTGAGTCAACTAGAAACAGAGACTCCGTTTATCTGCCCAAGGTCAAAACGTATTACTGCGGAAACTAGGTATTCCCACACCCAGTTCAGTCCACTCCCCACCACAAGCAGAAGAGATCCAAGCTGGAATCCAAAGAGAATGAAGTGTGCCTGATTTAACCAGCTTACACACCAAGTCGTTAAAGCATGAGTCTTAAGAGTTCAATCTGAAGGCAAGCAAGTGTTTCACAACAATAAAAAGCATAAGCAAATAATGCACTGGAAGTCTAACTAGAAAGTTACCCTCAGAATCTAACCCCTAAGTCTATCAATTTACGTGTTTACATACTAAGTGAGGGAAAAACAAATCAAAGAACTTGTAAAAACAAAAAAAAGAATCTTGTAGAAAAAGTCTAGACAACAAAGCTACATTGAACAAACTGTTTGCTAAAGCGACACTGCTCTAAATTTTAAGACTATAAATAATTAGCTTTATAGTAGTTAAGTATAAAATAACTTGTCAAAGACGACTGAATTATCCCTAAGTATATTTGCCCTGGCAGATTGACATTGACTAAAGGCCACTAAAGACACATGAGCATGGCCTGACAAAATACACAATAAAACAGTTTATTAAAGATATACATTTACGTCAGAGAGATTTACAATAAATTTTCATTTTTCAATCTGAGAACTATATTTCTGGAAACCAATAGTGGTACTTTTGATAAGATAGGGGTCTTACAATAAAAAAGTACACAACTATGAAAATATTATATATTTCCCCCCATATAATACATTCAGCAACAGAACTTCCAGGAAATTCTTTCTCCAACATATTATGAAATGCTTCTTACAACCAAAAGAACAACTTTTGTTAAAGCTCCTCTACAGGATACAGTCTTCACTGAACATTGTGGGATTCATCCATGTTGATACACGGAGGTGGAATGGCTCACTAATTTTCACCGCTGCATAGCATTTGATCTTTTTGCAGCATTTCCATGAACAGCGGTGGAACCCGGGCCCCCTGCACTGGGAGCGTGGGGTCAGCCACTGGACTGCCAGGGAAGTTCCTGATCCTATAAATAATAATTACTCCATAGGGAGACTTTGGGACTGTCTAAAGTTTCAACAAAACCTGCTATAAACATTCTGGAACAAATCTGGTGCACACGGGCAATTTTCACAAATTAGGTTCCAACGCGTCCCAGGTATTGAGCTCTTCACTGCACCCTCCTTCCCCACTGCCCAGTGGCTCAACTGAGCTAGACCTCCCCCAGCCTAGCCACCTCTGACTTCAAGGCCTCTCATCTATTTGTCACACTTAATGAACAGATGATACCATACCAATGTTATCCAAGGAAGTGTGAGACATGCAACATCACAGGGCAAAGCTGGGGACACAATGCTACAGAAATCTCCCTAGGAGTAGAACTGTGGTTTCAAAAGCTTTGTGGAATTTCAATTTTTACTTCACACCAGCTCATTTTTCTAATGTCACTGTGCCAATCGATTTACACCCCCTAGTTCTAGCTGTTCCCCATCATGCTGCTGGGGAAGGGAAAACTGTCATCAGTGAATAATGACTGTCTGCACAGAAAATTCAAGGCTTCTTAAATGCTTGATAATCTAATGAGTGTAAATCTGAGGTTTTAATTTGTATTTCCTTGCCTTCTAATTGATTTTAAACATGTGTTCACATTTACCGGCCACTCATGCTTTTTGTTCAGGGTAATGCCTGGTCATACCTCTCATGCACTTTTTAATGACTTACTGTTCTCTTTTTTTATTAGTGTGCAGAGGTTTTTCATTTTTTTTGAAAACTAGTTCTCTGTTTTGTGAACTGCATAACTTTTTCATGGTACTGCTTGTTGAACAGAAGATTTGATAAAAATTATCAATATTTTACTTTATGTTTGGTGTTTATTATGCCTTTCTCTGCCCTGAGATCTTAGCTTTTCCACTATTTTCTAAAAAATGTAGTTTTCCCTTTCACATTTAAATCTGATGGAGCCAAAATCTGAACCAAGATCTTCAGCTTTTATTCAACACTCTATTGGAAGTCCTACCCACTACGAAAAGAGATGAAGAGTTGAAAAGACTGGTAGGTTTTTGTTTCTTCCCTTCCATCTTCACAAAACTCCCATCCCAGATGCAAATTATCAGAATAAGACGATTTAGTAAGATTATTGACTATGAAATCAAAGTACTGCAAGTCAAATGCTGCAGGTTTTGGTAGCTATTAGGACAAAAGTTCCCGCTCCAGTACTCTTGCCTGGAAAATCCCATGGGCGGAGGAGCCTCGTGGGCTGCAGTCCATGGAGTCGCAACGAGTCGGACACGACTGAGTGACTTCACTTTCACTTTTCACTTTCATGCATTGGAGAAGGAAATGGCAACCCACTCCAGTGCTCTTGCCTGGAGAATCCCAGGGATGGTGGAGTCTGGTGGGCTGCCATCTATGGGGTCGCACAGAGTTGGACATGACTGAAGCGACTTAGCAGCAGTAGCAGCAGGACAAAAGTTACCATCTATTAAAAACTTGCTAAAATGTTTTACTCTGAATTAATTTTATTGAATGTATTTTCTGCATCTGATGATCATATATTTTTCTCTTAATTTGTTAACCTGGTCAACTGCATATAAAAGATTTTCTAATGTCAAGCCAAACCTTTCAATCCTGGAATAAATCTGTTTTTTTTTTTTTTTTTTAATGCAAGGCTGGATTTAGTTTGTCAACACAGCCACATATACCAGGTTGTTTCCCAGACAGAATGCTATTTGTTATCATCCAAAATTCACAAAGCAAACACAAAGTTCTGGCTCATATTTATATAGGAAAACTTTACATTTAAGCTTAATATAGATTTTAAAACAATGTGTGAGAAGATTCTCAAATTAAATTTCAGACAACACTGTCAGAATATGAGAATCACAGGACAGTATGAGGAGCCCATCATGAAGGAGAGGCCAGCGCTGCGCGCTGCGGGTATTGAGGGGCCACAGCACTGCACACGAGGCAGCTGGGTGTCAACCAGTGCACGTCACAAGTTTGGAGGCAGAAGGCTGTGTCTGAAGCACCTGATGTCCTAACAAACTGCTATCATCTACAGATGTTTTGCTGGTTTTAAACAGAAATATTTAAGAAAGCTGGTGGAAGGCTTGGGTTGATATGTAACACATAATGACTTTTCCAATTCAGAGTATGTCAAGTAGGTTCCTGGATAGAGAGCACAGAACATCTGATTTCCAGAAACAGGCTGCTGAAGTTAAGTGAGAGCTCATACCTCTATTCTGTTTATAGTTTTTATATCTGTACTCATGACTGGGACTGGACTCCAATTTCACTTTCTCATACTTTGCTTGTTGGGGTTCAGGATCAGTTATTCTAGCCTCATGCAATGGGCAAGGCAGCTTCCTCTTGTTTCACTTGCTGCAGGAGTCTGTCTAACATTGAGATGGTGGATTCTCTGAAAGTCTCGTAGAACTTTCCTATATAACTTGGTGGGCCTGGTGCTTTCCTAGTGAAAAGATTAATCATTAACACTGTTTCTTTAGTGGCTATAAGATTATTCAGGATTTGTACTGCTTTTAGAATTAGTTTTAGTAAAAGTTTCTGGGCTTCCC
>SJYQ01085760.1:77506-92435 GCA_006410935.1 Redunca redunca
CAGTACTTTGGCCACCTCATGCGAAGAGTTGACTCATTGGAAAAGACTCTGATGCTGGGAGGGATTGGGGGCAGGAGGAGAAGGGAACAACAGAGGATGAGATGGCTGGATGGCATCACAGACTCGATGGACGTGGGTCTGAGTGAACTCCAGGAGTTGGTGATGGACAGGGAGGCCTGGCGTGCTGCGATTCATGGGGTCGCAAAGAGTCGGACACGACTGAGAGACTGAACTGAACCGAGCAAAGTTAAACTTTTGTCCCTGCCAAAGGAATTCTTAAATAGTGAGTAGAAAGAAATGACATAATTTACATAAAATGCAAAGGTACCAGGCCTCAAATTCAAAGCATTATACCTCGATGAACCGAAGAGTCACTTGCGACTCTAGAATAAAATTATAAATTCTCTAAGCTAACTAAATTACTTGACTGAGAAACTACAAAAAAGTGCTTTATTTAGGGTGTTTCATAATCAACTACAAAATTCACTTTAAGATATCCTGTCAAACATTTTAACACAATTATAAATTTAACTTCTTAAAAATAAGCATTTAAGACTGTAAAAGTATATTTTCCCTGTAAGTATAAAATGAGCCAATTCTTTACCTCTCCAGCACTTGCACATTCCTTGGCCCTCCTGTGGAGTGCAGCCCATGTATCTTCATACCTAAGAAAAGCAAAAAATAATAATAATAATTCAAAATAAAAGCCACACATTAAAAAATCCTATCTAAAATACAACCTGTGGTCTCAGAAAGGAAAAGCTCAAAAAGTAATGGAGACATTCTGCAAACACACAGACATTAACTTGAAGGGGCTTACACCAGATTTGGTAGAAAAAATAATGGTAGAAATGGGTTAGAGCTCACAGATGAAAACCAACAGCCATGAGCTTATAGTGATTTAAATAAACAACCAAATAAATAAATGGGGCATACAGGAAAACCTCTTCCTTACAGTAGAATTCCAATAAATAATGATAGAAAAAAAATGAGAAAAATAGAAAATCACCATTTGGTAAACACAATGAATTATTTCAGGCAAGAACTGTAACAGATGCTAAATTAGTGGGTGAAAATATGAAGAGAAACAGGATATTTTCATAAATTCATCATAAAACTCATAGGGAATATCAAGGGATCCTGAAAAGCCAAAATAATCTTAAAAAGAAGAACAAAGTTGGAAGACACACACTTCTTAATTTCAAAACATACTAGAATGCTACAATAATCAAAAGTATGGTACTGGCATAATGGGAGACATATAGGCCAATGAAATAGAGCTCAGAAATAAACCCTTGCATGTATGGTCAAATAACTTTTGACAAGTGTGCCAAGATCATTAAATGGGGAAAGGATAGTCTTTTCAACAAATATGCTGATGCTGGGAAAACTGCATATCCACACGCAAAACAATGAAGCTGGACCCTTAACACCATATACAAAAATTAAATAAAAATGGATCAAAAAATCCAAACATAAGATCCAAAACTAGAAAATTTTTAGAAGAAAACATGAGCTTCTTGCCATTAGATTTGGTAATGATTTCTTGGATATAACACCAAAGGCACAGGCAACAAAGAAAATAAACAAATTGGACTTAATCAAAATTAGACACTTTTGTGCATTAAAGAATACGATCAACAGATAAAAGGCAACCAATGAAATGGAAGAAAATAAATACAAATCACATATTTGACAAATGATTAATATCCAGAATATATAGAAAATGCCCAACACTCGACAACAACAAAAACAACTGTATCCAAAAACAGGCAAAGGACTTGAATAGATATTTCTCTAAAGAAGATATATAAATGGCCAACAAGCACACGAGAAGCTCACCATCATCATCGTTCAGTTCAGTTGCGCCCTACTCTTTGCGACCCCATTAATCGCAGCATGCCAGGGCTCCTTGTCCATCACCAACTCCCGGAGTTCACCCAAACCCATGTCCATTGTGTTGGTGATGCCATCCAACCATCTCATCCTCTGTTGTCCCCTTCTCCTCCTGCCCTCAGTCTTTCCCAGCATCAGGGTCTTTTCCAATGAGTCAGCTCTCCGCATCAAGTGGCCAAAGCATCAGGTGTTTCAGCTTCAACATCAGTCCCTCCAATGAACACCCAGGACTGATCTCCTTTAGGATGGACTGAATCAAAACCACCATGAGACACCACCTCACACCAATGAGAATGGAAACAAAATAAACTCAGCAAACCCCAAAACAAGATTTGGTGAGAATATGGAGAAATGGCAACTGGAAAAATGTGCACTGCCCTGGTGGCTCAGATGGTAAAGAATCTGCGTGCAGTGCAGGGGACACGGATTCTGTCCCTGGGTTGGGAAGATCCCCTGGAGAAGGAAATGGCAACCCACTGCAGTATTCTTGCTTGAGAATCCCGTGGACAGAGGAGCCTGGCGGGCTGCAGTCCGTGGGGTGGCAAAGAGTCAGACACGACTGAGCGACTGACACACACGTGGGAAGATAAAATAGTGCAGCTGCTCAAGAGTATATTGGTTCTTCAAAAAATTAACGTACAATTACCATCTGATTCAGCATTTCCTCTTCTGAGGGTACACCACCAAAAAACTGAAAGCTGGGTCATAAAGAGATACCTGTACACCCATGTTCATAGCAGCATTATTCACAATAGCCAAAAAATCAAAGCAACTTGTGCCCATTAATGGATGAACGTATAAGCAAAATATGGCTTATTCATACAATAGGATATTATTCAGCCTTAAAAAGGAAGGAACTTCCTTTGAATTAGTGGTGATGACAGCGGTGATCACTGTGTAATGTACAGAAATATCAAATAACTATGTTGTATACCAGGAACTAACAAAGTATTGTAGGTCGATTATAGTTCAAACACAAGCAAGCAAATAGAAAGAGAGATTAGATTTGTGGTTACCACAGGTGGAGGGACAGAGAATTGAATGAAGGCAGTGAAAAGGTACAAACTTCTAGTTTGTAAGATAAAAAAGTACCAGGGATGTAGTGTACATTATTAATATAATTAACAATACTGAACATTATATATGAAAGTTGCTAGAATAAATTCTGAGTTCTCATCACAAGAAAAACATTTTTTTTCTTTTTCTTTTTTATCTATATGAGACGGTGAATGCTCACTAAATTCATTGTGGCAATCATCTCATGAAAGAAGTCAAATCATTATGCGGCAATAACTAAAGGTTACATAGTGGTGTATGCTGATTAAATCTCAATAAAACTGGAAGAAATTAGGAAATGTTTACAATCTATATGGCTGAAACTCAAAAATATATTAAGTGAAATAAGCCAATCACAAGAAGACAAGTACTGCATGATTCCACCTACAAAAGGTACCTAAAGTAGTCAAATTTATAGAAAGAGAACGATGGTTGCCAAGGGCAGAGGTTTGCAAGATGAAAAGCCTCTTGGAGACTGGATGTACAACAATGTGAATGCGGTTGACATTAGTGGGCTGTACACTTACAAATGGTTAAGATGGCAAAATTTTATGTTATCGTATTTTACACAGTATTTTAACAATCTAAAAATATTTTATGATTTAGATGTTTAAAATGGTCTGTCCTCCACTCAGCACTAGTTTCAGACAGAAAATACTGTTTCAGTGCAATGAATAGACACATTATAGATACGGCTGTAAATTTTTCAGATAAAGTCCCCCAAAGTCCCCCAAAACCACCACACAGAGAAGTCTACACCTCTGAAATAAGCAACTTTCAATGAAGCTGTTTCAACTAAACCACTAGATTAAAAAAGTATAAAGATAACATGCAAACAGTATACCACGGATTGATTTGTATTCTACCTCCTTCCAAAATCACTTGTGTTCCTCACTCAACAAAAAACAAGCAGGAAATTAATGTCAAATTAAGCACCGAGAGAAGGGAAAAAAAATGCCCAGATTCAGCAAGCATAAAAAGAAACTGAATATAAAGCTAGAAAACGGAAAGCAACGGGTAGGCACAGATGACTGTGCCATGACACACGCGGATAAAGCGAAGGAGCGTACCTTCTACTGCACACACGGCTACCACTTAGCCATCAGATGCCACATCACTAGATACAGAACTGCAGATAACAACACGTGCAAACCATGTACTTATTTTCATTACAGCTGAGTTTTAATTTAAAGCGTAACATTCATGCTTTTAAAGTGCATAATTCACAGCATATTCACAGAGTTGGGGCAACTATCACCACTGATTCCAAAACATTTCATCATCCTGAAAAGAAACCCCATATCCATTAGCAGTCATTACTCATTCCCCTCTCTTCTCCAAATCTTGGCAAACACTATCCTTCTGCCTGTTCCGGACATATCATATCAATAGAACCATACACTATGTGCCTTTTTTGTTCAATCCTCGCATTTAGCTCAATGTTTTTAAGTTTTATTCAAGATGTGCAAGATGTAGTGGGCCTCAGCACTTCATTCCATCTTATGACTGAATAATGCTCCATTGAGTTGGAGACATCAAATTATTCATTCATCTTTGGTGAGTATTTGTGCTGTTTCTACTTTTTGGCTATTATGAATGATATTGCTTTATGAATGATACTGGGCTTCCCCCATGGCTCAGGTGGTAAAGAATCCACCTGCAATGCAGGAGACCTGTGTTTGATCCCTGGGTTGGGAAGATCCCCTGGAGGAGGGCATGGAACCCACTCTAGTATCCTAGCCTGGAGAATCCCCATGGACAGGGGAGCCTGAATGAAAGATACTCCTATTATGCACATTTGTGTGCAAATTTTGACATGAACCTAAGTTTTCAATTCTTTGGGTGTGAAATTGCTGGATCACATGGTAATTCTACTCTTAACTTTTTGAGAAAACTAACAAACTGTCTTTCACAGCAGCTGTGCCATTTTACACTCCCACCAGGAGAGCATAAGGGTTCCAACTTCTCCACATCTTGGCCAACACTTGTTGCTTGTCTTCTGGATTATAGGCATGCTAGTGGTTATGAGTGGTATCTCACTGCGGTTGTGGTTTGCCCTTCCCCTTGTGACTAATGATGTTGAGAATTTTTTCATGCGCTTATCCACCATTTGCCCATCTTTTTTACAGAAATGTCTATTCAAATCATTTGCCTATTTCTTCACTGGGTTGTTTGCCTTTTTACTGTTGAGTTATAAAAGTTATTTATAGTCTAGATACAAGTACCTCAAAAGATGTATAATTTGCAAATATTTTCTCCCCTTCTATGCATTGTTCTTTCACTTTCTTGATAGTATTCTTTAAAGAGCAAAAGGTTTTAATTTTGATAAAGTCCAACTCATCCTTTTTCCCTTTGTCACTTATGCTTTTGATGTCATCTAAGAAAATCATGTACTTGCACATCAACAGAAATGGATTGGAGAAGAAATGGTATAAAATTAAGAATCAAAGTAAGAAAATTATTGAGGACTCAAATCCAGAGTCAATGTTCTTGCAACAAAGAAACCACAAACATAATACATGCATATGATAAAGTTATCAATTAGTATATGTAATAGTGATCAATATGCTCAAAATCTGAATGGCCTTTTTATTAATCAGTGAAATAGATGTAAAAGCCCCTGAGGGACACAATCTCTATGTTAAGGTAAAAATTTAGTTGTTTTAAGGTGTCTATCTCTAGAATTATAAAACACTTTTAGATAATAGAAGCATAACCTTTTTATTTAAATGAAAACACTTACCTGCTAAGTAATTCTAGTCCAGCAGAGTACTTCGGCAAACATGGGACAGTCCTGCCAAAAGAAACACTTATTTTATTAAAAATTGATGCTGCTTTAGGCCAACTTACAAAAAGTTACACACAATAATTTTGATGCTGCCAATCATAATGTGTAATATTTTTAAATCGTTAATGGCAACTGATCTAAACTTTTAGAAAAACGTGCTATTATTCCAAAGTTGTTGTTTAGTCACTAAGTTGTGTCCGACTCCCCGGCAACCCTATGGACTGTAGCCCACCAGGCTCCTCTGTCCATGGGATTTCCCAGACAAGAATATTGGAGTGGGTTGCCATTTCCTTCTCCAGGGGATCTTCCTGAGCCAGGGATCAAACCTGTGTCTCCTGCTTTGGCAGGTGGGTTCTTTACCAGTGAGCCACTGGGAAAGCCCCTATTCCAAAGTTAATATACTGCAACATACTACTGGCCATCACTTTGCCCTGCAGAGTTTTAGCACACTATAATACAAGAGACACTTCAACAGAATTCTAGCTAACAAGAAAATTTCTTTAAAGCTCCTTATCTCTAGGTTTTAAACATCTTTTGGCTGTGCCAAATGGCATGCGGGATCTTATTTCCCTCACCAGGGATGCAACCTGTGCTCCCTGCATTGTCAGTGTGGAGTGTTAATCACTGCATCGCCAGGGAAGTCCCCACTGCTAGCCTTAAAGGGAAATTTAGTAGTGTGCATTATTTATTTAAAAAAATGAACAAAGCACTGCACAGTACTAGTGTTTTCATATAAAACAGACAACACAGCTGAAGAGGCTCACTTGCCAAGTACTGTTTCATTAATAATTTGCTTCTCAATAATGGAGAACTTTTACTTTGCTCTTAATATACAAATAAAAAATGATTAATTGTGATCAAATAACCATTGACTGTCAAACAATTACCTGTCACTTTTTCAACCATTTTACAATTTTATCAGAAAAATTTCCAGTGTTAGAAAATTTAGAAAGAATCAATAAACGGTTTAGTCAGATGCTCGCAACAGATGTAAAATACATTATACTATGTGACTAGAACCAAAATTGTATGAAATTTAAGTCGTAGCAAATTAAAACAGCACATGCTGCTTACCTGGGTTTGTTTTTTACTTTAGCTTCTCTTGACTTGTCACTTAAAGTCTTCAGCCTATAATTCAACCAGTATAAAATATCACATTTTTACAGCGTAAGCAATTTTCAAATGCAAATTTCATAGCTGGTAAAATTTCTGGTTGGAAGTCAGTACTTTTTTAAGAAAGAATTAAGCACCTCTACAGACAACAAATATTTGTATACTGTACATAAGACACAAGTGGAAAATTTACAACAAATATTTTTATATTTTTCTTGCCCCAAATCCCTTTTCTAGAAACATTTCCTAAATACGACTGGACTAAAGAAGCATCACTACTCCGGAAACATCAGAAAAAAGACAGTGGCCCCCATATGTGAACTTGATCAGTAACAATACTATCTAAGCAGCACATCTTACACAATTTATTTTTACTTGAAGGATCATTGCTTTACAGCATCATGTTGGTTTCTTCTATACATCAACATGAATCAGCCCTAAGTATACACATGTCCCCTCCCTCTTGAACCTCCCTCCAACCTCCCACCCCATCCCAGCCCTCTAGGTCGTGGTTTGAGTTCTCTGAGTCATACAGCAAATTCCCCGTGGCTAGCTATTTTACATATCGCAGGGTATGTTTCCATGCTACTCTCTCCATTTGTCCCACCCTCTTCTCCCCCCAACTCTACCTGGCCCCCTCTATGTCCATCAGTCTGCTTTCTTTGTCTAACCAACACATTTTAAAGTGATACTATACTAAGCACTTTTTAAGTGACAACATTCTGAGAAATTTTAGCTATTGATAAAAAGTTTCTAAAATACATTACAAACCTCTTTATTAAAGAGGAGTTGGTACATTTTCTGATAATTTAGGGCTATTATCATGAATACCACTGACTGCATTTCACAACAAAACAGTACATTCCTTAGATGTTTCTGAGCTAGGAATGCCTCATCATTTGCCAACCTGAAACCAATCTACAGTGGTTTCGGGTGTCTGTTCAGGATCCTATAGCAGTTTTTTAAAAATTTAAATTTTCTGTCTCTACCACTGGTCATTGTTATCAGCTACTACTTACTGCTTCTGCTGTTTAACTATAGCAGCCTGCGTGAGTGCTAAGTCGTTTCAGTGACTCTTTGCGACCCTATGGACTGTAACCTGCCAGGCTCCTCTGTCCATGGGATTCTCCGGACAAGAATACTGGAGTGGGTTGCCGTGTCCTCCTCCAGAGGATCTTCCCAACCCAGTGATCGAACTCGCATCTTATATGTCTCCTGCATTGGCAGGCAGGGTTTTTGTTTGTTTGTTTGTTTGTTTTTTACCACTAGTGCCACCTGGGAAGCCTGCTGCTGCTGCTGCTGCTAAGTCGCTTCAGTCGTTTAGGACTCTGTGTGACCCCATAGACGGCAGCCAATCAGGCTCCCCGTCCCTGGGATTCTCCAGGCAAGAACACTGGAGCGAGTTGCCATTTCCTTCTCCAATGCATGAAAGTGAAAAGTGAAAGTGAAGTCGCTCTACTCCCCTTCTATTTGCTTTTTTAAATTATTGGGCTGGAAAGAATAAATGGGCTAGAAATGCATATGTAAGAAAATTAAATAAGCTTTTCTATATGTAAAATATGAAGGTCGTAAACTTTGTGTTTATATATATATATATATATATTTTTTTTTTACTTCACCAGCCCATTTTTACCTACTTTTGACTTGGACTCTATCATATAACAGTCAAAAAGTGAGAACTCAATTATGAGATATTCCCCCATACAATGAAGACATCCGGACACGTTCTTCTTAATCTGATTACTTCTACAAACATTCACTTCTAAACAGAGTCTGAAGCGCAGGTCACAGTACCCCAGCTCGCCCCACAAAGCCTTCGTAAAGCGGACACAGGAGCCGCCTCCTCACGATGCTCTGCTGCAACCCGCCAGAGGCTGTCCCAGCACACCAGCTGAGCTGCCCTGTCCCAGCACACCAGCTGACTCTCCTAGAATGCCCAACCCTCTGCTGTGCACAGCAGTACGTGTACGCCTGACAGAGTCGTCCAACTTTTTGGTCGACAGTGCCTAGCTCAAAACCAGAAAGGGACTTCCAATATCAAATGCCATTTTATATTTTTCTTGCCCCAAATCCCTTTTCTAGAAACATTTCCTAAATATGACTGGACTGAAGAAGCCTCACTATTCTGGAAACATCAGAAAAAAGAGAGTGGCCCCCATTTTTCAACAAGCTGCAGTATCAATTTCACACTACGACTTTTTTTTAATATTATTCTATGCTTTTTCAAAAACTAAAATATTGACGAGATCAATTCCTCTACAATGTTTAAAAAAAAAAAAAAGACTTAGCAATCTCTTTAATACAAAACTATGTGTAGACATCTCTCCAGATGAGCTGAATTTAGAAAGTCTTACCTGTCCTAGAAAAACAGTAAGAAATTTCAAGCTTAGCTTGGAAACCAGTAAATCCAGTTTAAACTAAGATTAAGCAACAGCTCAAGAAAGTTATTTTGACAGCCATTCAACCATTTCCACTCCAAAATCTGAGAAAGGCACTTGGTTCTGACATCTCAGGTAGAATTGTACTAGAACAAATGGACACAGCAGTGCATTTCAGTCAAAATGATTCTAGTATTATTTTCAGTGATTTGGGACAATTCATATGGTAACAAGGATATTGAAGCAAACTGCTAAGACCATCTTTGGACCATTCATTATACAACCAAGAAAATCTCTAGGTTAATATTTCAAATATTTGTTTCTGAAAAAAACTGTAAATTCTCAACTGTAATGTATCAAATTTGGGGTTCTCCTCCATACTTCCCCAAAAGAAAGAAAAAATTGGTTTGGAATGAAACAGAAAAGAGGAAGCTTACAGGGAGCTGAAACTAAAATTATTGGAAGGGTGAGTAAGCTTCCCCAGGTGGCTCCTTAACAACCATCTGCTTTAAAAATTGGTTTTTAACCAACTATAATGTGTGGAACTTATTTGATCTGGATTTGAACAAATCAACTGTAAAAAGATACTTTTAAAAACCAGGAAATTTGATTATGGACTGGATAATTGATAATATCATAGAATTAGTATTAATTTTGTTAGGTATGATATTGGCATTGCATTTATATAATGTATTTTTTTTAAGATGAAAATTGATTTATGAGAGAGGTGAGAACTAAGTCTGAGGTTTACTCCATTAACAGTGTTAGTCAGTCATGTCCGAGTCTTTGAGATCCCAAGGACTGTAACCCACCAGGCTCCTCTGTCCACAGGATTCTCCAGGCAAGAATACTGGAGTGGGCTGCCATGCCCTCCTCCAGGGGATCTTCCCAACCCAGGGATCAAATCCAGGTCTTCTGAATTGCAGGTGGATTCTTTACCATCTGAGCCACCAGGAAAGCTCATACTCTATAAATACGGGAGAGACTGAGTAAATGTGACAATGATTAACTGTTTTATATGAATAATGTATATATGGGGCTCACTGTACATATTTTTGTAAATGTTTAAAACATTGTTTAAAAAAAAAAGTTTGGGGGTTTCCCTGGTGACTCAGTGGTTAAGAATCTGCCTGCCAATGCTGGAGACATGGGTTTGATTCCTGGTCTGGAAAGATCCCACATGCTATGGGACAACTACACCCACGCGCCGCAACTACCGAGCCTGCGCTCTAGAGCCCAGGAGCCGCAACAACTGAGTCCACGCACCGCAACTACCGAGCCTGCGCTCTAGAGCCCAGGAGCCGCAACAACTGAGTCCACGCACCGCAACTACTGAGCCTGCGCTCTAGAGCCCGGGCGCCACAAGAGAAGCCACCTCAAAGAGAAGCCCGAGCAACTTGCGAGTAGCCTCTGCTTGCCGCAACTAGAGAAGAGCTCGCATAGCAACACCCAGCACAGCCAAATAATAGATTAAAAAATTGTTTTAAGTTTTCATAACAAAAAAGTCTTGTAGACATTCATCTTTTCTTGTCACACCTTTTCCATGTCAATCATCAGTATGCCACATTCAGAATAGAAACTGCTGGAGAAAACAAAGTAGCAAGAAGAAAGTTGGAAACAGTGAAAAAAGTTAAGGAAAGGATAAAAATAGTCAATGTAACACTTTTTAAGTTGAAAATGTAACAACTAATCTTCCCCAAAGCAAAAAGGTCCTTTCTGAAGTACATACTCCAAACCCAGAATTCAACTGGCAGGAGCTTACCATTTTTATCTGGGGAGAACTCTTCTCACAGTGATTCTGGGCTGGAAACAACCCATTAATCAAGTCCCACAGTGTCTTGCCACGCTAAGAAGGAAATACTGGTCTGAGTGCAATTCCCCAGTTTCCTAAACCATAAAATAGGAGTATTATACTGACCATAATGATTTGCCACAAGAATTAAAGGAAATTCCGAATATGACTCTGGCAGCAGGCTGTAACTGTAAATTACAGAGGCAATTCAAACAAAAAGTATAATAAAAATGATCACCAAGTATAATAAAAATGGTCACCATCAAGAAAGCAGCTATGTACATTACAGGGCCAAGGTAAAATAAAACAGAGATCCCCCAATCCACCAGTTCCCATAAAAGGCTTCTCCTCCGTTCCTAGCCTTCTTCCCAACACAGCACAGCCTCAGGGAGACAGGCGTGCCACTGCGTGAGTGTGTTCACACACAGACTTCAAAGTGAGCTATATCTCAGTTGTTTCCCACTCAAAGCAACCAACGCGCAGTCCGAAGCACTTGCTTTCAAATTCATCATCACACTACAGTATTTTGAGATTGTTTCAAAGACTGACCTTTGTTTGACCATGGCACATTTATTTTCTTTAAGCTCTATGGAAAATACTAAGATGGAGACATCTTCTTGAGAAATGGAGCTAAGTAGCAAAACCTCTTAGACAANTTCTCTGCTGTAACCCTAGTACTCGCCAACAGGTGTTAAGTGTTAGCTGCTCAGTTGCACCTGAATCTTTGCGACCCCATGGACTCCAGCCCACCAGGTCCTTCTGTCCATGGAATTCTCCAGGCAAGAATGCTGGAGGGGGTAGCCACTGCCTTCTGCAACAGGTCTTCCCAACTCAGGGACTGAACCTGGGCCTCCTGCATCGCAGGCATATTGCAGTAGCATGTCAGCTACTAGGGAAGCCCCATCAACAGTTAAGTGCTCAATAAACATTTTCTAAATGAATTAATTTGCAGGCACTGACGATGCTCTATTATCAGACACTAAACTTCCTTTCCAGGTTCCTCTCCCACAAGAGTTTCATCTCTGAAATCCCTCAGCCAAGTCTAGCCTCATGTCTCCTCATTCTTCCAGGCCAGGTCTAGAAGTCAGCTCTTCTTTGAAGCATCTCAACTAATGACTCCTCTGAGCTCACAATCCACATCACCTGTGTCTTCCACGTTCACTTCCTCCTGCTTTGCTTTATGTTACCGCCAGGCTAGGGCATTTGGAGAGCCGACACAGTTTTCGTCAAGCTTGTAGCTCCAGGACCTGGCTAAACACACAGACACTGGCAAAGATCAGGCAAAGCTGGGCATGTGGCCTCCTATCTTTTTTTTTTAAATGAAATGAAAAAAACTTCTATGATAAGACTTTGACTTCCTAGACTGGTGTCTGACACTTGGTAGGAACTCAGTAATAAATCAAATTAAATATTAAGTTTTTTCCCCCTGTTTATATTAAAAGGTAAGTAATCAAGGAAGTTGATTGGACTTCCCTGGTAGCTCAGACTGTAAAGCGTCTGCGGAAGACCAGGGTTCAATCCCTGGGTCGGAAGATCCTCTGGAGAAGGGAATGGCAACCCACTCCAGTACTCTTGCCTGGAAAATCCCATGGACGGAGGAGCGTGGTAGGCTATAGTCCATGGGGTCGCAAAGAGTCGGACATGACTGAGCGACATCACTCACTCAATCAAGGAAGAGCCAGCATTAAACCTCACCATTTTACCACACTGTGAACTGGACCGTTGGATGCTCTCCTTTGAGATTATGATACCACCGGAGAGGAGAGGAAAAATGAGCACAGCCCTCAGGGCCGGAGGTCAGGGCAGAGGGGGCTCTGACCAGAGAGAAGGAAACACCCACTGTCTAGTTGCAACAAGTTAACAACTGTGAACTTCTATTCCTCCCTATCCAAAAGCACCCAGAGTATTACAGACAGGAAATGCCAGCCAGTGACAGGCAGCTGTAAACCCTTGGTAAATCTGATTTTCACTTTCCTGAAGGGATTTGCACGCCCGAATACATCAGTCCTCAGGCTGTGGGTCATAACTGCTCTGAAGGTTTTTTTTTTAAAAATCAAAGACCAGAGCAGATTTGAAGAAAGTGCTGCAGTGTGTCCAAAAGTTTCCCTCAGAGTTCAAGCCAGTCCTTAAAGAGCAGAGGTTCTCTGTGAACTCTCCAAAAGGCTCCCAGAGCTCCAGGGGACAGAAACCCAGGTGAGGAAGCACGTAGGCGAGGGGCAAACAGTGAAGCTGGGAGGCAGTCCCGTCTGTCCCTCAGCCCCTGCACCAGATAACTGCCCAGTTAGCCCAGAAGGAAAGCAACATAACTTCTAGGCTTACTTTGACTTTGACGTAACTATTATGATGAATAAAACTTGATGAAAAAAGATCTTGAGTCCATGGACAACCTACAGTCCCTTGAAGCTGACTTTTTCCTAAGTTTGAATGGAAGGTTGAAATTCAGTGTTCACACACACTTTAACCACTAATGTGGCATTCTCCCGGAGAAGGCAATGGCAACCCACTCCAGTACTCTTGCCTGGAAAAGCCCATGGATGGAGGAGGCTGGTAGGCTGCCGTCCATGGGGTCTCGAAGTTGGGCACGACTGAGCAACTTCACTTTCACTTTTTCACTTTCATGCATTGGAGAAGGAAATGGCAACCCACTCCAGCGTTCTTGCCTGCAGCATCCCAGGGACAGGGGAGCCTGGTGGGCTGCCGTGTATGGGGTCACACAGAGTGGGACACGACTAAAGTGACTTAGCAGCAGCAGCAATAGCAGTGGCATTCTCTTGTGAGCCTGATAAAGAATATTCCTATTATACTTGAAAAACAGTAAACTGCCTATGTTTCAGCTCCAGTTATATGAATTTCCAGAAACTAAAAATGAGCAGAAAAGTCTCTGAAGACAGGCTACTGTGAAGCTTCACAGTGAAAGAGCTCAGGAAAGCACCTTTCCGCTACTGAGTTCCGAGGGCCACCCTAACGGTAGACGTTCCAGTTATTTTGTAGGCCAGCTGCTCTGGCTTCTGTGGGCTCCAATAGCAAGTGTTCTAAAGGAATGCTAGGTCCAGTCTGGTGGTTTTGAGAGGCAAGGGCCATGTTGCTTTCATCTCTGAATCCCTCAGTGCCTTCATGCAATATACATGTACAGCTGTGTTTAATTTCACCTTGAGCAGAAGTGATTTCTCTGCCAGGTGACAGGCTAATGGCACACACTACTGGTCCAGTGGCTTGTCGGCTCAGAGTGACCTGTACAAGGAAGCCCATGAAGGGCCTTCACGGAATGGAAGCCCTCTCAGGATTTCCAATCCCAAACTGGCCCCAGTTTCCATCATGCTTCAGGTAAATTCAGTTTTCAAGAAGGTGTTCTAACCAGATCCCCTCCACCCTTATCTGTAACTCAACCCTCAACTCAAGTTTTCCAGATCTCCCAGGATGGTCTGGGAGAATCCATATTCCTAGGTGAGTTGAACCTTCTCGAGCAAAGTTCAAAGAATGAATGGGTTCAGAGGCAACCAACTGACCTGTAAAGTTTCAGTAGCTGTAACTCTCAAAAGATAGACTGTTACTCATCAAGGAATTTCTTGAGGTAACGACAGGAGGGCTGTACCAGATGGGCTTATCTGCGACACACTATTCTCCTGCTACCACTGCAGCATTATACCGCAACGTTTCAATAATTTACATTCTGAAAATAAGTTAGTTTTTAAATTTAAAAGGGGTGGGGGTGGGGGCAGGGAATCAAGCATGCAACCAATCAAGCACAGCATCAATCAATGACTCCTAGGACATCTACAATTAACATTCCTAAGGACCCCAAACCAAGACCACCAAAAATGCTTTACATGTAAGTGCTCAAGTATTTGCCTGTTACTGCTGCTGCTGCTAAGTCGCTTCAGTCGTGTCCGACTCTGTGCGACCCCA
>SJYQ01086393.1:4313-17287 GCA_006410935.1 Redunca redunca
ACAAGCCTCTCACACTCATCTGAGCCCCCAAAAGGCTCAGCATTTCCCTTCCAACCCCCTTCTCCTCCCAGGTTCCCAGTCGTGGGCACCCAGGTCCCCCTCCATTTTCTCTGAAGACATCCAGCCTTGCCTGTGGCCTCAACCACCAACTAGACACCTTTCTAAAGGCATCACTGAGCTCCACCCTTGTGCACCCACTACCCCTGGGGCAGCAACCCCCATCCCTTAGGGTGCTCACCTTAGGGGGTCACAAGGTAGGTTCAGCGTCTTTCTGTCTACCCCCTTTTCCAGAACCCAGAGCTCTTAGCCCTGTTGGTGAGCTGGCAGCTCTGTCTCCCTTGCCTAATTCTCACTGCCTGTCCCTTTTTCTCCATCCCAAGGCCCTGGCCTGGCTCCAGCTTCCTCCTCTAACTCGGGACCACTGCCCCAGCCTCCTCCCTGGCCTCCCAGCCTCCCATGTGGCCCCAGAGGGATCTTTCTGAGCAGTACATCCAGAGCTGACCTGCCCTCCCCACGCATGGCCTCATCCTCACTGGCAGGGAATTCCTTTCATGATCCAGCCTCACCTCATCTCTGGCTAGTCACTCCCAACTGCTGTCCACCTTCCAAACGTGTTACATGGTTTCATGCTCCTATGTCCTCTCCGCATACTGTTCCCACTGCCTGGAAGACCTCTCCTTTCTCACACCACTTAACTTCCCTCTCTTATTTCTTCAATATAAACACTCAAGCATCAGTTTCCCTGTGATATCTCCTATTCCACACAGGTACTCCCTTCTCTGGGCTTCCCAGGGCCCATCCCCCAACCCCCGAGCACATAGATCATCCTGCATTGGGACGGCCCATTTTCATGATCAGGTCCTGAGCCCCAAGGGGTCCCCAGGACCCGGTGCTGGCAGTACGCAGAGGCCTGGCTCAGTCTTCCCCTCCAGGAGGCATCTGAGAGCTCTCAGCGGAAGTTCTAATGTACCCTTGTGGGGCTTCCTTGGTGGCTCAGCAGGAAAGACTCTGCCTGTCATTGCAGGAAACCAGATCCGGGAAGACCCCACATATGGAGGAGCAACTAAACCCATGTGCCGCAACTGCTGAGCCTGTGCTCCAGAGCCTTCTTGCCCTAGAGCCCATGCTCCACAACAAGAGAGACCACTGCAACGGAAGCCCGCGCACAGCAGCTAGGGGGCAGCCCCCCACTTGCCTCAACTAGAGAAAAGCCCTGGCGGCTGTGAAGCCCAGCACAGCCGAAATCAAATATACTTTCAAAATGCATGCTTCCCGAGGGACGCAGCTATGCTCCCCACAAGCTTGTGATCTCTCTCTGAGCCTCAGTTTCCCAAGAACAACAGGGTGAGGGATGAGGGCGCCTACAGCCCACAGAGTTAGTGGGAGAGGGCAGCGAGGAATCCAACAGAAGATTCTCTCAATTCAGGGCAAAAGCGAACAGAGAAACTGTCTCTTTCAAGGGTGGTGAGCAGCTAGGAAGCAGTATGATTTTCAAGACAATAAAGCATTGTTTACAGAACTGTTAGCAATATTTTCTTAAAAAAACAAATCCTCCTGTCACTAACATTACAAATCTCGCTTTTCAACTGTGAACACTGAAGATGAGCTGTCTTCATTGTTTCAAATGAGGTTTGAAATATTGTTCAGGTAACTACAGATGATGGCTATTGTTGGATTCAGGATTACATAGTGGGCTTGTTAAGTTTTTTCTTAAAGGTGACTTGTATTCAAAAGGTAAATGCTTAAAGTACCTACATGTTATCAGAAAGAACAATTCACTTCCTCCCTTCCCACCTTGTAACATTTTAAATAAGGTGATTCTGGACAGTGTTTTTGAAACCACCCCCACCCCCATGAACCCTGCATGTTTGGTTGGCTCACTTCCACACCAGCAGGCCAGTCCCTGGAGGGCAGGGGTGATGTCCTGTCTGGCCAGGGGCTCTGAGGCCAGCACCCAGCAGGCCCTCAGTCGACACCTGCCTATGGGATGGGGAACAGTGAAGGCATCCCGGGCCCCGCTCCCAGCCCCTGGACCCGGCATCTCAGGGCCCTCCCGTGCTCACCTGCCCCCCAGCGGGGGTTTCAGGAGGAAGCTCATCCTCCCCATCCATCTCGCTGACCGCCTCCTCCCACGGCCACACTCCACACAGTGGGCTGGAGAGATCGACGGCTGTCTCCTCTTGTTTCTGAGGCCAGGGAGAGGCCAGTGAAGGCAGAGGTCAGGGGTGGCATGGAGATGGGCTGAGGCATGAGGTTGGGGGCGGGGGGAGTGATATGAGGGTGGCTGGAGGCCAGCGGGGCAGCACCGGGAAGGGTTTGGTGCCTGGACCAAGGACTGGGATAGGGATGAGGTTAAGGACCGAGGTGGTCCTGGGAGGACTGGGGTGGGGTGAGAGTCAGGGAGGGGTCAGAGTTGCCGCTGGTGGTGGCTTAGGGTGTTCTGGGGGTGTCAGGCCCACCTGCTGAATGGCCTGGATCTCCACACCCAGCGATGGTGGCAGCAGGTTGGTGCAATCTGCTCTCTTCACCTGGGCCCCTTCGGATAGCCTGGCCACACAGTCAGGAGGGGGAAGGCTGTCTCCATGCCCACCTGTCAGCCAGCCTACGCTGAGGCTACTGCCCTGCCCACCTTGGGGCTGGAGGCCACGGTGGGGGCTCCCTGTCCTTGGGCTCCCCTCCCGCTTCCTCCTCCCGTCGTTCTACTCACTCATCCTGCCCCTCCTGGGTCTGACTCAGCTGTTCCTCCAGGTGGGAGATTTCCAGCCTCAGTTCCTGCAAAGGAAGGAGTGAGGGACCCCTGGCTCTGCCTTTTCCCCAGCCCCATGCCTGGGCTCCTCTTCCAAGGCCAGGTCCACTCCTTTGACTTCTTTGGGATCCTCCATACACATACAGCCAAGGAGAGAAGGGGAAGAAACAGTAGCAGAAACAGGAAGCCAACGAGAGGTAGAGCAACAGGAACCCAGAACGTAACCTATTGGTCAGGAAAACTAAGAAAAGGAAAGCAGAGATGGAAGCACGTGGGAAAACGAGACACACACACAGGGGACAGGGAGGCCTGGCGTGCTGCGATTCATGGGGTCGCAGAGTCGGACGTGACTGAGCGACTGAACACCCCTATCACACTCAGATGGGGTGCGAGAGACTCTGAAGACAAGGGACAGAGAGAGGAGTCACCTCAGGAGACAGAAGAACTGACCCAGAGAGCGGCAGAGACTGAAACCAGCCAGGCAGAGATACAGAAACAGGGCAGATGCTGTGAGAAATCACCCACAGAGAATGAAAGTGGATGGGAGGTGGAGAGAGAGAGAGAGGAAGGCCAGAGGAAAAGTGAAAATGCAGAGAAAGAGGGAGAGGGAGAGACGCACACAGTCAAGCAGCAGTGATGGTGGAAACAAGAGGTGGAGACTCGGAAAAAGATCATCAGACATAGGAGGAGGCAGGACACCCCAGAGATGGCAAAAGAGAAGCGGGGCCTGAGGCCGGGCCACGGGGTTACCTGGGTCGTGGCTCTGTACTCCTCCAAGGTCTTGGTCAGGCTCTCCGCGTGGCGAGTGCGCTGGGAAAGCCCAAAGCTGATTGAGGCTGGGCTCAACCCACCAAAGACTCTGAGGTCAGGTCCAGGCGGGGAAGGGGGGTCGGATGGGTGGGGTGGGCTTGGGGGCAGAGCAAGACCTGAAGAGAGCATCAGCTCCCCTGGAAACGCTCTGACCTCTCTGGGCTGAGTCTCCAAGGATTAGAGTCTAGTATGCGTGCAAGGCTAAGTCACTTCAGTCATGTGGACCGCAGCCCGCCAGGCTCCTCTGTGCATGGGATTCTCCAGGCAAGAATACTGGAGTGGGTTGCCATATGCTCCGCTACAAGATCTTCCCAACCCAGGGATTGAACCCGCGTCTCTTATGTCTCCTGTGTTGGCAGGCGGGATCTTTACCACTAGTGCCACCTGGGAAGCCCTAGAGCCAAGGAGGACTTTCCTTTGTAGACTTGGGGCAGGAGATACATCGAAGGCACATTGCCCTCCAGCCCACTCACCTCGGACAGGATGGCGTCTCGCTGGCAGATGAGGTGCTCGCACTCGTGGAGCTGCCGCTGCCAAGGAAGGAGCCCGTCCATCCGCCTGGCCCGGCCCGCCCCGCCCGCCTATCCCGCTCTCTGGGGCTCCTCTCCTCAACCTCCCTCCACGTCTCTGGACGTCAGCTACCCCGAGGGGGACTTCAGTGAGTTGCCCACTGGCCCTGGGGACCTCAGGGCTTGAGTCAAGTCCCTGATCTCACCAGACCAAAGGGGCTGAAACTGGTGAGGCTCAAAACGGGCCTCAGGGAGGTAGGAGATCGTCAAGGCACTAGGGAGGGGTGCCACCTTCAAGATGTCCTTCTCTGAGGCCAGCTCCTCACTCCTCCGCTTCACTCCATCCCGCTCGGCCAGGAGCTTCCCATTCTGGAAGAAGGGACCCTGGTCACGATCACGTCAGCAAATGGCCATGTTAATATTCAGAGAAGACATGTGCTGAGCACCTGAAGTGCATCAGGCCTCATGCTTGGCACTTTTCTCCTTTTTTCTGAGCCTTTTAGATGCGGCTTTAATTATCCTTCAATGGCAGCCTTTCTAAGACTTTTTTTTTCACTTTTTATTTTGTATTGTATTTAATTGTATAGCCAATTAACAACGTTGGGACAGTTTCAGGTGAACAGTGAAGGTGAACAGCCATATACATGCATCCATTCTCTCCCCAACTCCACTCCCATCCAGGCTGCCACATAACATTGAGCAGAGTACCATGTGCTATATGGTAGATCCTTGTTGGTTATCCATTTTAAACATAGCAGTGTGTACGTGTCCATCCCAAACTCCCTAACTATCTCTTCCTCTATCCGTCCCCCTATTCCCCGTGCTCAGCACTTCCTAATGTTTCAGCCCATTTAATCCCTCCAACAATCCTATAGGATCTCAGCTCTGATTTGCAGATGAGAAAATAAAAACAGCTGCAAAAATGGAGCTATGATGGGATGCATGTGAGGATTAAATGAACTAATAATCACTGCTAACATTTACGGGGCACCTCGCCAGTGTTAACTTACTTCTGTGCCCTCTTTTAAAGATAAAGACGGGAGTTCTCTGGTGGTCTAGTGGTTAGGCTTTGGTGCTTCCACTACAGTGGCTTGGGTTCAGTCCCTGGTAAAGGAACTGAGATCCTGCAAGCTTTGAGGTGTGGCCAAAATAGACAAAATAAAATAAAGATAAAAATAACTGACTCACAGAGACTGAGCAACTTTGCCCAGGTTATATAGATGGGAATTCATGAAAATACATGTTTAATATATGTTAATGAACACAAACACATTTAGAACAATGCCTGGCATATACCAAAATTTGGTGTTATATTAAAAAGATGTTTCTAAAACTTTGTATTACGAATTTTTAACCCACAAAAGTAAAGCTAATGGTGTGGTGAACCCAGAAATTCCCCAGTGGTCCAGTGGTTAAGACTGCACTTTCACTGCAAAGGCCTGGGGTACAACCCCTGGTTGGGGAACTAAGATCCCACAAGCCGCTCGACTCAGCCACAAAAAAATTATGAACCCCCATTATTTGTCACCCAATTTCAGTAATTACATACATTTTTCCTGTTTATTTCTTCTCTATGAACAAAGAGTTTGCTTTGCTTAACCAGATTATTTTAAAGCAAACCCCAGGCTTATTATTTCACCTGTAACTACTCCAGCATTTGTATTTGCTACTTGAAGACTTTTCCTTTAGAAAGGATCACAATGCAAGGATCACGCTCAACAAAGTTAAGAATAATTCCTTCATATCATCGCACACCCAGTGCCCTTTTTTGGTTTTGGTTGTTCCACAAATGTTTTCTTCACATTTAGTTTGTTTGAGTGAGGATCCGAACAAGGTCCACCATGGCTTTTGGCTGAAATGTCTCATTTCACCCGGCAGTGATTCCCCCACCTTCCCAACCCGGGCACTTTCCCAGGCCCTTCACTTGTGGAAGAAACCAGGTTATTTTTCCTGTAGAATTGCTTTACTGTGTTCTTGCTTCCTGTGCAGGACCTTCTTCATGTTCCTCCTGACTCATTATTTCCTATAAACTGATGGATAGATGCAGGGCCTTGTTCAGATTTTTGTTCAATATTTTGGCAGGAAGATTTCATGGGTGCTGCTCTGCTATCTGTGTCAGTCAAAGCTATGGTTTTTCTAGTAGTCATATATGGATGTGAGAGCTGGACCAGAAAGAAGGCTGAGTGTTGAAGAATCGATGCTTTTGAGTTGTGGTGCTGGAGATCTCAAGAATCCCTTGGACTGCAAGGAGACAGAAACAGTCAATTCTGAAGGAAATCAACCCTGAATGTTAATTGGAAGGAATGGTACTGAAGCTGAACCTCCAATACTTTGGCTACTTGATGCAAAGAGCCCACTCACTGGAAAAAACCCCGATACTTGGAAAGATCGAAGGCAAAATGAGAAGTGGGGGCAGAGGATGAGATGGTTAGATAGCATCACCGACTCAATGCATGTGAATCTGAACGAAGTCTGGGAAACAGTGGAGGACAGAGGAGCCTGGCGTGATGCAGTAACGTAGTCACAACAAGTGAGACATGACTTAGCAATTGAACAACGATGTTCAACATTGTTGAACAACAATGACACAACAATAACAATGCCAACAACAATGGCACATCTGCATCATCTGTGCCTTTCAGGGAAAAGGTAAAGTCTGGCTGTCCCAACTATTCATGTTTACACTGTCACCATCCCCAATTTTACAGAAGAAATTAAGGAGAGTAGAGGCTAAGAGACTTGACCAAGTTCACATGGAGAATAAGGTCAAACTCAAGTCTGATTCCAAATCCTGCACTTTTAGCTCTCACTCTCCTCTGGAGCTTGGGTGAGAATGGGGAACCAGCTTCACCACTCATCTCAAGTTGCTCATCATTGGAGGTGGAGACTGACACAGAAGCATATAATAATAATGCCTGAGTTAGACTCCGATGAGGCTTAGGACCTGGACCTTGTGGGAGCCCACAACTTCCTTGCAGAAACCCTCTGGGAGCTTTTCAGGGAGGTTGTGCTGAGGCTGAGTCCTCAAGGGAGAGGACAGTTATCTGGGAAAACAAGGGGGCCAACAGAGGGCAGCTCACGCCTGCCAAAAATGGGACCTGAGAATAAAATGGACCAAGTTCTAGCCTAGAGCTTCCAGGCACCAAAAACCTAGCAAGCTGCACTGAGTTGTTGTTGTTTTTTTTAATACTTATTTTTCTGGCTGTAGTGGGTCTTCATTGCTGCATGCTGGCTTTCTCCAGCTGTCGTGTGTGGGTTTCTCATTGCAGTGGCTTCTCTTGCTGTGGAGCACAGGCCCTTGGTGTGGGGGTTTCAGTGGTTGCAGTAAGTGGGCTCAGCAGTTGCAGCGTGCAGTCTCTCGTGTGGGCTCAGTCATTGTGGTGCAGGGGCTTAGTTGCCTGGAGACATGTGGAATCTCCCCAGACCAGGAATCGAACCAGTGTCTTCTGCATTTCAAGGTGGACTCTTGACCACTGGACCACAGGGGAAACCCTGCACTGAGTTTCTATATAGGGAAAGCATTTCGAAGCACAGAGGCAGTCAACTTCCTTGGCCACACTTCCCCTCCTGGTGCCCCTGGGGAAATCAAGGCCAGTTCCTCCCTCACTCCAACCCAGCTCAGCTCCAAGTCTTCCATCAGCTGCCCTTCCTCCCTGTGTCTCAGCAGGCCTGGGCTGACAGGTGAAGGGCGGAGGAAGGACGGAGCCAGGAATGCTGTGTCAACATCTGTCCACCTGGCTGGGATTTGCAGGCTGGATCCTGGTCCGCTCGGCAGGGAACCTGGTTACTCAGCCGCTCTGGTTCTTCTGCAGTAACCTGAGCCCCGCCCGCTCTGTGGGGTCTGTAAGAAAGCTGAGTGTCTGAGTGTCCCTTACTCCAGCATTATTCTGCTGTAACTTGAGAACTCGATCTATAGATGCTCTGTAGGCAGCCGCTGAGAGGGGAAAGGTAGGGGGAGGGAACCAAGAATAGCTGATTTATCGAGTGCCTAGGATGTCCCAGGCGCTGCTCAGAGCACTTGATCTGGCAGCAGGCCTTCTGGGCTGGAAGGAGAGACCACCGCCGACTGCCATTTGCCCTGCTTTCCTGGGGGGTCCACTCTCCACGGAGGTAGGGGAGAGGGGGTCCCAGCCCCAGGCTTAGAGGTGAATCAAGATGGAAATCTTAGCAGATTCCAGACACCAGGTTGGTCAGCTAACCCAGAGGCCATTCTTACCGCCTCTTACTTGCTTGCCTCCCACGGCAGCGGCCGAGGAAGGTCAGATATTATCCCAGCCTCTCTTGTCAAGTGATCCAGTGAGATGTAAGAGAAGTTTGTTGCTGCAGGGGTGGAGTGGGGGTGCTCTGGGAAAAATTTTTCCTTCTGATGAAAAGAGAGAGCCACGAGAGGAGAATTTGTCCCTCTTTGTCCTGCTTTGAGTGAGAACATGACATCTGGAGTTGTTGCAGCCATCTGGGATCCTAAGGCCACAGGCAGACAAACAAGCCAAAAAGCTGCCAGACTAGCCCAGAACCTTCAAAACCTCTTGTTAGTTAATGTTCTTCATATTGAAGCTGCCATTTCTTTGGCGTTTTCTTCCCTGGAGCTAAAAGTAGTCCAGACCTATCAATGGCTGTTACCCATGCCAGGGAGTGGTTTGGCTATAATCATTTAGTGTCTTCTTGGCCAATGAGATATGAGGGAGGTCCCGTCATGGTACTCCAGTGAAAGTTTCTTCTTTTTTTTTTAAATTTTTAAGTTTTTTGTGGGATCTTAGTTCCCCGACCAGAGATTGAAACTGTGTCCCCTGAATTAGAAGTGCATAGTCTTAACCACTGGACTGCCAGGGAAGTCTTCCTTATCTTAAAAAGAAATGTTCTGCAAAGAACAGTCACATCCTGCCTGCAGCCCATGCTTCACACCATGGCAGCTCTCCTGCAGCAAGATTCTCACTGCCCTAGCAGAGAGAATTTTCATGAAAGAGCCAAGGAACAATAGTAGAATACTTTTTGGTTTGAATGTAAAAGCCATACTATAGACATAGGCCAAAGAGATTTTGGGTAACTAATGAACAGAGATACCAGATGGAATGAGTATTACTGCTTGGACTGGGCAGAGGTTCTCAGGGCTGGGGAGGAGTTCAGGAGAGTCAAAGAGAAAAACAGAGTGAAAATGCCTTCAGGCCAGCCCCAAGCAATGGGTTAGAGGGCTGGAGAGGAGGATGGATATAGTTGAACCACAGAACCTCTGGGACATCTGGAATCTGAGAGAGGTGTTTTCTAGCTCAGTCTGTGAACCAGAAACATATGTGAGTAGGAAATAGAGGTGGTGGTGTGAGGAGTTAAAAGCCTAGAAGGCCCAGCGAGGCCCCTGTAGCCACAAAGTCACAGGAAAGCAGTTAGACCTCCTCTGTGCCCCTACAAGGGTGTGGAGAACCCCCAGGGTATCCTGGGTCCTGGGGTCCAGAGGACAGCCACCACCATCACATGCAGTGAGGACGGGACGTCCAGAGACCAGAAGGCAACGCCAGCCTCCCAGTGGATGCCAGCACGCAGTGGTGACTAAGGCTGAGGACCAGATGGGACAAAGAGCATCAGTCTTGTGACCAGCAGAGAAAACAGACAGAGTGAGGAGCACTGAGGCGCTGCGTGGGTTTCCAGCAGCTTAGATGCCGCCTTGTGTGGGGGGTTTATTTCCCCCTAAAAGGACTGAGTGGACCCAGAATTAACTAAGATATTTTCTGTCTAGGATAGAATGAGGCTTGAGTCTGACCTGAGGCTGGACTGTTCATGTTATGTGCGAGGTTCTGGGATAACAGAGGCCATTTAATTCCCACAACAATCCTAATGAACAGGTACCTTTCTCCCCTGTTCTTACAGAATAAACCTGTGGCTCAGGAGGGGGAGGTCACCCGCCTACAGGCTGTCTGTTGTGCAGGGATGGACTTTGAATTAGGGCTGACTGTAAGGCCTGTTTTCTTACCAACATTAAAAAATACTAATACATGAACAATAATAGCTAGCTTCTGGTGAGCTCTTCCCATGTGTCCTGCCTTGTGCCTCGAGCTGTAATAATCTCCTTGTTTAAATTTCACACAATCCAACCTTGGAGATTCCGATATTTTGCCCTTTATCACAGATGAGGACACTGAGGCAGACAGAGAGGTGGACTGGCCCAGGCTTATGTCGGCAGCCTCACCAAAACCAGGAGTCAGCCCCGTGCCCCACACTCTTCTAGGCTGTAGCAGCCCTCACATGCAGCCATGTGACCTCCAGGGACGTTCACACATTACTGTGATTCTGGGATCTCCTTCACCAGACTGAAGGGTGTTTGTGGAGGCAGTGGGCAGGAAGATCCTGAGGACTGGGGAGGGGTGGGAGGGCCTCAGCTCACCTCTTCCTGCAGAGTCTCCATCTCGGCTACCAGACGCTGCTGCTCCTTTACCTGACCGAGCCCAGAGAGAGAAGAAAGGCTTCTTTTGGGGCCCCTCTGCCCCCACGCTGCCCTTCTTCCACCCATTGGGGACATGACACAGGTTGGGTCATGGAGGAGCAGGGCTGGGGGAACAGGTCTGAGGAGCCCTGCTGGCTCCTGCTGTCCCCCTTTGTCATGAGAGGGATGGCAAGCATCCGACTCAAAGTCTGGGGTGAGCAGAAAGGGCATTGAGGGAGACCTGGGTGATCTTTGCCCTTTTCCATTCTGTAGTCAAGCTCTGTTGCTCAGACTCCAAGAAAGTGGGAAGAAGAGAACAACTTTGTACCCCTTGCCCGAAACCCACCGTGTGCCGGGCCTGGGCCACAAGGCTGCGGTTCTGTTCCTCCAGGCTCTTGGCCAGAGTTTTCAGGTCCTCCAGCTCCTCATCCACGCCCCTGGCAAACTGCAGAGCCTGCTGGGTACTGGTGGGGGCGGGAGGTGGGCCACAGGAGAGAGAGGAAGACAGAGGTCACAGAGGTAGATCCCCTCAGAGCAACAGAGAAATATCAGAGCCCTGGAGAGGGAGGGACAGAGACCTACAGAGAGGGGCACAGAGACCCAGTGAGAAAAGGAAGGAAAGAGACAGAGTGGGCGACAGAGACCCAGTTTCTACCTCAAATACCAAGAAAGTGCGAGGGGACCTGGGCCTGTGGGCAGGTGGGACGTGGAGGGTGCAGAATGGTGGACGTAGGGCCCGGCCTACCTGCGGAGCTGCTTGCGCAGGGCTAAGATCTCCTCCCCGAGGCGTGCGGACCCCTCCTCGGCTGTCTCCACGCTGCGTTGCAGTTTGGCATTCTCCCCAGCCAGCCGGCGGTTGCTGAGCTCCAAGTCCTCCAGGCTGCTCAGCAGGTCTGCCGTGGCAGGCCTGGGGGCAGGGAAGGGGCAGGGTCACTGTCCGCAGCCCTGGCCTCCATTCCCCAGGTTGGGTAGGTGTCGGTGGCGGGGAGACGTGGCTCCTCCAGACAAACAAGAGACAGCCCTGTTCTCCCTGAGCTATTAGCCCAGCCTGCTGCCCTTACCCCCTCCCTGGAGGACCCTAGGCCCTAGGCCAGGCCCTGGGCCCTAGGCCGCTGGAGGGCATGGGCAGGGGGAGGGCAGGGAGGGGCTGAGGATAGGTACAACTCAGGTCTGGGGTCTTCGCCTCCAAAGCTCTCCAGATTGGCCGGATCCTCAACTTCTGGGCATCCTGGAGGGAGACAGAGGGTGGTGGGCTCCCAGGTGACCCTGGACCCCAGCCTTGGTCCTCCTTTGGCTCCCACCCTTGCGTTCACTCTGGGTGATCCCACCTGCTCCTAGGGCTGCACTTGTACCACCATCCAGAAAGCCTCTTGTTCATGGGCACCTTGAGCTCAGGCTGGATTTCCCCATGGGGCCCAACCACCCTACATTCATCACGCCCGACCCTGGGCAGCATTCCAGCTGCCCTGAGCCTTGTCTCTCCTCTCAGTTCCCCCACTTACTCACCCAGCCCCTGGGCCGTCCTGGCTGCCTCCCTCCTCCTGCCTCAGGCCTCTCGCCTTCTCCCCCTGGACCCTCACGCAGCCTCCACCCTGGCCTCCAGCCTCTCCCTCCTGTCCTTTCCCCATTCGGCCCCAAAGGGGTCTTTCCTCCCCTAGAGCTAACATCTCCTCCCCTTCTCATAACCTTCCCCTGACTGCCCCCAAGCCAGGTTGGAGGAGGTTCAAGAGAATGTTAAGAAAGCTCTATTCTTCGGTTTTTGTTTTTATACGTCTGGAGAAACATAACACCAGTAACACCAGCGCTTTTTTATGGAGCGCCTCCTGTGTTGAAGGCTTTGGGGTAGAATGGTGAGCAAACCAACTGACAAAACAAGAGGGCAGGTAATGAGTCATAATCAGATTTCTACAGGGAAGGGATGCACATCTGTGCTGAGGATGCTGGGGAGAAAGGGACCTTCACTTGCAGCATCCCAGGCTTTCCCCACCAGGGCTTCCCTACCCCGAGTGAAGGATGAGGGAAGACAAGAAAAGTTTAGGCTGAGAAAACAGCCTGAGCCCAAGCCACGTAGGAGGTGGGGCAAGACCAAAGGGACAGAGGATGCAGGAAGTAGAGTGCTGGGAAGGGTGATGATGGTAAGAGGTGGGAGAGACCTCTGTGATAGGGCTGGTGTCAGGAGGAGGAGTTGAAAACAACTGTAGGGGGGAAAAAAGCAAACCCCAAAGCTCAGGGCATGTGGGGAGGCAGTCATGGAGGTGCCTAGAAAGCTAGGTTAGAACAAAATGTCTCTGGGGTCCGGCCTATCCCCTGCTCTGCCCCCATGGGAAGTCCCCCCCACTGTCTGACCCTGAGCCTGCCTGCTTCATTCTATATATAGCGATCTCACCAGATGGCAGTTGCTGGGAGGGCAGGGCTCCCTCGAAGGCCGTCTCCTCTTCCAGCTCTAATCCCCTGTATCAAAGGGATGAGGCTTAGGGCCCCCGCAGCCACCCCCCCC
>SJYQ01086431.1:0-10110 GCA_006410935.1 Redunca redunca
CAACGGGCCTCTTCCCTGAGCCTGCCTTGGGAGAGCAAAGATGCTGTGGGGTCTCTGATGCTGGGAGGGGCCCCTGTGAGTGATGTGGGAGATGGCACCTCAGCAGCAGCCTTGCCTCCTTTGAAAATGAAATTCTCTGACCATGAAACCAGAAGCCGGAAGATGCATTTCCTGTGATTAGTTGTAAATGTCATTGTTCTAAAGTGACAATTGTTACTAAAATACATGTTCTGTCCAGAGAATACCAAAAAGTACAAAGACAAAAAAAGTTCTTGGCATCACACCAAAAATGGGTTACCACAATTAACCTCCATTCAGTATTTTATCAGATCACTTAGGATTGGGCTAAATTTCAAGGAATAGAGACTAGAGCAATACTGTCTTAGATAAGAAACTTATTTGTCACCAAAAAGAGAAGTCCAGAGGTGGAAAACCCAAGAATGGTGTGTTGGAGCCCTCAAATCCTCAGGGACCCAGACTCCTTTCCACTCTGACATTTCCCAAGGGAGTGCAGTTTGTCCTCATGAGCTAAGATGGCTGCCAGAGTTCCAGTCATTGCAACTGTATACCAGGTGGCAGCATAGAGGAAGAGTGCCCTGTCCTTTTTAAGTCTTCCTAGAAGACCCATTTAACATATTCACTTTTATTTCATTGAGCAGAATTTAGTCACACGGCTGTACCTAGCTTCAGTGAAAGTGAAAGTTGCTCAGTCATGTCCAACTGTTTGTGACCCCATGGACTGTAGCTTACCAGGCTCCTCTGTCCATGGGGTTCTCCAGGCAGGCATACTGGGGTGAGTTGCCATTTCCTTCTCCAGGGGATCTTCCCCAACCAGGGATCAAACCTGGGTCTGCTGCATTGCAGGCAGATTCTTTACTGTCTGAGCCACCAGGGAAGCCCACCTAGCTTCAGTGGAGACCATGAAATGTAGTCTTTTTAGGTGAACACCAGTGGAGCTGGCTGAAAACTAGGAAAGGGAAGAATCAACATTGTGAAGGCACCTAGAAGGTTCTGTGACAATGTATGTACTTTTTCATCTTAAAGTTTAATTTCTTGAATAAGTTCAAAACCTTATTTTTACTTGGCTCAAAAATGTAACAATTAGGAAGCGAGATACAGTGAAAAGTCCCCCGTCCACTTAGTCATCCCTCTCCTCCCCTCCCCTCACACAAGCTCACTGGCAACCGCGTCACCAGTTGTCTTGTATGTTTCTGTCTCCAGAGCATCTTGTACAAGCAACTGTGAGCATCATGGGCTCTCACTTCTTTAACCTGGAAGGTGGCAGGCTGTGCACATCTGCATCTTGTCCTTCATTTTGCTTTGTCTTGTCTTTTCCCTTAGCGATGCATCGTGGAGATATTTTCCGGTCAATACAAAGAGAGCATTCTCACTTCTTGTTCCTGCAGCCTGGTGTTCCACTGGGTGGGTGCAGCATTAAATTATGTATCTACTCCCCTAGGAAGGGTGTGTGTGGCCGGATGATCTGTCACACAAACCAGGACCCTTTCAAGAGTGAGAGTGTGGTGTCTGTTAGTAATTATACTGGAGCAAAGCTATTAACTGTCCCAAGTGGACTGGGGCACGGGGTCACCCCATGAGGATGAATGTGGGGGTGTCAGTCAAAGTGTTTTGTGGTTACAAGAGTGCTGTAAATTTTAATCTGCACGTGCATAACTGGGTTCATCCACATAAGTCTCCAGGTCAAAGAGCGCCTGCTTTGTGCTCTGGGTGGAAACTGCCAATTTGCCGCCCGTGGGAGCAGTGCTGGCTTTTCTCATCATCACAGCTTGGCCCACAGAGCATGTTGTCAGACCTCTGGATTTTTGCTGATCCTAATAAGTGAGAAGCAGCATCTGAATTAGTTTTATTTATTTATTTTTTTAATTTATTTTTTTTTAATTTTTATTTTAACTTTAGTTTACTTTACATTACTGTATTGATTTTGCCACACATTGACATGAATTCACCACGAGTGTACAAGCGTTGCCAAACATGAATCCCCTCCCACCTCCCACCCCATACCATCTCTCTGGATGAATTAGTTTTAAAGTGCATTTGTTGTGAATGAGGCTGAATATGCTTAAGAATCCTATTTATGTTCCTTTTCCTGTGCCTAGTCTTTTCGAATCCTTTGCTCATTTTTTTCTTACTCAGTGTTTAGAAATCACATCATGGAGTTTTTTTGTGAGTTAGAGAGATGATTCTGGTGATTTGAGATGCAAATATTTTCCCCAGCTGGCTGTTTGTCTTTGCTTATGATGGTTTGTTTTCCAAATTTCCTGGCATATTGAGTACAGCACTTCCACAGCGTCATCTTTTAGGATTTGAAATAGCTCAACTAGAATTCCATCACCTCCATTAGCTTTGTTTGCAGTGATGCTTTCTAAGGCCCACTTGACTTTGCATTCCAGGATGTCTGGCTCTAGGTGAGTGATCACACCATTGTGGTTATCTGGGTCATGAAGATCTTTTTTGTATATTTCTTCTGTGTATTCTTGCCACCTCTTCATAATATCTTCTGCTTCTGTTAGGTCCATACCATTTCTGTCCTTTATTGTGCCCATCTTTGCATGAAATGTTCCCTTGGTGTATCTAATTTTCTTGAAGAGATTTCTAGTCTTTCCCATTCTATTGTTTTCCTCTTTTTGCATTGATCACTGAGGAAGGCTCTCATCTCTCTCCTTGCTATTCTTTGGAACTCTGCATTCAGATGTTCATATCTTTCCTTTTCTCCTTTGCCTTTTGCTTCTCTTCTTTTCTCAGCTAATTGTAAGGCCTCCTCAGACAGCCATTTTGTCTTTTTGCATTTCTTTTTCTTAGGGATGGTCTTGATCACTGCCTCCTGTACAGTGTCACAAACCTCTGTCCATAGTTCTTCAGGCATTCTGTCTATAAGATCTAATCCCTTGAATCTATTTGTTCCTTCCACTGTATAATCGTAAGGGATTTGATTTAGGTCATACCTGAATGGTCTAGTTGTTTTCCCTGCTTTCTTCAATTTAAGTCTGAATTTTGCAATAAGGAGTTCATGATCTGAGCCAGTCAGCTCTCAGTCTTGTTTTTGCTGACTGTATAGAGCTTCTCCATCTTCAGCTTCAAAGAATATAATCAATCTGATTTCGGTATTGACCATCTGGTGATTGTCAAAACTCAGCAGTGGCCACAGGACTGGAAAAGGTCAGTTTTCATTCCAATCCCAAAGAGAAGCAATGCCAAAGAATGTTCAAACTATTGTTCAATTGCACTCATCACACATGCTAGCAAAGTAATGCTCAAAATTCTCCAAACCAGGCTTCAATATTACGTGAACCATGAACTTCCAGATGTTCAAGCTGGATTTAGAAAAGGCAGAGGAACCAGAGATCAAATTGCCAACATCCGCTGGATCATCGAAAAAGCAAGAGAGTTCCAGAAAAACATCTGCTTTATTGACTATGCCAAAGCCTTTGACTGTGGATCACAACAAACTGTGGAAAACTCTGAAAGAGATGGGAATACCAGGCCACCTGACCTGCCTCCTGAGAAATCTGTATTCAGGTCAAGAAGCAACAGTTAGAACTAGACATGGAACAACAGACTGGTTCCAAATCGGGAAAGGAGTACATCAAGTCTATATATTGTCACCCTGCTTATTTAACTTATATGCAGAGTATATCACGTGAAATGCTGGGCTAGATGAAGCACAAGCTGGAATCAGGATTGCTGGGAGAAATATCAATAACCTCAGATATGCAGATAACACCACCCTTATGGCAGAAAATGAACTAAAGAGCCTTTTGTTGAAAGTGAAAGAGGAGAGTGAAAAAGTAGGCTTAAAACTCAACATTTAGAAAACTAAGATCCTGGCATCAGGTCCCATCACTTCATGGGACCCATCACTAGATGGGAAAACAATGGAAACAGTGACAGACTGGTTTTTGTTGTTATTTTTTTTTTTTGGCTCCAGAATCACTGCAAGATGGTGACTGCAGCCATGAAATTAAAAGACACTTGCTCCTTGGAAGAAAAGCTATGACCAACCTAGACAGCATATTAAAAAGTAGAGACATTACTTTGCCAACAAAGGTCCGTCTAGTCAAAGCTGTGGTTTTTCCAGTAGTCACATATGGATGTAAGAGTTGGACCATAAAGAAGGCTGAGCATCGAAGAATTGATGCTTTTGAACTGTATTGGTGGAGAAGACTCTTGACAGTTCTTGGACTGTAAGGAGATCAAACCAGTCTATCCTAAAGGAAAGCAGTCCTGAATATTCATTGAAAGGACTGATGCTGAAGCTGAAACTCCAATACTTTGGCCACCTGATGAGAAGAGATGACTTATTAGAAAAGACCCTGATGCTGGGCAAGATTGAAGGCAGGAGGAGAAGGGGACGACAGAGGATGAGATGGTTGGATGGCATCACTGATTCGATGGACATGAGTTTGAGCAAGCTCTGGGAGTTGGTGCATGACAGGGAAGCCTGGCGTGCTGCAGTCCATGGGGTCACAAAAAGTTGGACATGACTGAACTGAACTGAACTGATTACGATTTGTTGGTTTTTGCCATGTAGGAGATTTTTTATCTCTATCTTTTCTTTTATGCTTTTGGATTTTAAGCCAAAACCCTTCCCCATTCCAGAGTTATGAAGGAGCTGTTATGAAAGAGTGCTTCAGGGTTTTCTTCTAGAACGTTCTTCTGTTTTAAATCCTTGGTTCATTTGGGTTTCAATGTGGTGTTCATGTTGGGTATGGAGATACATGCTTTTGAAAAGTGTATTTACTTTTTTCCACGGTAATTCAAGCTCATGGTTTAGTTACCTCCCAACTTATAAATAGTAACACACTGCTCTGTGTTCACTCTATTGATTTAAGTTTGTTTTTCTATGTTACATGAGAATTTAAGTCCTGTGCCTCCACTCCACATCCTTTGTTCACAAATGCCCATCAGATCTGTCCACTGGGTGGTGGACCCTGGGATATGACCATGTTCTATTTCTCTCCTTTTAAAAATGAATTAACTTTTCATTTTTTAGTAAGTGATCTTATTTAGTCATTATGACCCCCTTTTCAAAAATATATAAACTATACAGATTTGGGGTTAAACTGCGTGAGATGGAGGAACTCCTCATTTTCTTCTGCAGCTCATTTTCTTCTAAAAAATTTTCTTCTCACACAGTCTTGGGAAGCTTCCACAGTGGCTCAGCAGTAAAGAATCCACCTGCCAATGCAGGAGATGCAGGAGACATGGGTTCTATCCCTGGGTTGGGAAGATACCCTAAGGAGGAAATGGCAACCCACTCCAGTATTTTTGCCTGGAGAATCCCATGGACAGAGGAGCCTGGCAGGCTACAATCCATGGGGTCACAAAGAGTCGGGCATAACTGAGTGACTTCACTTTCACTTTTCACTTTCATGCGTTGGAGAAGGAAGTGGCAACCCACTCCAGTGTTCTTGCCTGGAGAAAATCCCAGGGACGGGGTAGTCTGGTGGGCTGCCGTCTATGGGGTCGCACAGAGTCGGACACGACTGAAGCGACTTAGCAGCAGCAGCAGCAGCAAGCACGTCTAGTCAGGGCTGTGGTTTTTCCAGTGGTCATGGATGTGAGAGTTGGTCTGTGAAGAAAGCTGAGTGCCGAAGAATTGATGCTTTTGAACTGTGGTGTTGGAGAAGACTCTTGAGAGTCCTTTGGACTGCAAGGAGATCGAACCAGTTCATTCTGAAGGAGATCAACCCTGGGATTTCTTTGGAGGGAATGATGCTGAAGCTGAAAGTCCAATACTTGGCCACCTCATGCGAAGAGTTGACTCATTGGAAAAGACTCTGATGCTGGGAGGGATTGGAGGCAGGAGGAGAAGGGGACAACAGAGGACGAGATGGCTGAATGGCATCACTGACTCGATGGACATGAGTCTGAGTGAACTCCGGGAGTTGGTGATGGACAGGGAGGCCTGGCGTGCTGCAATTCATGGGGTTGCAAAGAGTCAGACACAACTGAGCAACTGAACTGAACTGACTGAAGCATGCATGAGTCCACAGTATTATCGTTTGAAATAGCTGGTTACATTTGTGTCTGAGTAAGTTACAGCCTAGTGTTTGTTTTCTTGACTTGAGTACTTTCAGCCTAGCATCAGAGCAACCTTAAGAGTCATCTGCAAATATTACACCTGGTTTTCCCATGTCAAGTGCTGTGGGATACAACTGTGAATGACACAGACTCAGCCCAGACTCTCTGGAGCTCACATTCTGATGCACTAGGAAGAAAAGTAGAGTGGGAAGAGAGTCGGGTGGGCTGGTAAGAGCAGGTGCTGCTCTAGGAAGGATGGTCGGATAAAGGCCCTGTGAAGAGGTGACAGAGTTTGAACCAATACCTGGAAGATATGAAAGGGAGCCTAATGAAAACAGGGAGGAGGGGTGGACAGACTGGGAGCAGCCTGTGCAAAGGCCCTGTGGCAGGAACATGGTGGTTGTGTGGGTGGGGGCAGATGTGTGTGTATCTGTGTCTGTGTGTTTGTCTTGGGGGCATACCAGGGGGCCAGTGTGAGCAGCAGAACATGGAAGGAACTGTCTAGAAGAGGGAGGGAGGTGAGAACCTCCCAGCCTGATCAGAAGTAACTGGAGGGTTGGGAAGATGGTCTGACATACTCTCCTAAACATTCTTTTTGGAAGTCCAGCAGAGACGTGACTGTGGTGGGACGAGAGTGTAGTAAAGATAAAATGATAAAGACTTTCAAGGAGGTCAGGTGAGCATGTGGGAGCTCAGACAGGATGACAGCAGGGAAGATGGACGGGAGGAGGAGGTTTCCAGCAGAGCTGACACGTGCTCCAGCCTGCTGTGGCAGAGGGATCTTGGATGACAGCGGGCAGGCATGTGAGCTGGGCATCTGCTAACCCTGGTGCCACCAGCTGAGCTGGTGGGGGGGTGGGGTGGGAACCCAGGGAGGCGGGGTCAGAGTCAGGCTGAGGTGCCTTTTCAGCATCCAAGAAGAGAAGTTGAGTGGACAAGAAAACAAAGTCATCTCGAGCCCAAGAGAAAAGACAGAGAAGACACCTGCAGGAGGATGGTTCCTGGTCCTCTGACACGTAGCCACTGGGGAGGCCGAGGGCATCTCAGAAGCCAGCATCTGGGGAAGAAGAAAGTGATGGACAAACACTGCTGAGAGGTTAAGATGAGAGAGCACTGAGAACAGACCCTGGATGTGGTGAGACAAGCATAGGTGGTGTGGGTTGACAGGGCCTGCGGGACCATGGCTGGAGGTGGGAGTCAGGACACAGTAGGAAGTGGAGGCCAGGACCTCTGCTGTGAAGGGGACACAGGGCAGGCTGCAGGAAGTGATGTGAAACGGGGGGGGCGGGGGGGGATGTCACTGTCATCCTGTTTTCTCCCTGAAGGGTGGAAGGATGTGGCCCATTTTCCTGCTTGTGGGATCAGTCTGGAGCAGGGGCCAGCGAGGGGAGCAGGCTCTCATGTAGCAGGGCCGGGGTGTCCATAAGGCCGTGCACAGAGCTGGGATGGGGGGTGGGGGGCTGTGAAATACCGCACAAGCTCCAGACGCCTGTGTGCGGAGGCAGAGCAGTGGCTATTTGCCAACCTGGGTGGACACATGTTTGTTTTCACAGCTGGTACAGCTGGATGAGGGCCCAGGGGCTGAGTGTCAGGTGTGGGGTGGGGGTCTTGCACAGGAAATGGGCTGGGAGGGGGCTGTGCATAGTGAGGCCTGAGGCCTGCGAGGCAGGCCCACAGGGCCAGGGTGGTTCAGGAGGCTGGAGGGGCGAGTGTGGGCCAAGATGTGGGCCAAGGAGACAGGCAGAGGGGTTCACAGAAAGACAGTGTTGGAGCTGCCAGGAACGGCGACACTGGGATGAAAAAGGCAGGGATGGGGAAGAAGCTTCCTGGAAGTGGGCCAAGCACTGGGGAGCGGGGAGTGAGCAGGTGACCACAGAGAGAAATGCCTTCCAATTGTGGAGGAGGAGAGCTCAGATGTGAGCCCCACATGTGCCCCCTCCGCAGGGAGTCTGGCGGAAGCAGCCTCAGGAGGCTAGGGGGACACAGCTGGGGCCCTGCCAGCAGGAGGGCAACGGACGTTCAGAGAAGAGGTGAGGATTTGCGGTGTTTTCTGGTGATGCCATGAGTTCAAGGCCTGGTAGAGACGTGGGGTCAGGAGGAAGTGGACTCTGGGGTCAGATGAAGGGATATTCGGCCGATGGGGGACAACCATGGGAACACGAGTTAGACTCCAGCCAGATCCTTGAGAATCAGGAGCACCTCCTGGAGGAGTCAGAGGGGTGGACCCCCACGAGCGCCCAGGGGCCTGGGGCGGATCCCAAGACGACCCCGGCCTACACGCGGACATGAGGATCTCTGCCCTTTCCCTGTGCAGGAGGCCAAGAGTCATTTCGGCACCTCCTTCCATCCTGTCTCAGCAGCCGCTGTGGTGTGCCCTGCCCCTGGTCCAGCAGCACCAGCACCGCAGGCGGGAGGGCTGTCCACGCAGCGAGGGGCGTCCAGCCTTAGAAAGGGAGGAACCCTTGATACGTGAACAACATGGATGAGCCGGGTGGACACCGTGCTGCATGAACTGACCAGTCACAAAAGGACCAGTACTGTATGATTCTGGTTCCATGAGGTCCTGGAGTCGTCGGGTCCATGCAGAGTGGGGCGGTGGTTCCCAGGGCTCGCGGAGTGGGAGGGGTTTGCAGGATGAAGCAACTCTGGAGGTGGGTAGTGGTGACAGCTGCACCTCGATGTGGATGCGCTTAGCGCCACAGATGTACGTGCACTTAGCGCCACAGACGTACGTTCGCTTAGCTGTGGTTAGAATGGCTCAAGAGGAAGTCAATGTGGGGGAACCGAGGCTGCCCTATGAGCTCTGGGCTGGACGTGGGGGAACCGAGGCTGCCCTATGCGCTCTGGGCTGGACGTGGGGGAACCGAGGCTGCCCTATGCGCTCTGGGCTGGACGTGGGGGAACCGGGCTGCCCTATGCGCTCTGGGCTGGATGTCGGACCAGAATCTAGCTCCGGATTGCGGCGCCCAGAGGGAGGAGGAATGAGATGGGTAGTGACTCAGGTGCTGAGCACCCAGGGTCTCCCTGGAGACAGCTGGGTCACCAGGGTGGTAGCTGCAGTGGGCAGGGCCACCTCTAAGCAGCAAGTGGATGTCACGACAGCAGATCCAGCTTGTGGGCTCTCCCTGACTCCAGCCTCCATGCTGGACCTCAGAGCTATTGTTAAAATGGCCTGACTCTTCCCTTCAGAGAAAATAGGGTCTGCTGAGCTCCATACACTCACCTGAGCATCTGTGCCACTCGGCCGGGGCCCTGCAGTGCTTGATGGGAACCCGAGTCTGACCCACAGAGCCGAGGAGGCCAAGAAAATTCTGAACAACAAAGGAAGACCTATACCAAGACACCATCAAGTCAGCGCTTTTCGAAAGTATGGCATCAGCTGGGGAGAGAGCAGTGATTGCTGCATCAGAATGGAGTCCAGAGGTGCTGCGGCTCAGGGTGGCTGCCCACGCCCTGAGCTCAGGGAAGAGGACGCCCTGCGGTGGACGCCTGGCCACTGTGTTGTGATGGGGGGCAGGTTGGATCCTTCCTCCCGGAGAGAGAAACAGCACCCAGTTCAGAGACTAGCCTGCTTCACCACATAATATGAAAAGCTTCTGTTCAACAGAAGACACTGTAAACAAAATTAAGAGATTAAAGACAGACCAGGGGGGAAACAGGCTAAGAAAAATATCCACAGTACATCATTGGCAATACCTAACATTCAGTAATAACTGTAACACAAAGAGCTCCTAAAATTAGAGAAGACAAACAATCCCAACAAAGGAAAGTTTCATAGCCAACACTTAGGAAAAAATGAAAAATATTAGTAAGAATGAAGGGAAGCTTGCCTTCAGCAGAAAGTCATGTGAAATAAAGCAATGGTGATATCAACATTTCCTTACCCAACAGGGAAAAGCAAAAAATGTTGATAACATTCGGGTTTGGCACAATTATGCAAACATGGATGTTCCCATGTACTGTTGCTGAAGGATGGATAAACAGTATCTTTCTGGAAAGTGATTTGTGATTTTAGTGTGTTAAATGCTAGCATTAAATGTTAAATATGTAATTTAATACAGTGTTCCC
>SJYQ01086552.1:0-28864 GCA_006410935.1 Redunca redunca
TTAGAGTGGTAAGGGAAGCCCCCTTGGAGGAGGAGAGATGGAAAGTGAGCACAGACACGGGGTACATTATCAAAGAGAAAGGGCATGCCTGGTGGAGGAACATGCCACTAAATGCACGAGGGAAGAAAATTTTAATCAAAAATTATTAAGCATCTCTTTGTGACACATGATGTAAAATTAAAAAAGAAGAAAGATATGAGTCCCTAGTTTAAATTTTAGTGTACGTTCCTGTGAATGATTAAGAAGCAACATAAGGTAGCCTTTGATAGAGGTCTAAGTGGTAGAAAGAAGGGAGAAATCAGGACGGGCTTCCAGGAGGTGGCAGGACTTGTGGGCTATATTCTGTTTGAATATAATTATATAATTCTGTTTAAATTAGGGTAGGCTAAGTACTCTCACAGACATACCCTCAAATGTACAAAAACTCAAATACAATAGATGTTTATGTTTTGCTCACCCAACAATATTAAGTAGGAGAACAGGTCAGAGGAGTGGCCCTGTTCTTCCCAGGCTGCAGCAGTCACTCTGGGGATTGTAGCCAATGGACCCATCCAGAAAGAGAAAAGATCATGAAGGACCATGGAGCCAGAAAGGCCAGGTTGCTCTCATCCCATTGGCTATGACTTAGTCACGTGGCCATGTGTTTGTTAACTGCAAGGGAGTCTGGGAACCAGTCTAGGATGAGGAGAGCGTGTCCCTTTGGTGAGCAAAGAGCTATATTTCCCGCTTGGTTCTTCCCGCTTCACTGGAGATTAGGAGGATCCATTTGGATTAACCTATGTGCAAATTTCATCCATTCTTCATTTACCTCATTCTTTTGTGTTAAAAAGAGCTACAGAGACACTGCAGTTTGGGAAAGAGATGCAAGTGCAACTCAAAGTAGAGGTGAGGAAACAGGAGGAAGCAGGGTGCTGGTGTCTAGAGAGGCTATCACCTTCTAGAATAATGGCCCCTCCCTGCCCGTTAACAGTCCAAGTTTCCCTCAACTTCAGTGCATGTTGTGGCGAGGAGGGAGGCATCACCTACTGTTTCCTGGTGGGGAGCATCCACTCAACCCCCAAGTGCACTTGGTCAAGGTCTTCCCTCCAGTTGACCTTGGGGATGCTGCAGTGCAGTGTGGCATGAAAGTATAGGGTGGTGAGCAAGTCACCAGGCACAAACATCAGCTGTAAGGCTATTCTGTACTTGGAATTTTTAAGGATGCTCCTTGATTCAGGGACTGTGTGTCAGATTCCCTGGTGGTATTCCTAGGTCCAGGACAAGACTAAGCTCTCAATAAACGTTTGTTAAGTGAAAAGATGAAAGGAAGAAAGGATCCTTAGTTATTGATTGGCAGACCAGGGGTTCTCATTAAAAGCCCTCAGCCCTGTCATCTGGGCAGTCTGGACAGGCTGGCCGGTCCTTTCAGCACAGTACAGAGTGGAAAGTGAAAGTGTGAAAGTCGTTCAGTTGTATCCAACTTTTTGCGACCCCATGGACTATGCAGTCCATGGAATTCTCCAGGCCAGAATACTAGAGTGGGTAGCCGTTCCCTTCTCCAGGGGATCTTCCCAACCCAGGAATTGAATCCAGGTCTCCTGCATAATGGGCAGATTCTTTACCAGCTGAGTCACAAGGGAAGCCATACAGAGTGGGGTGGAGTCCAATTTGGAAGCTCAGGGACTTGGTTCTAGGATCTTGGGCAAGTTGTCTGCCTTTCAGTGGGCCCTGCTTGATTCAAAGGTAACAGGGGTTTGTAACAACCACCTTATAGAATGACAATGGGCATTGTGTTACAGCCAGGTACAGTGCCTGCCTCTGAGTGGGTCTCAGGAGACTCCTTTATAGACTGACTCCCTAAGGAATATTTTTTTAAAAAAATCCTTTCTCTCTCTAGCACTGACAGACCTGGCCACTGGATAGTGGGGTTTTGGCGTGAAGGGTCCAGGCACACAAAGAGGTTTGCCCTGGGTCCAGCACTCCACTAAGAATGGCCCTGAGGCCAGATCTGGAGTACCCCTTCTCTATCTACCGCTCTCAGGAAACATTCAGGAACTTGAACAAAAATACAAATAGTAAGGAAACAAATCATGCGGCTAACCAGCTTCCACTTGCAGCTGTGGTTGAGCTTTCCAGCCATTTAACCCAACTCGAATCCTCGATGGCTGAAAGTAGTGATTATTTATCTGTGTCTCTCAGAGAAACAGAGTCGGGCTACCTGCATAGCTGAGCTTCTGGGACACAGGGCGAGCTGGGGCAGGTGGCAGAGCTCAAAGTGCAGACCAGATGCATGCTCCTCCTGCCACCCTGGACACGGCCTCCCCTCCCCCGTCCATCAATGCACAATTGACACACACCCTGCTCAATTTGTTTAGGGTCCCACTCTGACTCCCTCCAGGGTACATGCCAGTGCAAGAACTGACCTTGCCAGCGCAGCACAGAGCGTGTCGTTGTGGTTTCTCTCGAGCAAGAATGGAGAAGTGGTAACTGTTTCTCATGTTGTCCTCTGGCGAGTCCACGCATTCTGAGTGTGCTTGTGCCAGAACTTGAAAATTCAACAGCAAAGAGGGTAGGGCATGTGAAAAGGCAGGATGGAATGGGAGGGATAAGTGACCATTTATTGCATCGTGAGTCCCACTATTCACTTCTCAATGTAGCAGTAGTAGCAGCAGCAATATTAATAATAATAATGGTTCTCTTTCTACTGGTTGAGAACTCTGAGCCAGGCATTAACATATAACAACTCTTTAAATCATTAAAACAGCCCAATGAAATAGGTATTACCATTTTTCTCCAATTCTAAGACATGGTTTTAAAATTACATTTTAACATTTTAAAATCCATGATAAGAGAATACTATGTTGTAGTATAATGGCTAGTGAAAAAATTTTTTATCTCATAGTAGCACTTTAAATTGGGCTTCCCTGTTAGCTCAGTTGATGAAGAATCCCCCTGCAATGCAGCGTATTAAATTAGGGTGCATTTTAAAGATGAAGCAAGTAAACTGGAGAAAAACTAAGTGATGTAACCAGGGTCCCACTGCTAGTAGGTTGCAGAGCCTGGTTTCAGACACAAGTGGCCCAGAGTCTATCTGTGTGTTTGCTTTTGCAACCTCAGGCATCCTGCAAACATTTCCCCTTAGGTCTGTCTGCCAGGAACCAGGCTCATGATGACTATATACGCGATAAAACAAGATATATATATATATTTTTTTCATTCAGATTGATTTTATTTTAACTTTTCATATAACCATGATTCTATTCTGTCTCCCACGGGAAACTCTGAATTTTGTTGTTGTTGTTCAGTTGCTAAGTTGTGTCCAACTCTTTGGGACCCCTCTTTGCAGCACTCTGGGATTCTCTGTCCTACAGTATCTCCCATAGTTTGCTCAAACTCATGTCCATTGAGTCAATGAAGCCATACAACCATCTCATCCTCTGTCACCCCATTCTCCTCCTGCCCTCAAGCTTTTCCAGGACCAATGTCTTTTCCAATGAGTCTGCTGTTTGCGTCAGGTGGCCAAAGTATTGGAGTTCCAGCTTCGGCTCTGGTCCTTTCAATAAATATTCAAGGTTGATTTCCTTTAGGATTGACCAGTTTGATCTCCTTGCTGTCCAAAGGACTCTCAAGAGTCTTCTCCAGCACCACAGTTTGAAAACATCATTATTCAGCACTCAGCCTTCTTTATGGTCCAACTCTCACATCCATATGTGACTACTGGAAAAACCATAGCTTTGACTATATGGACCTTTGTCGGTAAAGTGATGTCTCTCACAGAAAACTCTGAATTTAGAAACTGCTTGAAGAAAAACAGAAGCCCATTTAAACCTGCCTGGGTGGGCCTGCAGTAAGGGATAGGCATCAGAGATATTTCCCAAGAGAAAATCCACCCCTGTAGTTGATTTTTATTTGGACTTATGTTGCTTTTGCCTTCTGGCCTCAGTTTTCCCAACTGGAAAATGAGGGGCCTGCACCAGTTCCAAACATTTTTTGCTGGTGCATCCTTTGCATTTTAAACATTTGAGCACAATATCTTCAATATTTGTAACCTCTTTTTTATTTTAAAAGAGTGAGGTGTTCTTCTCTGTGTGTGTATGCTTCTATGAGTTTAACACATGTATAGATTTGTACAACCAGCACCCTGAGCAATACAGGACAGTTCCCTCATCACCACCCTCCAAAAAACATTCCCTTGTTTTAACATTGTTGCAATTCTGCTTCCCATGATCTTCATCCTAATAGTGTTGCCTTAACCCGGCTGCCAACGCAGGAGACATAAGAGACATGGGTTTGATCTCTGGGTTGGGAGGATCCCCTGCAGAAGGGCATGGCAACCCCCTCCAGTATTCTTGCCTGGAGAATCCCATGGACAGAGGAGCCTGATGGGCTATAGTCCTTGGGGTTGCAAAGAGTCAGACATGACTGAGAGTGACTCAGCACCAGCACTAGCATATAAATGGAACCATATAATATGAACCTTTGGAGACTGGTTTCATTCCCTTAAGAAAAATGAGCTTATCCGTGTTGTTGACCATATCAATAATTTGTTCCTTTTTATTGTTGAGTGGAGAGCCATTGAGTAGATGACTATGTTTTACTTAGCCATTCATTCACTGAAGGGCATTTAGAGTGTTTCCAGTGTGGGGTTTTGTGTGTGTGTGTGTGTGTGTGTGTGTGGTAATTATGAATAAAGCTGCTATAAACAGTCATGTATCGGTTTTTGTATGAACACAAGTTTTCATTTTTTAAGGGTAAATATCTAGGAGTGGTATTGCTGGATTATATAGTAAAAACATACTTAACTTTATAAGAAAGTGTCAAACTGTTTCCAGAGTGTCTGTGCCATTTTGCATTCCTATAAGCAATGTACGAAGGTTCCAGTTGTTCTGCATCCTCACTAATACTTTATATTTCCAGTTGGGTTTTTGTTTTTGTTTTACTTTAGTCGTTATAATAGTAGGTGAATAGTAATATCTGTGATTTTAATTTATGTTTTCATGACCAATGAAGCTGCATCTTTTCTTATTTAAAATTTTTATTAAAATATAATTGATTTACAATGTTGTGTTAGTTTCAGATGTATAGCAAAATGATTCTCATATATATATAGAGAGAGGTTATTCTCCATTATAGGTTATTACAAGATATTGAACATAGTTCCCCGTGCTTTACAGTAGATTCCTGTTGGTTATGTACTCTATATATAGTAGTATGTATATTTTAATCCCAAACTCCTAATTTATCCCTCCCACCCCAATGTTGAGCATCTTTTCAAGGTGCTTATCAGCCATCTATATATCTTCTTTGGTGAAGTGTTTATTCAAAACTTGTGCCTATTTTTAAACTAGATTGTTGTTCTCTTACTGTTAATTTTTGAAAGTTATTTACATATTCTGAATGCAAGTCCTTTGTTGGATATATAATTTATTAATATTATCTCCCAGTTTGTAGCTTGCCTTTTAATTCTCTTAACAATGTCTTTTGCAAACAAAAACTTTTAATTTGGTGACGTCCAGTTTTCCTTAGTATTTCTTTTATGGATCTTTTTTTTCTCTTTTGTCAGACATAAGTAAAGAATCTACCTGCAATGCGAGAGACCCAGGTTCGATCCCTGTGTCAGAAAGATCCTCTGGAGATGGGAACTACAACCCACTCCAGTATTCTTGCCTCAAGAATTCCATGGACAGAGTCTGGTGGGCTACATTCCATGGGGTCACAAAGAGTTGGACACAACTCAGGGACTAACACTTTCACTTTCTCAAGAACTCTTTGCTTAACTTTTTCTCACATAATTTTAAATAAAAATTTATACTTTTTGGTTTACATTCAGATCTATGATCCATTTGAAGTTAATTTTCCTATAAATTATATTCTGATGTCTTGACTGAAGTTCTTTCCTTTTTTTGTAAGTGGATGTCTTCTTGTTTCATTTGATGAAAGGACTGTCCTTTATCCACTGACTTGCCTTCAAACCTTTGTTAAAAATCAATTAATCATGAATTATAAACTTTAAAATGATTTAAATGGCAAATTTTGTGCTATGTGAATTTTATCTTAACAAAACAATCTTAAAAAAGAAATTGATCATACTCATGAGGATCTAAGACTGTTATTTTGTTCCATTGATCTACCTGTCTAAACTTTCACCAGTACCACATTGTTTCAATCATTTAGCTTTAGGATAAGTTTCAAAAATAAGTAATGTGAGTCCCTTAACTTTTGTTTTTTCTTTTTCAAAGGTCCTTTGCCTTTCCACATATATCTTAGAGTCAGCTTGCCTATATCTGCAAAAAATTCTGCTGAAATTTTGATTGTTCATCCAATAAAACATTACCAGGTATGCAAAGCAGCAAAAAAAGTAAGTTCCATGATGAGGAGAAAAACAAATCATTTGAAACTGATCCAGAACCGGCAGAGATGTTACATTACCAGATGAAGACATTAAAATGGTTATTATAACTGAATGCCATATATTCAAAAGCTTAAATAGAGAGAGGAGTATTAAAAAGACCCAAGACAAACATCTTTATGCAAGTCAAGAAACAACAGTTAGAACTGGACATGGGACAACAGCCTGGTTCCAAATCAGGAAAGGAGTATGTCAAGGCTGTATATTGTCACCCTGCTTATTTAACTTATATGCAGAGTACATCGTGAGAAATGCTGAGCTGGATGAAGCACAGGCTGGAATCAAGATTGCCGGGAGAAATATCAATAACCTCAGATATGCAGATGACACTGCACTTATGGAGAAGAACTAAAGAGCCTTTTGATGAAAGTGAAAGAGGAGAGTGAAAAAGTTGGCTTAAAACTCAGTATTCAGAAAACTAAGATCATAGCATCTAGTCCCATCAGTTCATGGCAAATAGATGAGGAAACAATGGAAACAGTGATAGACTTTATTTTGGGGGCTCCAAAATCACTGCAGATGGTGACTGCAGCCATGAAATTAAAAGACACTTACTCCTTGGAAGAAAAGTTATGACCCACCAAGGGAGCATATTAAAAAGCAGAGACATTACTTTGCCAACAATGGTCCATCTAGTCAAAGCTATGATTTTACCAGTAGTCATGTATGGATGTGAGAGTTGGACTGTAAAGAAAGCTGAGTGCCAAAGAATTGGTGTTTTTGAACTGTGGTGTTGGAGAAGACTCTTGAGAGTCCCTTGGACTGCAAGGAGGTCCAACCAGTCCATCCTAAAGGAAATCAGTCCTAAATATTCATTGGAAGGACTGATGCTGAAGCTGAAACTCCAATACTTTGGCCACCTGATGCGAAGAGCTGACTCATTTGAAAAGACCCTGATGCTGGGAAAGATCGAAGGTGGAAGGAGAAGGGGACGACAGAGGATGAGATGGTTGGATGGCATCACCAACTCGATGGACATGAGTTTGAGTAGGCTTCGGGAGTTGGTGATGGACAGGGAAGCCTGGTGTGCTGCATTCCATGGGATCGCAAAGAGTTGGACATGACTGAGCAACTGAACTGGACTGAACTGAACAAGACAAACATCTAGAGATATAAACTACAGTATCTGAGGAGAAAAACACATCAGATGGAATTAATGGCAATGAAGACATTGCCAAAGAAAAGACTGAGTGAATTTGAAGACATAGCAATAGAAATAACCCAAAATGAAACACAGAGAGAAAAAAATTATTTTTAATGAAAAGGTAATCACTGAACAGCTAAAAATAAATGAATAAAATTATTTTTTAAAGTTCCAAAAAACTACACAGTGAGAGTTGGGAGTGAGGGGTATCTTCGGGGGAATTTCTGAGGAGAAAATGATGAAAAGAAACAGTTCTTTGATAGTATCTGAAATACTACTGCTAGTGATTATTTTTCCTTTTGAATTAATCATTGCCCATTTCTTTTAGATTAATATGTTTATAATGCAAAGACTCTGAGAAGGATTAATACTTGGACTCACATTGTTGTGAGTTGGGCAGCTCTCTAAAAGGGTTTATGTGGTGTAATGAGTTACATAGTGGCCCCCTAATGTCTACGTCCTAATCTCTGGAACTTGATTCTTTCAACTGTGACTGTTACATTATTTGGGAAGAATGGTCATTGCAGTGTAATTAAGTCAAAGATCTTGAGATAAGATCATCCTCTATTATCTGGGTGGACCCTAAAGCCAATGACAAATACACTTCTATAAGGGAAGCAGAGGGAGACTGACTGACACAGAGGAGAAGGTGATGTGAAGACAGAGGCAGAGATTGGAGTGATGAAGTCACAAGCCAAGAAAGCTAAAGGATGCCTACACCGCCAGAAGCTGGAAAAGGTGGGGAAGGATTCTCCCGCTAGAGCCTCCGGAGGGAATAAGGGACTGTGGTTATCTTGATTTCATACTTCTGGCTTCCAGACTGAGAGCGTGAAATGTCTGGTTCTTGAAACCTCCTGATTTATGGTAATTTGTTGCAGTAGCCACAGGAAACCAAGCTAGATGGCACACACTTCCTGGGCATTTAAATGAAATCAAGACCCAGGAAGGGACGCCCGCAGGTCATGAAGAGGAATCCGCTGCCTCTCCAGAGTCAACCTTTCTTCAGAGTCCCAGCCTCAACCCTAAGTGAGCCAGTTAGCCTGTCCCTTGTCCATATTCAGGGGTGAAGTCAGGACTTCTCTGGTGGTCCAGTGGGTGGGAATCTGCCTGCCAATGCAGGAACATGGATTTGATCCCTGGTCCAGAGGAGCCCACGTGCCACGGAACTAAGCCCATGCCCACAACTACTGAGCCCAGGCTCTAGAGCCCACAAGCTGTATCTGCTGAAGCCCAGGAGCCTAGAGCCTGTGCTCTCTGCAACATGGGAAGTCCACACACTGCAACTAGACGGTGACCCCTGCACACAGCAACTAGAGAAAGGACGCATGCTGCAGTGAAGACCCAGTGCAACCCAGATAAATAAATAAATGATAAGATAAATTTTGAAAAGGAAGAGGAATTCAGAACTCCTTCTGGTCACATGTTTCATTCCTACCCTGGCTGTAGACGTTGTTCCTCACCTTGGCTGTCCATCTCTTACGCACACACCCTTGGACATAAGGGAGTCAGCTATGTAGTGGTAGATCGTTCAGTACCAACTTTCCTCCTTCATGAAGAGGGGTACCACTCAGAGGGCCCTGTCTCTCTAAGGGCCTTCTAGTTTCTACAAGAAGAACACATTTGGAAGATTCATACCCCACCTCCTAGGGGAACCTGCCCAGTTAACTGACATAGTTGGAGGTACTGGCAGCTTGGAATGAAGCTGAGAGCAAAGGGATTCATGTTTATTGTGCAGGTCCTGTGATCTTGGCCCTGTGCTAGGAGCTTTACATGTATGACCTCATTCAATCCCCACGAGCATTACATGAGGTAAGTAGTAGTATCTTTCCCAGTTTCATATGGGGAAATTGATGCTCAGAGGGGAATGATGTCACACTGTTTCTAAGTGATGGAAGCAGGCTATGGTGGTCTGTTTGGCGCCAATGCCTGTTTTCCATACAAGAAAATGCTGCCTCCCAGTGGAAGTCAGGAAAGGCTCAAGACTGAGGGCAAAGAATGAGTGTGAGATGCCTTAGATGCTGGCTTCTCTGTCACTCCCTTCACAGTAAGAGCAGAATGTGTTCAGAAGGGAGCAATGAACTCTCTGATGAAATGGGGCTGGGCTCATTGCTTAAGGAAGACATGCCACACTGAATATGAAATGACAGAGCATTAACATCGCCCTCTAGAGACCTGAGCTGCTCGGTAAACCCCGGGACCATGGATCACTCAAAAATGAAACAATAAGGGCAGTTGCCTAGGTTTGGTGAACAGGAGAGTGAACCAAAAGTCTATTTGGAAAGAGAGACAGTTCTATTGACGTCTCCTCTTCCACTTCCCCTGTGCTCCAGTCCACCTACCCTCAGCCTGCAGAACGCACTGCCCTGGAAGAGGTGTATTCACCCTCTTTGAACTGGGCTTTTAACTTTCAGGTGGTGTCACTGGGACCAGAGCCAGAGTCTCCATTTCCCTCCAGTTCTTACAAGAAATTTCCCAGTAAGCACCAGCTACACTTCTAAGAGAAAAGGGATTAAGCCTACCATGAAGAATATACACTTTTAAACACTCCAATTTATTGATTATTGTCACCAATTTCCCTCTTGTACCCCACGGTCTGGGAAATGATGCTTCCTTTTCACACTCATCTCACTTAGGAGGTAATTGCCCTTTTCCAGGAAAGGAAACTGTTCAGCTATCTGATTTTCACTCTTGCAACCACACACTTGTTCCTTCAGGTAATTTGATTGGTTTAGAAGAGGCAGGTGGAAGACCGTCTCTTGAAAACATTCTGGGAACACACAGTAAAATTGGTCTCTCCTTCACTGGTCTGTTTGCTCTATTTAGCTTTAGAGTTTACCAAATCTCCTCTGAACACTGCCCAGCAGGATCTGTTTCTCTGCAGTTCAACTTTCCTTGTGATGGTTCTCTTAGAACTTGGACTGGATCCAGGTTCTGAGTCCCTGCCTGACCAGTTACCAGCTGTGTGCTTCTGGGTGAGTCACTTAATGATTTTGTGCCTTCTCTGTACAAAAGAGGCGAGTCATCCCTGCCACCTACTCGAAGTGTTGAAGTTAAATGAGAGATCAAACAATGTAAAAGCACACTGAAAACTCTAGAAGCCTGTGCGGAAGTAAATAATACTATTGTGAAACATCACCTTAACCATCTCCTCACGCTCAGCGCTCAGCACTGGTCAGAGATCCTGAACTCCAATAGCTTATGATTTGATGTAGAGAAGATAGCTCCTTATACCCATTTACACTAACGGCTGGGCTGTGGTCCACTCTGAGTTGCAAGTGAATATCCTAAAACAGGATACTATACAGTGGGGTGGTGGTGCTGCTTTCATATGTCCCCAAGGAGATATCCCGGGTTCCCATGAGGGAACCCACACAGCGACATTTTGTGGGACCCTCCTGTTAACTCTTTAAGAGTCCCCTGCTCACATGGATCAGTTATGACTGTAAACAAATGCTTCATTAGTGAGGATTGTAATCCACATCTACTTTTTTCGTTTCTTTGTTTGGCTGCCAGAGTCACATAGAGAAAGGCTGCTCATTCCTTCATAGGCTGGATAAAAAATTTCTTTCTTTTTTTTTTCCAGATTTCTCAGTGTTGGTATATAGAAATGCAACTGATTTATTTATATCTTACAACTTTACTGAATTCCCTGATTAGTTCTCAGGTTTTTGATGGCATCTTTAGGGTTTTCTACACATAAGATCAGAACATCTGCAGAGAAAATTTTACTTCTTTTCTATTTGGATGCCTTTTATTTCTTTGTCTTGGCTAACTGTCCTGGGTAAGATTTCCAGTACCATGTTGAATAGGAGCAGGGAGAGTGGGAACCCTTGGTTTTTACCTAATCTTAGAGGAAAAGCTTTCAGCCTTCTACCTTTAAGTATAAATGTTAGCTGTGAGGTTGTCACACATGGCCTTTATTATGTTGAGGTACATACCCAATTTATTGAGAGCTTTTATCATGAAAGAGGTTGTATTTTGTCAAATGCTTTCTTTGGTATCTACTGAAATGATCATATAATGTTTATCTTTCATTATGCTAATGTGTTATATCACAGGTATTGATTTGCATATATTGAACTATTTAAATCCAAGGGATAAGCTCCACTTGATCATGGTGTATGATACTTTTAATGTATTGTTGAATTTAGTTTGTTAATATTTTATTGAGAATTTTTGCATCTATATTCATCAGGGATACTGGCCTATAGTTTTCTTTCCTTGTAGTGTCCTTATCTGGCTTTGGTATTAGGGTAACGGTGGCCTCATAAAATGAGTTTGCAAGTGGTCCTTCCTCTTCAATTTTTTGGAAGAGTTTGACAGGGATTGGCATTAATTCTTCTTTAATGTTTGATATAACTCACTAGGAATAGCATCTGGTCCTTGGTTTTTCTTTGCTGGTAGATTTTTGATTACTGATTTAATTCCCTTACTCATTATGGTTTGTGCAGATTTTCTATTTCCTCATGATTCAGTCTTGGTAGGTCATGTGTTTCTAGAAATATATCCATTTCTTCTAGATTGTCCAGTTTGATGATGTATAATTATTCATAGTCTCTTATGATTCTTTATGTTTCTGTGATATTATCTGTAATGTTTCTTCTTTTATTTTTGATTTATATATTTGAATATCTTTTTTATTCTTAGAGTGGCTAAAGATGTGTCAATTTTGTTTATCTTTTCAGAAAAACAGCTCTTAGTTTTGTTAAGCTTCTGTGAGACAGCTATTCTGAATACTTCGTTGGGAAAAGAATAGATCTCCATATCACTGGGGTCAGTTACTGAAAAATTATCATGAGCTTGTGGTAGTGTCATGTTTCCATGAGTTTTCATGTTCTGTGAAGTTCTGCATCGTTACCTTGGTATTTGAAGTAACACTCATCTCCTCCAGTCTTTACTAACCTCTTCCAGTGTGTCCAACTCATTTACTTTGTTCCAACTGCTTGCTGATACACCTCCTCTGGAAATCTGGACTTCCACAAAGGATCTCTCATCCATAGGTATTTGTCTAAGACAATGTTTTCCAGGGGCTCTCAGTCCGTGGTCAAGAAAGGTTGAGCCAGTTCATGGCTTTGAGGCCTATATGCTTATTACTTGATGCACAAGTGTGCAAAATTCCTCCTGGGTCCCTTGTCATGATGCTGGATCCCACAGCTCCCACAAGGCACTTTTGTCCATGGATGGATACTGAATTGTTGCTGTTGAGGGGACACAATGAGGGGGCATCTTATTCAGCCTTGATGCTGGTGTCACCCTCCTGGAAGGTATTTGCATACAGAAGCCAAGTCCTCATCAGACTCCCCTAGTTCAGACAAAAATACCTAGAGTGCACTCAACATATGAAAGAGCTTTTACCCTATAGGGACCTCCTGGTTGTCCTTTTCAGGAAACATTTAGGTTTTTCAGTGTCCCTTAAAGTTATGTATTGCTATGAAACGAATGACTCTAAAACTTAGCTGTTTGAAGCTTTAACTGTATATTAGTTTACACCATTTCTGAGTATATAATTCAGGGATTTTTAATGTATTCACTAAAGGTTGTGCAACCATCATTACAGTGTAATTCCAGAACATTTTCATCATTCCAAAAAGAAAGTCAGGAATCCACAAATAGCTTAGGGGTGGTTCTGGGCTCTGGGTCTCTCATAAGGTCCCAATCAAGAGTCAATCATCTGAAGGTTGGAATGGGACAAGAAAGTCTGCTTCTAAGAAGGCCCATTCACGTGGTTGGCAAGTTATTGCTGCTTTTTGGCAGGAGGCCTGAGTTCCTAAAGGGCTCAACTCCTCACTGTGTGGACCTCTCCATAGGACTGCTTGAGTGTCCTCAACATATGGCAGTTTGCTTCCTCTAGAGGTACGGATCCAAAAGAGAAAGCAAGAGGGATATAATAGGTTTTATGTCCTAATATCAGAATCACACACTATTATTTCCTTCTTATTCTATAGAAGCCAGTTCCAAAGCACAGCCCACACTCAATGAGGGAAGTTTGGCTTCACCTTTTGAAGGGAGCAGCATCAAAGAGCTTGTGCACATAATCTAAAACCGTGGTTTTCAGACCTGGCCACAATGGCCAAGATGAAGTATGATTAGTGTCGTTGGCTGTCAGGCTGTCACTCTGTTGATCTCAATTTTCATCTTTTCTTAACACAAGTATAGTGCACTTGTCACATACATAAGTATGTAGGCCCTGGAAGCCTGTCCCTCTCTTTCCTACCTGATTGTTCTCTGGCAAGTCACTTAACCTCCAGGTTCATTTTCTGTAAAATGAAGATAACAGCAGCCATTTACAGAATTGTTCTGATGATCCTGGAAATGCTTGGCTAATTCCCAATACATTCTCAGGAAGTGTTAACAAAATTCAAGGTGGCATAGTTTCTTAAGCAGCCATTTCAGCCTGATAATTCAATTAAGGGCTCATAGCCAACTCAAGTTTTCTTTTCATCTTATTAAACTATGAAGTCTATTCTGCCATACTGATTTTCTGTAAATACATTTAAAATTTTTTTTAATATTAAGATAAAATTCACATGCCGTACAGTTTATCGTTTTCAAATGTACAACTCAGTGGTGTGTAGTTTATTCACAAGATTGCATAACTATCATCACGATCTAATTCCAGAACACTTTCATTATTACCCAAAGAAACCTCATACCTCTCAGCAGTCATTTCTCATTGCCTCTATTCCTACCCATGACAATCATTAATCTCCTTTTGNTTTATCATTTTCAAATGTACAGCTCAGTGGTGTGTAGTTTATTCACAAGATTGCATAACTATCATCACGATCTAATTCCAGAACACTTTCATTATTAAAAGAAACCTCATACCTCTCAGCAGTCATTTCTCATTGCCTCTATTCCTACCCATGACAATCATTAATCTCCTTTTGTCTCTATGGACTTGCCTATTCTGGATATTTTATATAAATGCATTTATGCAATATGTGGCCTTTCGTGTTTGTCTTCTTTCACTGAGGATAATTTTTTGTTGTTGTTGGAGAAATATTTATTGTCAACTTTTCTAATTCAACAAAAGGAAAAAAATTTCTTATAAGTTAAAATATAGATAAAAGGATGCACTTCTTGAGATTAAAAAGAAAATAATGAAAGGAAAAGATAGAAGAACACAAAGGGGGAGAAAATGTCAGTGATACGGAAGTCTAGAAAAGGCCACAAAACAATCTGATCTAATTAACCCTCTCTGACAGTAAAAAGGAATTCACATGATCTAAATCAATTGTTAAGTGATTGCCTAATTTATTCATAGATTCCTCCAATTAGGAAATAAAGCACACAGCCCTGAGGATAATGTTTTTAAGGTTCATCTATCTTGTAGTATATATCAATACTTCATTCCTTTTAGTGGCCTGATTAATATTCCATTGTCTGGATATACTGTATTTTACTCACCTATTTGTCAAGTGATAGTCAATTGGGTTGTTTCCCTTTTCTGTTATTACAAATGCTGCTATAAACTTTAATGTACATGTCTTTGTATGAACACATGTCTTCATTTCTCATGGGTATATATCTAGGGGTGGAATTGCTGGGTCATATGGCAGGTCTCGGAGAAGGCAATGACACCCCACTCCAGTACTCTTGCCTGGAAAATCCCATGGACAGAGGAGCCTGGTAGGCTGCAGTCCATGGGGTCGCTGAGGGTCGGACACGACTGAGTGACTTCACTTTCACTTTTCACTTTCATGCATTGGAGAAGGAAATGGCAACCCACTCCAGTGTTCTTGCCTGGAGAATCTCAGGGATGGGGGAGCCTGGTGGGCTGCCGTCCATGGGGTCGCACAGAGTCGGACACGACTGAAGGGACTTAGTATAGAATATGGCAGGTCTAATGTTTAAATTTTTGAGGAGCTGTTTTCCACAGTGTCTGTACTATTTTACATTTCTACCAGCAACATATGAAGGTTCTAATTTCTCCACACTATAAATAACTTTTTTTTTGTTTAACAATCAAAATAGAGGAGGGACTTCCCTGGTGGTCCAGTGGTTAAAATTACATGCTTCCAATGCAGGGGCCTCGGGTTCAGTCCTTGGGCAGGGAACTAAGATCCCACATGCAAACAGGTACAGCAAAAAAAAAAAACAAAATAGAGGAGTTCAGGATCAACTTTATTAAATTTCCCTTTATTGAATTCAGGTACTTTTTCATAAATTTGAGGTGATTTTGAACCCTGGTTTTCCCAATCCTATGTCTTTATTTGATTTATTAACCAACCTGTTGTGTAGAAACATTAGCTTGATTGGAACTAGATGGGAACCTAACCCATATTTCTTTATCATTTCCACAAAGGTACCATGAAAGACATCAGACATTTTGCTTATAGCAACAAACTCTTGATCTTACAAATTTTCTAGATTATAGTGATAGTATATAGCTCTTTGTAATATAGTTATAGCTTCCCTGGTAGCGCAGCAGTAAAGAATCTGCCTGCCAGTTCAGGAGACATGAGTTCGATCCCTGGGTCAGGAAGATCCCCTGGAGAAGAGAATGGCCACCCACTCTAGTATTCTTGCCTGGAAAATCCCATGGAGAGAGGAATATGGTGGGCTAGAGTCTATGGAGTCGCAAAGAGTCAGACATGAGTTAGTGATTAGACAACAAAAATATAGTTATAACCAGATTATAGTTAAAAAATAACTCACAGAAAGAAATTTAGGAATTAACAAATGAAGTCTTATTTTAGATAAGTAAAAATAAAATGAGTGACTTTCCCGAGGCTACTGGGTAGTGTCAGCAGGAGGACTTGAATCCAGTTCCATTTCCCACCTTGTTGCTCTTCATGTCACTCAGAGCAGAGGTGTAGGGCTCAGTCACTTGACTGCTGGCAGGGCAATTGTTTAGTTTGTTTGCAGAGCAAGCTTCTCTTCCGTTCTTTCCCCCTCACCAGAGTCATAACCTAGCTGTGGCATAACAGTTCCAGCGAATCTCTTCTGGTTCCTTTTAATCACCTCATTTTTTTTTTAATTTTAAAAATAAGTATGACATGTTTGGGCTTCCCTGGTGGCTCAGATGGTAAATAATCTGCCAGCAATGTGGGAGACCTGGGTTAGATCCCTGGGTTGGGAAGATCCCCTGGAGGAGGGCATGGCAACTCACTCCAGTATTCTTGCCTGAAGAAGCCCCACGGATGGAGGAGCCTGGCGGGCTGCAGTTCATGGGGTCACAAAGAGTCGGACACAACTGAGCGACTAAGCACACATGACATTTGTACTTCCTAAGTGCTAGTAAATCATATTTTAATTGTGCATTTTAAAACCTGTGAATAGGGAGAGAGAGAGGGAGAGGGTGGGGTGAGATGGGAGAATGGCATTGAAACATGTATACTATCAAGTAAAAAAAATAAAAACTAAAAAATAAAAATGATGTCTCTAAAAAATAAAAATAAAAAAATAAAAAACCTGTGAATAGGAAAATTTACTAGCCTGTATTTCCTGTAACTTACATTTTCCCCTTTTGTAAGAATCTGTTACTGCATCTTTAGTCACCTCTTCTTTCATTCATTATTTCACAGAATTACCCAAAATGATTTTATCACCTCTATGTGCTTCTTTTAGTACTGTGTTTACATTTGTTCAGGCTCAAATGCCTTAACTCCTGTAAATTATTTAGACATTGTCTTACTATTTTTTTTTAACTTTTATGGCAAACTTGAGTCCTTTTTCATTTAACTTTTCAATTTGTTTGCTTCTTTATCCTATCCAACTTTCCAATATCTTTATCCTGGGAGAAGAAACAAGCCCAGTAAGGGCTGTTATGTGTTTTCTTTCAGTCATCTGCAGTTTATTCACTGTCTTTTCCAAAGAATGTCCTATTCCTTTCTTTTTCACTTTCTGTATTAAAATATATTTGTTAAAGTCTTCTTCTCACAGTTCTCCCACGTAAAAAAGGAGGAGAAAATACCTTAGGTACTGATATGAAATAAGCTCCATATTTCATATGAATGAAATATGAAATAAGCTTCATATTTCATATGAAATAAGCTCTGATATATTGTTGAGTGAAGCAAGACAGTACAGAATCATAAACATAGGCTACAATCTTTTGTGTAAAATTTGGAAAAAAGAATATAGGGCATACTTCATTGATTCTAAAATGCATGCATTTTCATACTTTGGATGTCTCGGAAATTAGGATTCATTGTATTGATGGCAAATAGTAATTTATTTGGTAGTGCTTTTTAATTTTTTCTTTTCTAGTAGTATAATGTACTATAATTATAGTATGTGCATAATATATGCCACATAATATAGCATACCAGATAACATATTTATATATAGTATGCTGTGCTATGCTCAGTCGCTCAGCTATGTCCAGCTCTGCAACCCCATGGACTGCAGCCTGCCAGGCTCCTGGTTCATGGGATTCTCCAGGCAAGAACACTGGAGTGGGTTTCCATATTCTCTTCCACAGGATCTTCCTGATGCAGGGATAAAACTCATATCTCCTGTATCTCCTGCATTGGCAGGCAGATTCTTTATGACTAGTGCCACCAGGGAAGCTCCATACTTTAGATATATATATAGTATATAAGCATAATAATGGTACATTTTGTAATCAATGGGATTGTACATTTGGTAAAGTATATTATTTCTTTTGATTGCATATGCAAAGAAGTTTCTCTAGGAGAATTTGTAAGAAACTGGTAAAAAAAATACTGCTCAAAGGGAGGAAAACTAAGTGACTGGGGAGCAGAGGTGACAGGATTTCTATTGCATTCCCTTTTGTATCCTTCACTATTTGAATCACCTGATTATGTTAATAAATGAAACAATTGAACAATAATTCAAATTCTAAAAGTGCAACAGGACTTGAGTCCTCCTGCCACCATTACATTTGTTCAGATTTGTACAGTTTGTGTTTGTTCCTAGTCATGACTGTGCCATCATATACCCCACTCTCAATCCAAGTTCAGCATTGAGCCTGGCCAAGCACTCTCCAACTGACATCATCCCTTTTCCCCAAGTTTTTTTTGTCACTTTCAAATCAGCAACCAGATCTTTATTGGTTAAAACTGAGTTCACTGTAGCTGTCCCTCTCATTGCTTCCTTCACATTTCTACTGATAAAATTGTTCCATAAGGCAAAGCATAAATATATCAGATGCTCTGCTTTTATGAGATGTTGACTTTCAGCAGAACCATCTAGCAGCATCTAGGGAGAGGAGGAGAGATATATCTTGAAAGGAAAAAAAAATTTTTTAATTGGCACCAAAGCACTTGGCAACCATTAGATTACCATGATAGCTCATACATGGTGTTTGCTAAATAAGGCAGGAGGCAGATGCCGTGAATGACTCTAAGATGCTAGCAGTTATGTGTGTCACTAAACCAGCATTGCTGATTCATTCCGATTGATGAGGATATTTAGAAATGCAAATAGCCACTTCCCAGACCACTCTGAATGTTTTCTACACACAAAAGTAAATCTCAAGTAAGCAAAATCAGTTCTAGCAATCCTGGATGGCAAATAGTAGCTACCAGAGCTATGCTGAGATGTCAGGCCTATTAAAAAAAAAAAAAGCTAAAAAAGTTCAATGCAGAATAGAGGAAGAATTTTCAGGGCCAAAGCTTTCCAGTTTGATGTAGACAGGATCCAACTAGTGCTGGTTGGGCATGGATAACAACAGATTCCAGGGTGATTACCATCAGTTCTTGTTGGCATTTGTGGTTCCCTCTTATCAACAGGCTGGTGCAAGGTGAAGAAAGTTTAAAGGCCCATTAGTAAAAGGAACAATTTTCAGTGGTTTGTGTGCTGGGGTACAGAAAAAATGCTTGCTCAAATTAGGACAGACCTACCTATAAATTTACTTTTTAGTAAGGTTAATTATTTAACAAGCAACTGACATAAAACATTTCCTTGTGATGAGAACTTTTAATATCTATTCTTAATCATTTTAAAATATACAATATAATATTGTTCACTATAGTCATTATGTTGTCCATTACATTCCTAGAACTTGTCTTTTAACTGGAAGTTTTTGCTATGTTATGAAATAGTCTGGGAACATTATTTTTAACATGTCATTTAATTTGATTGACAAATATAGTCTTTGAATATGCACTCTTACTCATCCAGACTCTCTTTCTGAACTCCAGTTCATCCAGTTTATTTACCAAGAGGTTATTTAAAACATTTACAGAATGAAAAAAAATTATTGGATAATTTGCTATGCAGCAATAGATAACTAATATGTAAGGGTTTAGTTGTAGATATAAAGCTAGTTTGCATAAAACTAAATTGTTTTTAGTTTGTGATATATTTATTTAATAGTGCTGTATAATTTTGGGTGAATTGGGGTGAGTGTGCAAAGTTTCAGTTTTATCATCTTAAAATGGAAATAAATATATCATCCAACTACCTCAAAATTATTTTAAAAACAAAATGAAAAAGTTTATAAAGTAATTGCCACAATATCTTACAAATATTAAGCAATCCCTAAGTGAAAGCTATTTTCAATTAATAAATTATACCACAATAATCAGGCTTCCCAGGTGGCACTAGTGGTAAAGAACCCACCTGCCAATGCAGGAGACAAGAAATGTAGGTCTGATCTCTAGATAGGGAAGATCCCCTGGAGGAGGGCATAGAAACTCACTCCAGTATTCTTGCCTGGAGAATTCCATGGACAGAGGAACCTGGCAGACTACAGTCCATGGGGTCGCCCAAAGTCTGACACCACTGAAGTGACTTAGCACACACCACAACAGTCACATACACACCACAACAGTCACACACACACCACAACAGTCAATCACATACCACAACAGTCACACACACACCACAGCAGTCAGTGTGGCTAGCAGGAGCTATTTGGTCCACCTTTAGGAAGGCCATGTTTAAGGTTAAGCACCATAAAACATTATATTTAGAAACTATATTACTATAGCTCAGTCCTCTAAGTTTTCTAAATTAAGTACATGTTAAGAATTAAGTCAATTTTTCCAGTAATGCATAAACACCTTCATCAGGCAAACTCACTCAAACGCACTCTTGGGTGCTAGACTATTGTTGTCATTCAGTTGCTAAGTTGTGTCTAACACTTTGTGACCCCATGGACTGCAGCACACCAGGCTCCTCTGTCCTCACTGTCCCCTGGAGTTTGCTCAGATTTATGTCCATTGAGTCGATGATGCCGTCTAGCCATCTCACCCTCTGCCACCCCCTTCTCTTTTTGCCTTTGATCTTTCCCAGCATCGAAGTCTTTTCCAATGCGTCAGCTCTTTTCATCTAGTGGCCAAAGTTTTGGAACTTCACCGTCAGCATCAGTCCCCCCAGTGAATATTCAGGGTTGATTTCCTTTAGTATTGACTGGTCTGCTCTCCTTACAGTACAAGGGACTCTCAAGAATCTGCTCCAGCACCACCACAAGGACTGGGAATCACAGTTTAAAAAGAAGTTCTGCCATGATTCTAATGTGCATAAAATTTTGAGAACTACTAGCTCATGATTTCTAGAAACAGGCCTAAAAGTTATAAGAACTATAAATCTGGGTTCCCCAACTAACAAAAAACTCAGAAAGTTATGAAATGTCCTTATATATGCAACACCTACTTCTGCTGAACTCTCTAACTTTCAGAATCCAACAGGAGTTTCTCAGCAAACTGTCTGTATTTTCTTACACTCAGGTCATGGTCCAGTCTAAACAAAACACCCACTTATGTTGTATGTTGTATGAACAGTTATGTTGTATGAACATTATGGTTTAGCTAACTTTCACATTATTTGCTAAAGCTTGTGGGTGGCACTTTTTCAATTTTAAAGCATTCCATTAGGGTAACAAATATTTAGGGTATTGTAAGCTCATACTTTGATCATCTTTCACTGTGAAGTTAGGCCATTTTTCTACAAAGAATGTTTTCTGGCTGTGGTAATGGTGGTTTCAGGAAAATTTATGTATGTAAAAAGACTGGTGGTTTTGATACCATCTGTTAGCTAGTCTCTTGAAAAACACTTGGCTGTGGTAGAGTTTTCTTCATAATCAGAGAAGGAATCATTTTTCTGTGTGCCATTATGATGGCAGTTGCGTACAATAACTCACAGCTCTTAAAGCTAAGTGTCATATTTAATCAGAGACTAGTAGCCACAATATGTAAAGAACACTCATAATTCAACAATTAAAAATCCAACTTGAAAATGTCAAAATATTTGAACAGACATTTCATCAAAGAGGATATGTAGGTGGCAAATAAACATATTACCAATAAGTGTTATTTAGACATTAAAGAAATACAAATTAAAATTCGAATCAGATACTCCTATACACCTATTAAATGGCAAAAAAACCAACCAAACAGACAAACCTGACAATATCAAATCCTTGTGAGGATGTGGAGCATTTGGAACTCTGATGCATTGGTGGTGGGAAAGCAAAATGGCACAGCCACTTTTGAAAGCAATTTAGTAGTTTCTTATAAAGCTAAACACTCACTGTGTGACTCATTAATCTTGTTCCTAGGTATTTATTTACCAAGAGAATGAAAACTATGTCCACACAAAACTTGTATGTGAGTATTCATAGCAGCATTGTTAATGAGAGCCAAAACGTGGAAAGAAAACACCTAACTTTTCGTCAGTTGTCAAATGACTAAACATTCTCACAATGGAATGCTCACTGGCAATAGAAAGAAATGAACTACTGAAATGTGCAACAATATAGATTAATCTGAAATGCCTTCTATTGGGCTTCCTTGGTGATCCAGTGCTTAAGAATCCTCCTGCCAATGCAGGGGACACAGGTTCGATCCCTGGTCGGGGAAGATCACACATGCAGTGAGGCAGCTAAGCCCGCACCACAACTACTGAGCACACATTCTAGAGCCTGTGAGCTGCAACCACTGAAGCCTGTGTACTCTAGAGCCTGTACACTGCAACTAGAGAATAGCCCCCGCTTGCTGCTTCAAGAGAAAGCCCGCGTGCAGCAACAAAGACCCAGTAAGTGGGTCTTTTTCACTTTTCGAGTAAGTGAAAAAAAAAAAAGACTCAAGTGACTACATAGTATGTGGATTTGCTTATATAACAGTCTGACAAGGTGAAATTATCGGGACAGAGACCAATCATTGGTTCCCAGGGGGCTGGCTATGGAGGAGGAGGTTAGCTACCAAGGGACATTTATGTGTGTGACAGAAATATTTTATATCTTGATTGTAGTGGTGGTTACATGACTGTATATGTTTGTCAAAATTTAAAAGTTGAGTTTTACTCTATGTAACTTATACTCAATAAATCTGACTTAAAAACAGGGCTTCCCTGGTGGCTCATTGGTAAAGAATCCGCCTGCTAATGCAGGAGATGCCAGTCCCATCGCTGGATCGATGAAGAAAGACAGAAGAAAGAAAAGAAGAAAAATGGCAAGCCACTCCAGTATTCTCACCTGGGAAATTTCATGGGCAGAGGAGCCTGGTGGGCTATAGTCCATGGGGTCAAAAAAGCATTAGATACAACTTAGCAACAAAAAAACAACAACAACAAAAATACACAAATTTGGACATAGACTGTTCTGACACATGATGCTTTTCTAAATTTGAATTTCAGTTCATCTATGAAGCTTCCAGTATTAAAACTCTGACTATAGCATTTTGAATGAATGTTTCAAATAAGCACCTTGCAGGATAGTTCCAGCTTATTAAGCTGCAGGATGAATTCAAGGTACTGGAAACCAAGTACTGGTTCTGATGTATAGAGTTTTCAGACATGGCTTCCTGTGGTGAAAAACAAAATAAATCTGGACCCACTATACTGCCTTTCGTTCCTTCCCCACAATTCAACCAGCCATGCCATCATTAGGATCCTAAAGAGTTCTCTGGGGTGTCTGTTTGGATCTCAGGTTATTCAATGGATATTTTAGGTCTTTCAGATGGTCTCTGGACACTACTAGAGGATGAGAAACTCACCAGGAGAAAAATTTGCAATTTGTGCATGGAAGCAACTGATTGAGTGTCAGTGATTAAACTAGTGAATTTGCCAGGCAGGTGAAGATGGAACAGTGGGCCATGAAACAGATATAGTATTTTATCTATGATTCAGACTTTTTCCCTCTTAATGTTGCTTTTAATTACATTTATTACAAAAATTACTTTGAGGATTTATAAAAGATTAAGTGAACAAAACACTGCAAAATTCAGTTTTCAGGTAAAGATTAAAATTATATTCTAGTGTAATAAATAAAGCCTACAATTTTACCTCATGTAAAATAAATTTAAATGTATGTAATTCTTATGAATGATGCCTGAATAACAATTTCTTTGAAAAATCTGTACAGTTAATTTCCTCAGCCTTAACTGATGCCTTCTCAAGATCAATTGAATATTTTTTCAAAACTCAGGATTTTAATCCCTTGAATCTTTTTTTCTCTTACACAAAAGAAAGACAGACAAACTTACTCTGGGCTAGAACAATGTCTTCGTTACCAGACTAGCACTCTGGAACTATGCTGCTGTTCCCAGTCAGAATGAAAGAGTAACAGGAAAGTCTAAATTTGGGAACTTATCCACCAGCCTAGTCTACCTCACTTGACAAGAAACCCCTTTCTCATCTGGGAAACAGAGGCAGTTCCCTCTCTGCTTCCCAATCTCTTAGATCTTGCAGGAAGTTTCTAAGTTCCTGACTGAGTTATTGAGAGAAGCTCATTGAAGCCAATCTGTTTTGTTTTGCTTTTAAAATATTTATTTAGGTATTTTTTGGACTGCACTGGGTCTTTGTTGCAGCCTCTGAGATTACACTGTGGCATACGAATTCTTATTTGCAGCATGTGGGATCTAGTTCCCTGACTAGAGATGGAAGCCGGGTCTCCTGCATTGGGAGTGCAGAGCCTTAGCCCCTGGACCCCCAAGAAAGTCCTGAATCCGGTTAGTTTTAGTGTTTAGAAATGAGAACTTCCGACAGTGGGAGAGTGGATGGGCAGGAAGCAACACACAAATTTATGAAATAAAGCTCAGTTTCAATTTGTACATCCTGTAATCTGAAACAGTCCCTTTTTTTGACTTTGTTGGGTGACTGGCTCTAAGTAACAAAATCCAAAAGTACACCTGATTTTTAATATGGTAACCCACTTTCAGTGTTGCAGGAACTTTAGACTACTTTTCTAGTACAAGGAAGGGTTTTTCTTTATTCCAGGCACATTCTTGAGACCAAGAGCTAGTCTACTATTTTACTGAGTACCTATTATTTGTCAATATTATTAAACCTTGTGTCAGTGGAGGGAAAAAATGGAGAAAGGGAGACCAAAATGACTAAGGCTTAGTTCCAGGACTTAGATCCAATTTAGTGGGTGAAACCGTTGCATCTATATTAAAATTTTTTTTTCCTCATGGAACTTAAATTAGTTTCAAGTTAATAGGGAGAATGGCTTTGTTCTATTTTAGGTGGGAAGATAGTAATTTATTTAGTGCATTTAGAGATTCAGTGGTTCTTGAGCATCTCAAAGACTCTGAGTCTTACACTGCCACCATAATGGAGAAAGAAAAGACCTTTGCTTCAAGTTGGTGGTAATATTTGGATATCTTTAATGAAGAGTACTGGATAGGAGTATGGCAGATCACTGGTTTTGAATTCCAGATCTGCAATTTAATAGTTGACATGGCTTTAGAAAAGTTATGTAACTTACCCATACCTTGGCCTTCGTATTTTATAAAAAGAGGATAATAGCAACATCTCATTGAGCTGATATGTTAATAAAATATACAAGTAATGTAAAAGTATAAACTTAGTGCCTGGAACATGGTAGATGAGGAATGACTGTAAGTTATTACTATTATTATTACAGTAATGCATACCAATGAATATCATAAAATGAGCTATTTGCTTTGGAACAAGAAAATAAATAACCTCCAAGAAAATCCAAGACATGTTTTCATTACTCCTAAACTTTACTGCTTTATTCTCAGGTGGGTGTTCAGATTATTCCAGGCTGTGAATCTAAATCCACGAATTTCTTGGAATTCAGCACTTAAGATCCAAAGTTAAACAACACACTGGGCAAGGTCCTAGAAAGAAAAGGCAGTTTTTGCAGTGGAGTCTGGTTTATACTTAGTGATTACAAATTTCCCTTGACAGCTTTTAGTGTAAGTGGCTTTCTTGCAAAATTCCAAGGGAAATATGTTCTGGACTGTCTTATTTGCCTTTGGAGTAAGTCAACACCTACATTAATTTTACAGGATTCTGCCCTAGCTTTTATTTGCCCCATATGGCTGATGTCTGATGTCTAAAACCTTACCAGGTTATTTACTTTAGCTTAGAAATTAAAAGACGCCTACTCCTTGGAAGAAATGTTATGACCAACCTAGATAGCATATTCAAAAGCAGAGATATTACTTTGCCGACTAAGGTCCATCTAGTCAAGGCTATGGTTTTTCCTGTGGTCATGTATGGATATGAGAGTTGGACTGTGAAGAAGGCTGAGGGCCGAAGAATTGATGCTTTTGAACTGTGGTGTTGAAGAAGACTCTTGAGAGTCCCTTGGACTGCAAGGAGATCCAACCAGTCCATTCTGAAGGAGATCAACCCTGGGATTTCTTTGGAAGGAATGATGCTAAAGCTGAAGCTCCAGTACTTTGGCCACCTCATGCGAAGAGTTGAGTCATTGGAAAAGACTGATGCTGGGAGGGATTGGGGGCAGGAGGAGAAGGGGAAGACAGAGGATGAGATGGCTGGATGGCATCACCGACTCGATGGGTGCGAGTCTGAGTGAACTCCAGGAGTTGGTGATGGACAGGGAGGCCTGGCGTGCTTCGATTCATGGGGTCTCAAAGAGTCGGAAACAACTGAGTGACTGAGCCTACCGACCGAGTAATCTTTTTTCTTTCCCAGATGAAAGACAAATATCCCTGGTGGAGGAGAGGCAAGTCAAGGTCCAACACTGTGGGGGCCAATCCCTACTCTTGTTCTCACTGATTATGTGGCTACTACCATGCACAACCTAGCCCTTGAATCTAGACTGTCTTGTCTGTAGTCTCTTGTGACTATATCTAGTCCTCAGTTTTGTTTGAAAATCCCCTCAGGGCAGAACTTATGTCAAAAGATTTTGTAGAATATTGATTCAGCTTGATTTACCCCCACCTTAAACCTGTGTAGCACAATTCAACATCAAAATTAGGTGAATGATAAATAGGAAATTGTTGTTGTTGATTATGACCTGGTTTCACTTCCCCAAAATCTCAACTGTACTGTGTGCTCTAGTAGTCTTTTAAAATTAGAAATTGTGGAACCCACCGTAATTGTAGCAGAGTTCCAGATCTCCTGGAACTATTGTAAAAGGCAACCTAGGGCTTCAAATTAAGAAAAAAAATCCCTAATCAATCTCAGAAATGGATCCTTATTGCCCAGGATCTTAGATATAGAAGAATGGGCCTGAATAATGTTAGAGTCCTGTTTTCCTCCCCATTGCAAAAATTATCCAATAAAAATTATGTTCACTTAGCACCCAAAGGATCTGAAGCTTGCTCAGCTCTTCAATATGTTAGAATTGCTGGAAATCAGTGAGTAGCATGGAAGGTCGCTCTTAAGAGTCTTCTAAGAAAAATCCCTGCGGTTTTGATTTGCTAAATTCTAATTTAGACTAAGAGCAATCTTATTTCCCTAATTTTACAGTCTAAGTTCTTGGGCTCTTTCTGTGCACTTAGAGTTTAATGTACCTAATAAAAAAATACAACAACAACCAAAAACATCATTTTTCATTTCTAATGAGGACTAATTATGAGAAAATATATTCAAGGTAAGATGAAATAAGAATTTCTTGGGAGGCCTTTATAATAACTTTTAAATTCAGTTAATAAAAAGAAGTGGGGCTTAGAGTATAAAAGTGGGGTTAAGATACTTGGCCTCATCAAAATAAAAAGCAGGAGCTGTTTTTGTGTTTTGTGGGAAGGGAAATGAAGCTGGTGGATCTGGAGGACATCTCACCTAGGATACCAGGTCATCAGGACTTAACACACAGCACTTTTCAAGAGTCTAAAAATGAAAGGGATTTTTCTATTCTCGCCCAAGAAAGTTAGATAACTAGGACCTGCCTTTGCTTGAAGTAAATTAATTCATGAGTACTCACCCCTCATATGTGCAGGGTACCTTATCAGGTAAGGAGTGAGATAGAGAGGTAGACTGTGGGGAAAAAAAAAATCCAGAGACATGAAGCATTTGCCCAGAACACTAGAAAGTTCTGTGAGTAAACTGAGTTTCCAAATTGGTGTGCCTGGCAGTGTACCTGGGAGTCCTCTTGTTTTTCCCTTTTTGTCCTACCTGGTCATGTGGAGATCTTTCTTTCAATTTTGGGTGTTTGAATTATTGTGTCAGTAGGTATTCTCTGAGAACTATTCCAGCTATAGATGTATTTGGGCTTCCCAGGTAGTGCACTGGTAAAGAATTTGTCTGCCAGTGCAGCTATGCAGGTTCGATCCCTTGGTCAGGAAGATCCCCTGGAGTAGGAAATGATAATCTACTCCAGTACTCTTTCCTGGAAAATTCCATGGACAGAAAAGCCTAGCTGTGGTCCATGGGGTCACGAAATGTCAGACATGACTGAGCACACACATACACATTAAAAATTTTTTTTTAAACTTATTTATTTTTGGCTGTGCTGGGTCTTTGTTGCTGTGCATGGGCTTTCTCTAGTTGCCCCCAGCAGTGGCTACTCTCAAGTTAATGTGCACAGGCTTCTCATTGCAGTGACTTCTCCTGTTGCGGAGCACAGTCTCTAAAGAGTAAGCACTTCAGTAGTTGTGGCACCGCAGCTTAGCTGCATGCGGAATCTTCACCAGTCAGGGACTGAACCTGTGTCTGCTGCATTCAGGCAGATTCTTAACCAGTGGACCACCAGGGGAATCTTAGATGTATTTTTCTTTTCCTAGATGTATTTTTGATGTACTTGTAGGAAGAGGTGCTCTCACTGACCATTCTACCATCTTAATAGGTGTCTCCCCTAAGCTGCCTAAGATACCTAAGTAAGAGAGTAATGATGCTAGATCTAAAGTGTGTTAGTTGTTCAGTAGTGTCTGACTCTTTTCAAGCCCATGGACTATAGCCTGCCACAAGAATACTGGAGTGGGTAGCCATTCCCTTTTCCAGAGGATCTTCCCAAACCAGGGATCCAACCCAGGTCTCCTGAATTGCAGGCAGATTCTTCAGCGTCTGAGCTACCAGGAATGCCCCACCAGGGCTAAACCCTCCCATAAACCTCAAGGACCCTGTGAGGGCTTATCCACTCAGTTCAGTTCAGTTCAGTTGCTCACTCGTTTCCATCTCTTTGCGACCCCATGGGCTGCAACACGCCAGGCCTCCTGTCCATCACGAACTCCCAGAGTTTACTCAGACTCATGTCCAATGAG